>OZ024740.1:190186074-190298574 GCA_964016885.1 Eledone cirrhosa
ATGTGCGACCATTTTTCTCACCTGATCATTGTTTTGGGGTGTCCGTATGACTTGGGCCAGCCAACCCACCTTCACATGGGAGTCCTTTTTGCCATTGAGGTTATGGTGGTGGTGTCTACCTCTTATGCCTCTATTAGGGCAGAAACGGCTAAGGTCATGGCTGTCTAGGTAATCGGTGTCATAAGTAAGTCTAAGTAGGAGGCCCAGTTCATCTCTGTCGACGTCGCAGAAGTCCAACTCACTCTCACTGATTATTTCCACACATTTCTCCACAGGAAAATCATGGATGGGTACAGTGATACCACATCCATACTGCCTATTATGCAGTTAGATAGGTTTTGCTTTTTGTTGCACTCATTGATTCTGCTGAGGAGATCCTCTGTACTGTCACATACATATGGGGTCATCCCAAGTATAACAATATTTGTTTCGACACACGATTTCATATCAAAACCCTCTCAAAACAAAGTAATCGCCGTCATTGCATTAGCTTGCCCCAAGCTGAAATGTTATTGAAAGACAATGTTTTCTGTTATATAAAAAACTACAATAACAACAGAACAAATTCGCTTCTTAACACACTGTGTTTCCTTCAAAATGTACACGGCAAACATATCAAAATAAGTAAATAATTTATTATTAAACAAATCACAAGCTGAACTCCTAAAACACAGTTAACAGTCAATATGAAAAGAATAACATATACGAAAATTGACGAACTTTACAAACAGAAACGCGTTAACGTTAAGGAAATTCAAAATCTCACCGCACCAAACGAGATAAATAGACACACGAATATCATTCGACATAAAACAAAATATGCTCAAAACGAATGCAACAGATATTTCAATAAAAACTTAAGGTGGATGTTGAAGAAAAAACGAAGAAAAGAGAAAATATTATTTACACAACAAATTCATCGCCGTCATATATATATATGGTAAATATGTTTAAGTCGTTTGGAAGCCTCGACAATGCAGATGGGTAAATCTCCGTGTAACAAGATCCGGTAGTGGAGAGAGAGATGTAAGTGGGTGTACGTTGAGATGCGTGGCGTGTATAAGACTGTAACGTGTAGAGAATGAAGGAAAGAGCGTAAAGGATAAAAATAAAAATAACACGAGAAAGAGTTACCTTGGGAGAGATTTAATTGTCCCTATATATTTCGGATTCACATCCATCAACTGCGAACTGTTGCCTACGCACATACGTCGTGTATAAGATATAATGTAACAAGTGCAACCAATACTACATAGGTAGCACAATCTGGCCGTTGCACATCCGGATCAAGGAACACACTAAAACCAGGGCCTCGTCTTTCCGGAAACACATAGACAAATGCGGAAACAAAGACGGAAGGCCCAGTGTCACAATTCTAGCGACAGAAAGAAACGTCGGCACGCTACGTATCAAGGAAGCACTTTGGATCAAACGCCTAGGGCTACAATTATACAACCAATCCGAGAGAAGCGAAATGAGGTGGTTGGTTTAAGTTAACAAACGATGCTGCAACACATGCACACACACACACAAGCGAGACAGCAACACACGCACACACACACACATACACACACAGTAGCATTCCACCATACGAACATACTACACTGCCAATACAGAGGAACAAGGCAACATCACACACACACACACACTCAAGAGAGACAACAACACACGCACACACACACACACAGTAACATTCACCAAACAGACATAGAATGGACTGACAGCTAGCTCCACTCCCACAATTGAAAGAACTACTTTGACCGCTGACTTCTGCCTGACCGACCCCATTTGACGCGCACGCGCGCTCTGCTGATTACCTCAGATATTCAAATCAACGACCAGCGGAGGACACGTTGCGCACCTTTCCGACAGACAACGTAATGGAAAATATCCCCCCTCCCCAGTTGATGGATGTGAAACCGAAATATATAGGGACAATTAAATATCTCCCGAGGTAACTCTTTCTCTTGTTGTTATTTTTATTGTTATCCTTTACGCTCTTTCCTTCATTCTCTACAGGTTACAGTCTTATACACGTCACGCATCTCAACGTACACCCACTTACATCTCTCTCTCCACCACCAGATCTTGTTACCCGGAGATTTACCAATCTGCATTGTCGAGGCTTCCAAACGATTGAAAGAAATTTACCTTATTATTGCACAATGTCAAGCAAACTTCAATACTCTCTTATCCTTACACCTGAGTCAGGAGTTGTTTGCACCAGTAAGGAAACTGTTTAGACTGTCGGAAAAATGGGCCAATGCTGGCTGTCAAATTATTTTCCTGAAACGCTGCCTAAAAAACGATGTCATCTCCAACACCATCAGGAACATCCGCTTACCATTAAGCCTACATACACCAACTTTCCAAAACACCACTAACCGCATACATCGCACATGTATTAAACAGATGCTGAGACATCTCAACCGCCAATTACACGTCCATAAACGGACACTCTCAGAGCGGACACATCGACTGTCAATAACACCCGGCGACTTGCTCCTGAAAATCACTAAAGCAACTGACCAATGCTACCACTCCAGAGTCTAATACGAGAAAAAACGGCTCAAGCGGAAATATGAGTGGATTTTGTCTAAACTCCACAACGAGAACATCGACACTAACGAACAGACGGACAAGAACCACGTGGAAAACAACAACTTAACAACCGTCACTGCCGCATCCACCAACACCGAGCCACACCGCAACGATGCGACGCACCTGGTCACCGACCTACCCGGCACTCTAACGAGCGACGAGCTGAAACTCCTACACCTCGGTTCCAAGTTCATCCTCTCACAACGTCTCGACGACAGATTAAACTCAACATCGAGGCCAACTTTTGTCGAGCCGCTTACCAACTTAAATGGGTGACCGCCATCAACAGCGCCACAGAAAATAACAGCGCCCACGCAACCCACCCCAAGTTCCCCACTTACCACCCCAACAACCCACTCCACCCCCCGCCCACCAACCACGAACTCGACACTAAACTCATCAGGCTAAAACACTCTATATACTTCACAAACACACACCAACGTACAGCACACAACCTCACCAACTCTCAACTCACCACTCTCTCCAACCTAAAATCGAAGAAACTCATCTACCTCCTCTCCGACAAGGGAAAATAATTCTGCGTCATGAGCAGAGAGGCCTACAACACCCTGGCCCTCCAACACCTTGACGATGACAACCTCTACTCCAAGGTCACGGGAATCACTCCCGCGCAGATAGAAGAGCACATCAACGCCGCCTGGACCAACATCTACGACCGGTGGAAGCTTCCGAAGAAGCTGAGATACAACCTCCTCACGAGGAACAGCAGGCTACCCGCCTTCTACCACCTCGTGAACACACACAAACAGGGACCCGACCTGAAGATCAGGCCCATTGTATCGAGCGTGGAAGGAGCACTCTACAACATTTCATGGCTCCTATCCAGAATACTCAAACCCATCTTAGATACCTTGCCGGGACACATTAACAGCTCCGAGGAGGTGTTGAAGCGCCTGCATCAAATGGAGCCCGACACCAGAAGGAATAACAGATAAGCCTTCAGCCTTGATGCAGTCGCTCTCTACACCTCGGTCCCGGCACTCCCGGCCGTCAATATACTGATGGAACGCTTCTAATCCACCGATCTACACTGATACGGGCTCACCACACTGACATCCAGCAACTCCTATCCATCGTCGTCGACAACACCTACTTCGGATTCCTTGACCAAACATACCAACAAACCTCGGGACTGCCCACGTGATCAAGCCTGTCGGGTGTGATAGCGATCTCTTACATGGACAGCCTCGTGCGCAAGGCACTCAACGCCTGCCACCCCAACGCCGTCGCATTTTTCTCAAGGTTCGTGGACGATATCCTCATCCTCACATCTTCCGAAGACATGGCGAACAGAATCTATTAGACGTTCAACAACACGGACGAGAACATCGACTTCAGTGTTGAACACCCCAACGACGACGGGTCACTTGCCATCCTCGACTTCCGAATCAACATCACGGAACAGGGAGGAATCCACTGCAACTTCTACCGAAAGGCAGCATGCAGGGACCTGTTCGTCCACTACAAATCCGCCCTCCCTAACAGTGCCAAAGGAGGATACATCACGAACGAAATCGCGCGAATCAAAAACAGATACAGCGATCCCGCGAGTGGTGTCACTCATACCAAGCAATTCCTCGAGGTGCTGGAGACGAAGGGGTTCCCTACCTCGCTCACAGACAGAGTAGGAGACACCAGACACAAGAGAGAGAGAGAGAGAGAGGCACCAAAGGCAAGTGCTTCCTTAAAATTCCACACCTGGGCGAGAATACCACCAACGCTATCCGCAAGGCTATACGGAGAGAGGGCCTCGACATCTACATGGCCCACTGGGGCCCCTCCCTGTGAAGATGAATCTCCAGGAAACCCTGGAAATCAACTGAGGCGTGCTCCCTCAAAGACTGCCCGATGCGCCATGCGAACTGTTGCCTACGCACATACGTCGTGTATAAGATAGAATGTAACAAGTGCAACCAATACTATATAGGTAGCACGATCTGGCCGTTGCACATCCGGATCAAGGAACACACTAAAACCAGGACCTCGTCTTTCCGGAAACACAGCCAAATGAGGAAACAAAGACAGAAGGCCCATTGTCACAATTCTAGCAACAGAAAGAAACGTCGGCATGTTACGTATCAAGGAAGCACTTTGGACCAAACGCCTAGGGACACAATTAAACGACCGATCCGAGAGAAGCGAAATGAGGTGGTTGGTTTAAGTTAACAAACGATGCAGCAACACGCGCACACACACACAAGTGAGACAGCAACACACGCACACACACACACACATAGTAGCATTCCAACATACGAACATACTACACTGCCAATACAGAGGAACAAGGCAACAACACACGTACACACACACACTCAAGCGAGACAACAACACACGCACACACTCAAGCGAGACAACTGCTGTTTCTAGTTGTCGATAACCCTATTCACGCCAATGGGACGAAGCTACTATTCTGTGTGTATTTCTACAAAATACTATACTTGGTGATAGCCAGTAGCAGATTTGAACTTGAAGTGTAAGCACGGATAGCTGTAAATGTCTTCTTTGTTGAAAATCCAAATCTGCACTTCCGTGGTTTACCATCTGATTAATTGGTGAAATATATTTCTTTAATGGAATATATACAGGGAAGATTAATCATATTATAAGGTATCTATTTTTGAAGTTCTAGTCAACTTTATTTAGTTACCTACCTAGCTATGTGTGGTTACACACTTGTAAAAATTATCTCCTGTGGTTATTCATGTTTATATATATGTTAATCAATTGCTAGTAATTATAAAATGCTCGGACCTACTCGTTAGAATCTTAGAGGTTATTTTCCGGGTGATATGGTGCATGTCTTTCTGGCATGACACCCATAATTTTGATTTAGATTAATTTATCTTAATTTTGGATATATATATATATATATATATATATATATATATATATATATATATATATATATATATATATATATATGTGTGTGTGTGTATGTGTGTGTGTGTGTGTGTGTGTTTGTGTGTATGTGTGTGTGTGCGTGCGCGTATGTGTGTCTTTGTGTAAGGATAAAGGTGAGTTATTCGGAACTACTAAATCGCTTCCAAGGTAACTGAATCTCGTGTTTTTATTTTTACACTTTTTTTACGTTCCTTTACGCTCTCTACGTCTCTTTCTACGCTTTCTCTTACACCTCTCTCTCTCTCATTACCACCTTATTCTGTTATCCAGAGATTACCCATCTGCATTATTGAGGCTTCCAAAACGACCTTTTATATCCATCTATCTTTCTATCTAGCGCGGGTAAAATTGCCTAGATCCATGGAAGAGTTCTCTCCACCGGTCTCTGTCCCTCATTATCGCTGCCATGCTCTGCGTCAAGAGACCGGTGTCTCTTCTTAGGGTATCAACATATGTCAAGCTCGGTCTCCCTCTTCTAGTGTGTCCGTGCATGGTACCCCACAGGAGCACTGGGTGCAGTGTGAAATCTGGATGTCGGTTAGCATGTCCAGCTAACCTCAGTCTCCTCTGTGTTACTTTCGATCTGACGTTTTGGAGGCTCCCTTACAGATCAGTGTATACGGATTAATGTTGAGAGCCATTCTCAGCATTCTCGTGTATCATCCATCCACCATCTGAGTGAGTTTCTTGGTCAGTGCCCAAGTCTCAGACCCGTACAGCAGCACATACTCCACTGTAGTAACGAAGAGACGGATCTTCAGGTCTTTATGAGTGTCCGATTTCCACCCCGATCTCAAACAGTGGCACGCGGGCGAGGCTTTACTCTTCTTCTCAACCACAGCATCCTATGTGTTTCCAATATTTGCTCCCAGATACGGGAAGTCCTCAACCAATTCTAGCGGTTCCCGCCTACATTCATAATCTTCTCAGGCTTCTTATTATTCTCTACCAGATACTTCGTCTTAATCTCATTCGTTCTCAGCCCTACACACATGGACAAACTCCACCTCATGCATCAACACCTCTGCCTCCTTCACTGTGTTTATCTACTGAACTATGTCGTAGGCATATTCAGCATTTGATATCTTTTCGCATTAACTCTCCTGCTCTGAGCCATTGTTACAGTAAAGCCAAGCCCTGGTGTTTCTCCAGCTCAAGGCGCATACAATAGTCCACTGCGATGATAAAACTGTAGGGAGCCAATGTATCTCCTGGAGCACTCCAGCCAGTATTCCAAAGAACTCTGTCATTCCATCGGGTGTAATGTCTTTGGCTTTGATGTTGGTGTAGAGCAGTGATATCAGGTCCACTATCCTCTTGGTAATTACATAAGCCTGTAAAATCTTCGTCAGGCAGTGGCGGTCCACAGAATCAAAGGCTTCCTAAAATCAATGAAAAACATGACAGCAGAAAGGTTCTTTGCATCTAATATCCTCCTCAGGGACAGGATGTGACTGGTGGTTGATCTGCCCCCACCCCTATGATGTCGTTCTGGTTGTCCCTGAGCTTCTTCTCCATCTCGGTCTGTATCCTGTTAAGAATCATGCTGTTGAGGGTTTTTCCACAAGTGACGTCAATGAGATACCCCTCTAGTTGTTGGTGTTAGAGAGATCTCCCTTCTTTGGCACTTTGACGATGTTGTTACTGCGACGATATATATATATATATATATATATATATATATATATATATATATATATATATATATATATATATATATATATATATATATATATATATATATATATATATATATTTATACATATATTGAGTTGTGCCCAATAATTTTATTAGGTTTGGTTAATATTGAACAAGGTACTATTATTAGATAAAAAAAATAGTATATCATTGCAAACATACACACAAAGCATTATGCTACAACTTGTCTATTCCAAATTAATACTGTTTTTTATGACATTTAGCAGCAATCACTGTACCAAATCTGCGAGGCATTAATCCCACCAAGGAGGCAACAAATATTCAGGAGTAATGTGTTGTTTACATACAATAAGAATTATGTGGAGTAAATCAGGAATTGAGCTGGTAATGTTGTTTTTCATCAATTCCAATCTGTTTTCAATTGGCTTTAACTCAGGACTTGAACCTGCCTATGGTGCTAGCACTTCGGTATCATACTCTCGACAAAAATAGCTAATGATTTTGCCCTATGGGAAGGAGTACCATCTTATCGATATATTATATAACCATGCTTCTTCATCCATAATGTGACCTTTTCTCGTATGATTTCCAAATACATGTTTACATTTACATTCGTTCCTATTGGAATTATGGTCAGTTTACCTCGTTCCTTTAATCTTATTGATCCCCAGTCCATCAATGATTGTCAATGTTTAACTGTTTTAACTGTTGGTTTGACATAACGAAAAATTATACGGTTTTTCAGGAAACGTATATAGTCACACACACAGTGTTTCGGAACTCGATTGCTCCTTACACTATATGGGAGCTAGATTCATTTATGACATTAGTCGCATCTGTCCTTCTGCTGTTTTTCCCCAGTTCCAGTGGTATGTAAACCAGACATCATCCGGCGATCGTCTCTCCTACTTGTGTGGCTTCGACTAATCTTTCACGAAGATCACCAGGAGAAACTACACGTCGTATTTAAACCTTCCGAAGCGGTTTTCCCCATAAAAGTGGATAACTAGAGCTAAAGCTCGAGTTATCCACTTTTCTTTAATATAACCATAAATTTATTCGTTTTTGAATGTGTTATCTGAAAACAGGTGTTTAAAGAGATATTATTATACTTAGGGACGGTCATGCTGCCAATAAAAACACGCGCACATTTGGTTTCTATAATGTGGTTATATACATATGCGTGTATGCATATATATATATATGCATATATATATATATATACATATGCGTATGTATGTACGTGTGCATACTTGCATAATTATATATATATATATATATATATATATATATATATATATATATATATATATATATAGTGGTGGAACACTGGAATGTAATATCCGTAGTGGTAGAGCACTCTATCCAAGGGACGAGTTAGGTAGAAGTGGTTACACAACATTTAGTTCATCACACCGAGAACAATTGTTTCACCACAGCGGATCTTCAGCATGCCCATCCCAAGCTGAAGATCCGCTAAGGTGAAACAATTGTTCTCGGTATGGTGAACTAACTGTTGTGTAACCACTTCTATATGTATGTTTTTTTTTTTGTTTTTTTTTCAACAGTTGTAAATTGAAAACTTGATTGTCACCACTGAATATGAACCTGAAGATGGCGAAAGCATGAAAGTACATTTCAATTAACATTTAACATTTAATATTCTACGATACTATTTCATTATAATATCGTTATAATTGTAAAGGATTCTAAATAAAACGAGTAAATCAGACAAAGTTGGAATTCCTTTTATTAATATCATTTTCTATACGTAATCATACACACCCACGTATATTTATTTATTTATTCATATTAATAAATATATATATATATATATTTCGTTTCTGAATTTGTTTAGCAAGATTCTTTATTTGAAAACGTGTGTTGAAACCGATAATGTTATAGTTTGGGATGGTCATGTTGCCAATAAGACACACACGAACCAGTTGCTTTCACTCCAATTTATTAGAAATTAAAAAATGTTTTAAAAAATTTATGAATTTCCGGTTTGTTGTTTGGTTCCTCAACCGGACAGTTGTTCATATATTGTCAAGGTTCTTTCGTCACATATAATGTGACCTCTTCAGTGACTGCAGATTATTTTCTTTGTTTTGTGCCTCTCCTTTGTTCTGTCTTACGCCATCTTGTTTTTGTATGTGTTGTGTGCTTAGTTTGCGCATGTGTTACATCCGGATGTATGTGTGTGTGGGTGTGTGTGTGTGTGTGTGTGTGTGTATGTGTGTGTGTGTTTTTATTCGTTTATTTATTTATTTGTTTGTTTGTTTGTTCATTTACATGTTACTGGTTGGTTGTTTGTTCTATGTGTGTGTGTTTTCATTTTGTCCTTAATTATAAGTTGTGATGTTACTATTGCTTCATGTTTTCTATTTAATTTTGGTTGGAGTTCATTTATGTTTATTGACTCTGAGATTTCTCTAAACATTGCGCCTTTTCTGTGTGTAGATTTTATTTTTTTATTTCTATGTTCTCTAATTTGCCCTTATGTTCTATTTTAGCATGCTGGTGGAGTATTTATGATTCTTTTCTATCTTGAAGCTCTCAGCAGTCTTCATTTAACCGTTCTAATATACTACGAGCTGTCTCACCTATATGCACTATATTCTTATATTTACATTGTCCTTCAGTACATCTTATGCTATATACTATGTTTCTAGTTTTACAGTTAATATGGGGGCTTAGTTTATAGATTATGCATTTCTTATAATTTATAATAAATTGTAGTGAAAGTAACTGGTGCGTGTGTTTCTGATTGGCAACATGCCACTTCCAAGATATAACATTTAATATATATATATATATATATATATATATATATATATATATATATATATATATATATATATATATATATATATATATATACATACATTTATATATTTATACATACACAAAGTATAACAATATATATATATATATATATATATATATATATATATCCATATATATATATATGTATATATATATGCATATATATATATATATATATACATATATATATATATATATATATATATATATATATATACATATATATATACATATATGTATATATATATGTATATATATATATATAAATATATGTATATATATATGTATATATATATATATATGTGTGTGTGTCACCAGTCAGGTCACCAGTTGGTGCTACTGGTAACATGTATCCCAGTACAACCTGTCTCATGGTCGGGTCGTTGGCGACTAAACTGTCAACCCCACCAAGGTTTCTTGGTGAGGAGGGTGACTTTGGACATCCTGCAGGACTAAAAACAAAACCTTTCAAAGGGAAAAGGAGCTCTTAAGAGCCAATGGCCATCCAAAATCACCGGGAGAGATGACCCCTTAGCCTTTGTCAAAGCAGAATTCTAGGAGACGGAAAACTCTGATATAACACCTGCAACCCTGATGGTATCCAATGATGTTTTACTTGTTCTTCTTTTTGGTAAATATCATCTTGGTTAAGAGAGTGGGACTGGCTTTGTGCAGTGCCTTTTCTCACTATAAAAGCTTCACGGCACAGGCATTGCTTTATATCTGGAGATCTTCCTGCACTTGTCAACACATGGTACCATGGGTCCAGCACTATGTGTCAATAATTGTCACAAGTGTAGTATTTGTACCAGAGTTTTCAAGTCGCTGGCTGGACTAAAAGGTCACGCTTGTTCAGCGCATCGGTAGGTCTCCTCCTACATGTATATAAAGTAGTGGCCGTACTCGAAAAGGAGTTGGCAGCCACCATGTATATATACATACATATATATATATATATATATATATATATATATTATATATATATATATATATATATATATTATATATATATATATATATATATATATATATATATATATATATATATATATATATGTGAAGATAAACACAGAATATTCGAAAATATTCCGTATGTTTATAATAAACATTTTGAAGACCTAATCGCTATAGAATAGAATACGTCACGTATTACAATTTGAGATTCTCGATAAAAGCAAGGGAAGTAACCTACGCGTTTCATTCTTATTAGAAATCTTCAGGATTACATATCCAATGCTTTTATCGAGAATGACACAGCTAGAGACTTATAGAATACTTAGCTGTGTACAGGAACTGGTTTGAAAGAGCGGTTGTCGGTCCGGCAGAAATTAGAATTTGGATTTAATGCTCTGAAATAGCGATATATATGTGAAGATAAACACAGAATATTCGAAAATATTCCGTATGTTTATAATAAACATTTTGAAGACCTAATCGCTATAGAATAGAATACGTCACGTAGCGATTAGGTCTTCAAAATGTTTATTATAAACATACGGAATATTTTCGAATATTCTGTGTTTATCTTCACATATATATCGCTATTTCAGAGTATTAAATCCAAATTCTAATTTCTGCCGGACCGACAACCGCTCTTTCAAACCAGTTCCTGTACACAGCTAAGTATTCTATAAGTCTCTAGCTGTGTCATTCTCGATAAACGCATTGGATATGTAATCCTGAAGATTTCTAATAAGAATGAAACGCGTAGGTTACTTCCCTTGCTTTTATCGAGAATCTCAAATTGTAATACGTGACGTATTCTATTCTATAGCGATTAGGTCTTCAAAATGTTTATTATAAACATACGGAATATTTTCGAATATTCTGTGTTTATCTTCACATATATATCGCTATTTCAGAGCAGTAAATCCAAATTCTAATTCCTGGCGGACCGACAACCGCTCTTTCAAACCAGTTCCTGTACACAGCTAAGTATTCTATAAGTCTCTAGCTGTGTCATTCTCGATAAAAGCATTGGATATGTAATCCTGAAGATTTCTAATAAGAATGAAACGGGTAGGTTACTTCCCTTGCTTTTATCGAGAAACTCAAATTGTAATACGTGACGTATTCTATTCTATAGCGATTAGGTCTTCAAAATGTTTATTATAAACATACGGAACATTTTCGAATATACTGTGTTTATCTTCACATATATATCGCTATTTCAGAGCATTAAATCCAAATTCTAATTTCTGCCGGACCGACAACCGCTCTTTCAAACCAGTTCCTGTACACAGCTAAGTATTCTATAAGTCTCTAGCTGTGTCATTCTCGATAAAAGCATTGGATATGTAATCCTGAAGATTTCTAATAAGAATGAAACGCGTAGGTTACTTCCCTTGCTTTTATCGAGAATCTCAAATTGTAATACGTGACGTATTCTATTCTATAGCGATTAGGTCTACAAAATGTTTATTATAAACATGCGGAATATTTTCGAATATTCTGTGTTTATCTTCACATATATATCGCTATTTCAGAGCATTAAATCCAAAATATATATATATATATATATATATATATATATATATATATATATATATATATATATATATATATATATGTGTGTGTGTTCTGTGTGTGTGTGTGTATGTGTGTGTGTGTGTGTGTGTGTGTATGTGTGTGTGTCGGATGCAAGCTAAGATGCTTCCACAGGCGATATGCCGGTTGAGCACACTATGCCCTTACAGAGCAGTGTATGATATAAAATAAAACGAAAAATCAGTGATGCATCTGAACACAATTTATAATGTGTTACAATTGTTTCGCTGGCGGACAGCTCGAGACGCGATCATTGTGAGGATCTGTCTGTTTCTAGATCAGCAGGTTCGACAGACACGTCTAATGATTTCGGAGCATATTCTTCCAATGTGGTGTCTGACCCAGTGGGCTAGTACTGCAAAAAACTACATCCTCTTCGCGCGTCCAGTTATTGGCCGCTGGTTGCCTAAGTCATCATACATAGTGACCACGGGTATTTTTTCTCTGTCGCATGTCTGCTACACTTCAATGAGTAACTGCTGTTTTTGATAGTCCACACATCCACTCGCGCACTCACACCCACACACATACATACACACACACACACACGACGACATAGACACCGAAAGTCGTACGCATAGGCTCCCACTATACCCACACATTAAGGAGAACATATAAACATAAACATACGCATACATTCATCCAGGGCACGTACATACATAGACACATGCCCACAGGGCTATATACATAAACACGCACACACACATGCTCATTCACATACATACACACAAACACGTACAGACATGTACGTAGGTCCCCCTCAACCCACGCACACTCGTATGTATACACAGTTACCCATATATACACGCACAGATACACACTCGCCTGTAAATACGCATATATATATATGTATAAATACAAACAAGCCCTTTCCCTACAGGGGTGCTTGTACACACAGGCCCATATACACTCATACAAATATGCGCATATTCCCATACAAAACCACGCACGCATAAACAAATATATTTAAAAAATAATAATATTATACATATATATATACACTTAAACAGAATATACACACACATTCATATAAAGATACACAATGGGTCGTACATAAAAGGATCCATCATCCTGTAAACATGTAACCACATAAAAAATATATACATACACACATATATATATATATATATATATATATATCAAATATATCAAAATATTTAAAATATTTACAATATTAAAAATTATAAAAATATACATATGATGGCACATAGAGATACAGAGTGTGTTATACATGAAAGGGTGCACTCAGTTGTATGTGTCTACAGAGATGTTGTTACGTTGCGAACATGGATCAATCCACGTATGGAATCTTCACGCAAGGCCACATAATGGGCGTTCAGTACATAGTACGCTCAGACCGTACAAAGAAAATGCGTACATAATATATATAAAACAACCAGAAGGAATGTGTATGCATATGAGGTAGTACACATTATAAGTATGAGATACACACGTGGATTTGCATACGGAAAATGCGTTAGGTGTTACAAAAAGGAATACGTGGAGGGTATGCACTCTATATTGAAAAGATACACCTGCAGTGGGGTGCGTGGACCGGCCGTACTGGAGTATGTCACTGTGGTTGAAGTATAGTGTCTTATTGGTGTAAGGCATTTGACCGAATATCAATTGAATCCGCGTCAACCTGTCCCGGCTGGGGTGATGTTCTTGCCTAGTGTGACGAGCAGAGTCGGGAGGGCATCCTGGGTTAACTCGGCTTACCCCACGAGGCATATATGGTCAACATTATATGGTGTCTTATCTCTTGACCCGTTTCGTCACCTTGGTTGGCGTGCCCTCCGTCGCCTGCTTTTAGCTTGAGCTGCCCATGCGGAAAGTGTGAACCTTCTCTGGTGTCTGCACGTCATGATTATTTCAGATTTCAGGTTGACCGCATCATCCTTCAGTCTGACTATCTCCATGGCCTTGGATAGACATACCCTCATCGTTTCTTTTTGTAACACCTAACGCATTTTCCGTATGCAGACCCACGTGTGTATCTCATACTTATCTTTTGTACTACCTCATATGCATACACGTTCCTCCTGTCTTTATATATATTCTGTACGCATTTTCTTTGTATTGTCTGAGCATACTATGTACTGTAATACGATGAACGCCCATTATGTGGCCTTGCGTGAAGATTCCATACGTGGATTGATCCATGGTCGCAACGTAACAACATCTTTGTAGGGTCATACAGCTGGTCACAGCCTTTCATATAAAGAACAGTGTGTATCTCTATGTGCCGTTATATGTATATTTTTTATATTTTTAATATCGTTAATATTTTTAATATGTGTAATATTTTGTTATATTTTATATTTTATATATTTTTTATATATATGTATATGCGTATATGTATGTATATGTATATATATATATGTGTGTATGCATGTATCTTTTATGTGTGTACATGTTTACAACAGCATGCATACATTTATGTACGACCCATTGTGTATCTTCATATGACTTTGTTTGTATATTCTCTTTATGTATATATATATGTATATGTATAGATATATATATATGTATACTATTATTATTTTTTGTATATATTTCTTAATGCGGGCGAGGGTGTGTATGGGAATATGCGCATATTTGTAGGAATGTATATGGGCTGTGTGTGTGTGTGTGTACATGCACCTCTGTAGGGAAATGGCTTGTTTCTATATATATATATATGATTCTTTACGAGCGAGTGTGTATCTGTGCGTGTATATATGGGTACGTGTGTATATATGTGTGTGTGCGTGAGTGAATGGGGGGGGGGGCGTACGTACATGTCTGGACGTGTTAGTGTGTACATGTATACACACGCGTATGTATGTGTATGAGCATGTGTGGGGATGTGTCTATGTATATACGTGCCTCTCCGGATGAATGTATGCGTGTTTATATGTTTATATGTTCTCCTTAACGTGTGGGTATAGCGGGTATCTATGCGTACGACTGTCGGTATGTATGTGGTTGTGTATGTGTGTATGTGTGTGTGTGAGTGCGCGAGTGGATGTGTGGACTACCAAACACAGCAGTAATTCATTGAAGCGTAGCAGACATGAGACAGATAAATAATACCCGTGGTCAGTATTTATGATGACATAGGCAACCAACGGCCAATCACTGGAAGCGCGAAGAGCATGAGGTTTTTGGCAGCACTGGCCCACAGGGTCAGATACCCCAGTGGAAGAATATGATCCGAAATCATTAGACGTGTCTGTCGAACGTGCGGGTCCAGAATCAGACAGATCCTCACAATGATCGCGTCTCGAGCTGTCCGCCGGCGAAACAATTGTAACACACAATAAATTGAGTTCAGATGCATCACTGATTTTTCGTTTTATAATATATTTATATCATTGAAAAAGTGAAGAATAACATGGTCAACAGCACAAAAAAAGGGGATTTATTTACAGTCTAACCAATGTTTCTCTGATTAAGTTGTCTAAAAATTGCTGAACACTAGAAGTTGTTCCACCTAATTTGAAATACGATGTTAGTCCATTCAGATCATCAGAAACTTCTACAAAAAATATATATAACCGGTAAAAATTCAAATTACATCATCAATAATAATATTAATAATAAAGATAGATAGAGAAAAAAAAGAAAGAAAGGGAAATAGATAAAGGAAAGAAATAAAGAAAATGAAAAAGAAAAAGAAAATAGAGAAACAAAAAGAAAAAAATGAGAAATGAATACAGAGAAAAAATATAGAGAAGAACAATATGGGTAAATCATGATAGAAAGAGGAGAGACACGCATAAGGAGAAATAACGTAGGTGAGAAAGAACAATAGAAGGAAAATAATTGTTTCTACTTTAGGCACAAGTCCAGTACTACTGGTACTTTATTTTATCGACCCCGTAAGGATGGAAGGCAAAATAAACCTAGGCGGGATTTGAACTCAGACCGTAAAGGGTCGAAACTATGCTGGAAAGTATAATGATCTCAAGAATAAATGAATAAACGTTAATACATGAATAAATGTAAATAAAATAAATAAATAAAAATTAAATAAATGCATTACATCTAATATGATACAAAATGGTATAAAACGTGAGAAGTAAAAAATGAAAATATGAAAATAAATAAGTAAAAAGTAAAAATGTGTGAAGAAAATGTAAACATATTAAGATTATTGAAAGTAGTTTTTGAGAGTGGCTAAAATATAGAGAGATACGAAGGTATAAATATGATAATGTTAAATAAATGTATGTGTGTATTTGTTATTTCAATAAATAAATAAATTAATTAGTTGTAAGTTATATTATATTATAAAATAAAATGCCAGAGATGAAATAAATTTAGGGAGAGAAATATATAGATAGAGAGTGAAAGATAGAGATATATAAAATAAGAATGTACATATAAGAGGTGTTGATGGCGTTCATTGATAGATGATTACAATTATAATAATAATGATGATGATGATGATAATGAGATATTATAATAGATCTAAGTGGTACAATTTGGGTTATGGAATAGATAAGATGAAATTAAGCTGGTCTAAAGTTCTGGAATTTGGTCACCGTGTTATGTCGACAGAAAATAGAACTTTCAATTTTACTGTTAAGAAGCATTTTGTTGTAATTTAAATTTTGGAAAAGTTCCATATTACAGACACCGGAGTGGGACATACCAATGTGATAGGCCGTTGCTTTTGATAGCTTCGTCCAGCTGATTTTATATTCCATGTTTGCATCCTTGAGTTGCCGGATTTTATTGGCGAGAGTCGTATTTTAGAGGTTCCTGTTAATCATAGAGTGTCTATGGACGTACCACGTTTTCTTAAACTCACCAGCTGTGGAGCCAATGTAATGCCATGCTAAGATCATAGAGGGCCGTAATACTATTCAGCAAAACATGGTGTCCGATCTACTACCGATCCTACCAATCATCCGCCCTTACATGCTATAAAGAAAATGATAATAAAATGTTAAAGAAAACATTTACTGCGAAAACAGGATGGTATGCCATACAGTTGGTACAATTTCGGATTGTTTTTATGCTGCAAAAGAAAGAACACAGGAGAGGTCACAGAAATTCGAATTTCAAATAAAGACAATATAAACGTGTGTTTAAAACTTAATATATTGTTATATTTTGTCAATAAAAACACACGGACCGGTTGATACTGCATGTTTCCTTATGGGTGATATATATATATATATATATATATATATATATATATATATATATATATATATATATATATATATATATATATATATATATAGCGGCGATGAATTAGTTTTGCGAGGTTTTTTATATGAAATCGTGTGTCGAAACAGGTTTTGTTATATTTGGGGAGGGTCATATTTGCGTAATATTGCCAGAATTAATAACAGAACACACTCACTGTTTGGTTGGTTTTCGCTTCTCGCTGTCTTTTATATATATATATCTGCGATCTGAGGACCGAGTAAGTTAAATCGCAGATATATATATATAAAAGACAGCGAGAAGCGAAAACCAACCAAACAGTGAGTGTGTTCTGTTATTAATTCTGGCAATATTACGCAAATATGACCCTCCCCAAATATAACAATATATATATATATCATGTAATACTGAATTTCAATACTGTAAAGCTAATGACAGTAACATGATAAAGGAAAAATGTACTCTTTAAATTCTGCCAAAAAGAAGATGTTTTTTATGCTGCAAAAGTAGGAACCGAATACACGAAAGAGCCCACATAAACACAGAAACGCGAATTTCAAACACAGACAACATATTTTTACTTAGTGAGACTGTTCCGAACTGTGTGGTAGGATCGTAAGTAGGACGTTCGTAAAGTGGGTATTGGCTATATATATATATATTAATAATAATAAAATTGAAGACTAAAATCCAAAGAGGGCTCGATAAGGAAAATATATATCAAATATATAAGAACCGTAGAGCAAATATTTATTAAAATAACAGATTAAAGTTTAAGCAAAGAATCGCTGCTTTCACCCTTAACGGGATCTTCTGAAACTAACAAGGTCAATCTGTAAACGCAGAACTGGATATTTCAAAAAACGTTGCAACCGGAGGAAGACAGAAGACAGGAAGACGATACTTTGGTTCGTGGTAACGTTCGCTTGCCAGCGAACGTTACCACGAACCAAAGTATCGTCTTCCTGTCTTCCTCCGGTTGCAACGTTTTTTGAAATATCCAGTTCTGCGTTTAGAGATTGATTTTGTTAGTTTCAGAAGATCCCTTTAAGCGTGAAAGCAGCGATTCTTTGCTTAAATTTTAATCTGTTATTTTAATAAATATATATATATATATATATGTGTGTGTGTGTGTAAAAGGTAAACCTAAATAACAACACAATTGGTATTGTATATGGAAGGGATATATTAGGTTAACGCTTGATATAGCAGAAGAGGGTCTTACCGTTTCTGATGCTAGTCCTTTATTTGAAGAAAGAATGAAAAATAAGATAGATTGAGAGGATGGGCGGGATTGGAAAAATATATTCAGATAAAAATAACAAGTGCATTCATGGTGACATCTCTTGCAATATATATATATATATATATATATATATATATATATATAAACAAATATGACTCGTATGACTCTAAAACCCGGTCCGCCTGTGTGGTTACATACAGACTAGCTGACACTCACTGTAAAGTGTCTAGTGAAAAGCTGAGTACATGTACATATGTATACATGTGTGTATTTATATGCATACTAATACTTCCGTATACATATGTAGATGTACACTTTAACTTAATTGTTTAAGCGTCAGTCATACAAAAGTGAGTTAGAAGCGAAACGAAATTTAATTTCGTTTCGTTATTTGTTTTTATCGTTTCCGCTGAACCGGTGCGTACAATGACTCACGTTCTATGCAAATTAGTCTACCCACTACTAATTTTCATAGAAAAAGCATATAACGATATGTGTTTTTACAATTCTCCAGAGAAGCCGGAAGATGGGTAAATATTGCTGATGAGATGTAATAACATCGAAACTAGTCCAATATTCCTGTCTGGCCCTCTGGAGAATAGAGGAAATGTGTTTCCTTGAAAACTCATATGACTCTAAAACCCGGTCCGCCTGTGTGGTTACATACAGACTAGCTGACACTCACTGTAAAGTGTCTAGTAAAAAGCTGAGTACATGTACATATGTATACATGTGTGTATTTATATGCATACTAATACTTCCGTATACATATGTAGATGTACACTTTAACTTAATTATATATATATATATATATATATATATATATATATATATATATATATATATATATATATATATATATATATATATATAGTACGTTATTCCGGGTTGAATCGGAGGTAACCAGAGTAAGTAAGGTACTCAATACATTGCAGAGTATGAAAGTTTTAATATACATGAGATTCTACAGGACTAGAACTGTTTCATTCTTTAGAAATCATCAGGAATCTCATCAGAGATTCCTGATGATTTCTAAAGAATGAAACAGTTCTAGTCCTGTAGAATCTCATATATATTAAAACTATATATATATATATATGTATATAAATATGTATATATATATATATATATACACACACACACGCACAACCATATATATATATATATATATATATATATATATACATAGGAAAAATAAAACGAAATTTCATTTCTCACTCTTAGTACGGCTCTTACTTAATTATAAGTATGTATACGTACATACATATATGTATACAGACGTACAGTAGTATGTATATATATATACATACATACACACATAGAGATATGTACGTATGGATTTACCGAACGTTTATTATAATGCTCGGTTTGTTTGTAAACAAACATCCCGAATTAAGCCATACAGTGTTTAGCAACATCCGTTGACTTTTTGTTCAACATTGACAAAATAACGAGGTACTAGTTTCAAGCTTATTAGCTATCGTCAGCACCGTATACCTTCCTGCCAGATGATATTAACGGCTGAGCAGCCTAATTTGCATATCGAGTGAGTTAATTGGCCGACGTACTGTAGTATGTATATATATACATGCATGCACACATATAGATATGTACGTATGGATTTACCGAACATTTATTATAATGCTCGGTTTATTTGTCGGTAAATCCATACGTACATATCTAAATGTGTGCATGTATGTATATATATACATACTACTGTACGATTGTAGACATATATGTATGTACGTATACATACTTATATTTAAGTAACAGCCGTACTAAGAGTGAGAAATGAAATTTCGTTTCGTTTTTTCCATTTATCGTTTTCGGTGCGCCCGGCCGTTTAACTCACTCGATATGCAAATTAGGCTACTCAACCGTTAATATGCATAAGGAAATTATATATTTTCAGACGTTCAATCATCTGGCAAGAAGGTATACAGTGCTGACGATAGCTAATAAATTTGAAACTAGTACATCGTTCCTTTGTCAGTGTTGAACAAAAAGGCAACGATTGTTGCTAAACACTGTACGGCTTAATTCGGGATGTTTGTTTACAAACAAACCGACAACTATAATAAATGTTCGGTAAATCCATACGTACATATCTATATGTGTGCATGTATATATATATATATACATACTACTGTACGTCTGTATACATATATGTATGTACGTATACATAATTATATTTATATATACATATATATACTACCAACATTTGATTAAAGTTTCTATATCTGAGAATATCAGAAGCATGCACCACATCACCCGTGGAATGAGCTCAAAGATTCCAGTTAATAAATCCGAGCATTTATTAACATTAAATTAAAAAGTCGAATGACATATATACATAGAATAAACAACTACAGGGAATATTTGTTAAAGAGTGTAAACTCACATATGTACGGAGGTAACACATTAAAAATTAACAAGTACCTTGTATATAGATTTCTTGCAATAATGGTTAATCTCCATGGAATATATTCCATGGAAGTATATTTCACGATTACTTTGTGAATCATCGATGTGAAATCTTGGATCGTTTGTTCACACGCTTTACGAATTATGTTATACACAAGCTTTCCTTTATTGAAATATGTATAATAAAATAGAGATGATCTAAAGTAATTATTTTTTATTATTATTATTATTATTATTATTATTATTATTGGAGACCTTCGTAGTAAATCGTATCATCGGGAGCTCCGAAAATGTTTGTTATTTTCAGTTGTTCAAAATTGCTATTCATGGAAAACTTTATTGTTAACTGTATATAAGTGCACATACATTGTTATCTGAAAAGGACACCCAAAAAGATTGGGGCCTTGAGCCCAAAATTTAAACTTTAATAATTATGAAACAAAAAAAAATGTTCTTTGAAAAATCATGTCCTTTCTCACAAACTAACACCTCATACCGACACCACCATTATAAATATTACTACGTTTGCCAAAACTAAAAATATAAGCAGTAGCAATATTTTAAATTTGTCTCAGGGAGACATTCATTTCCCGCCATCGTACATATGCCAGACTTGTTCGGAGGCCTCTTGGCGGACGTCTACTGCAACTGGCAACAGAACGGGAGAATTTCCCAGCTGTGAGAGCCGCGTAGCGGTGCCGCTGCTGAGAAAGGATCCGAAAAAGAGGGATAACATAGATAATTTTAGGCCCATAACTCTGCTAAACACAGAGTTCAAGATTTTGGCCAAGGTGCTAGCAAAGAGGTTGGCGCTTATCGTTGGTGGTCTGGTGGGAGAGGCGCAGACATGCGCCATTCCCGACAGATCCATCCACGACAACCTCCACCTCATGCGATACATCGTAGAGAGGGTAGCTAGGGAACCTGACACGGGTGGGTCTTTGATCAATTTAGATCAGTCGAAAGCTTTCGATAGGTTCGAGCATCGTTACCTAGCGGCAGTCCTGAGGGCGGCTGGCTTTGGGCCCGTCTTCAGAGGCTGCATCGCTGCCATGCACAGCGACATCTGCTCTGTAGTGAGAGTGAACGGTCACCTTTCGGAACGTTCAACATCATGCGCTCGGTCCGCCAAGGATGTCCCCTCTCGTCCCTCTTGTACGTATTGACTCCCGAGCCATTACTGCACAAACTGGAGACGTTGAGGGGGGCCCCGCGCGAACTAGGATGCGGAAGATCCGTGTCAGCATATGCGGACGATGTCACCGTAGTGGTATCGAACGCCAAACACATCGAGGCGATCGGCACTACACTAAGAGAATACGAAGCGGTGACAGGAGCAATGATCAACCAGGAAAAGCCAGTGGGCCTGCAGCTCGGCACCTGGAGAGGCAGGTCCATGCCGTCCAACAGCGTCGTCGGGCGCTGGACGGACGGACCAGTTAAATTGCTCGGGGTCTGGTTCGGTCCAGAACTCCAGACGAACAAAAACTGGGACTAGGTGACGAGCAGGGTGGCTTCTCTCACCCAGAAATGGGCGGAGAGGAAGCTATCCTTGAAAGGTCGAGCGGAGGTGGCTGACGCGTACATCGCGTCCGTCATCTACTACCGCCTGACCGTCGTACCTTGTCCTAAGCCCCACCTGACTGCGCTGGACCGTTTGCTCTTTCGCTTTTTGTGGAAGGGACGCGCTCCTATGGTCAGGTGGTCCATCTGCTGTCAACACCCGTTACGTGGAGGGTTGGGCATGCCGTGGATGATGATGCGCAGACACGCGCTCAGGCTACGACATCTCCACCTCTTCCTCGACGGTGATCAGGTGTGGTCGCCGTTTGCTAGACACGCTTTCCCCAGCTCGTCTCCTTGACGGAGCTGCAGCCCTGGGTCAAGCGAAGACCGAGAGGGAGCACTTGGAGACTGGAATGTCTTCAGGGGCTCACAGCTCTCGACCAATCGGGCAATGTGATCGGTGGAAACTCCACCTTGGCGTTCTATAGATGATTAGTGGAGGGGAAGAGCGACGACGTACTAGGAGAAACTCTAGGCATCGAAGAAAATCAACTAGCCAATCTCTTCGGACGGACTATCGGGCCGGCGCCTATGGACAACTTCCAGAAATCCCTGGCCTGGCAGTGCTACGGGGGAGCTTTGCCAGTTCGGAATAAACTCTACAGGCATGGAGGTGCCGTCAGCCGGGCATGTCCGAGATGCGCGCAGGGAGACGAAACCGTCCTGCACGCACTCGTCCAGTGTCCGAGCATTGCTGACTTGTGGGTTTATGTCGAACACCTGCTGTCATGTGTAGGACGGATCCAGCTATCAGCTGAGTCCATCGGGAGGATTGCCCCGCCCTCTTCCTTTACCCGGGAAGGGCAGGCAGTTTTTATCTGTCTGGTGGCCATGGCGAAAGAGATAGTATGGTGGACACGTTTGAAAGAGCTAAAGACGAGCACTTACCTCTTCGGTGATACCCTGATTAAATTTTTCAAATTTCATTTGAAAAGGAAAATCAAGGTAGAGAGGGAAGTGCTCTCTTCCCAGCATTTTGTTGAAAGATGGGTGAGAGAAGCAAGTATGGCCCGAGTAAATGGGCCTACTCTGAGTATGTGTCTGTAAATTAAAGGTGGAATACTGGGAGAGAGCACTTGCTCTGGTGGTCAGGGTCACTGTGGTCTTTTAATGGGCTTTCTACACAAATGTCCCTCGGAAATCTCCCCCCTATCGGGGAATTTTTCCTTGATATTTTATTACATCCTCTTTTTTTTTTACACGCAGAAATGCCCATTTGTACCGTACTGAATTGTCCTGTACTGTCCTTAATGTCTACTTTATGTAAACCCCTGTGGTTAATAAAGAAAACATTATTATTATTATTATTATTATTATTATTATGTGTATGTATATATGTATATATGTATATATGTATATACATATATATATACATGGGTGTGTGTGTATATGTGTGTGTATGTGTGTGTGTATGTGTACATTCTCAGCTGTAATTTTCTTCCGATTGGCTACTAATTGCCGTCGTTTGAAATTCTTTCGAAGTAACTACTGCTTTGCTGAAAAAAGGAATGTTATTATTCAATGCTTATACGATTTACGAGTGAATATTACTGGGGGGGAATTGAAAACACAGATATGTGAAACCACCCACGCTAACTGTCCCCTCCTTGATAATTATCTCCGCATCGTGAACAAAGCTGAGGAAAAAAAGCTATGTTGCCTCTTTTTATATTAACATCTACTTTAGTTGAATGATGTATGTAAGCTCAATTAGTGTCACAGCGTGCGATATGTTCTGTAGTAACTTTACTTTTTATGGGTCGATAAAATAAAGTACCAGTAATGCACTGGGTAATTGCTGGTATTGTGCCTAAAGTAGAAACAATTATTATAAATATATAGATTTCAGTTCAGGAAAATTATAAGAATTTGTTAAAACCAAATAGTTTTCCATAATTTTGTAGACCGTCTATAATTAATATTAATTAATGATAGGCTGTCACAATACTGCACGGTTCAATTACTAGATAAAATTTGAAAGACAAATTAAATATCTAATGTAATCTACTTTGAATCAAGTAAGTGATAAATGCGCCAGATTCTGTTGAGATTCTTCCGTTAAAAATCAATATAACATAAATCCCAATAGATAATACCTTTTGTCACACGTTTAATATATATTATGACACGTAACAGAAACTGTACAATACTCTAATAAATTCGTATAGTTATAATGCAATGAGCTATTACTTTGAAAGGTAATATGTTTTCTGTATAATTCACTTAAACCTGCCAAATCATTAACATTTCCAGATTTCTATTCGATGCCCAGTTAAAACGCTCAACATGTTTAAAAGTAAAAAAACATTTATCTTTGTGTGTTGGTCTTCGTTCACATGTATTGCAATTATCCTATAAAATATTATAATACTGTGCTAGAATGATCTCTCAGGCTATATATTTACAAGTGGTCACCACTTGAACGGAAAATACCGAGGCTCCTCAGTAGTCGGAGTGCAATGTTAATTATCACCGTACGTCACAGGAAAAACCACACAGGTTTGACTGCTATTGGAATGATTGGCATAATAGAAACTACCAAGATGGGCAAACATATGGGATGTCCAATTTCAGAGGCAACAGGTGGAATATGAGAGCAACTAATTGGCCACCAAGGCAGTCGAGAAGAACGAGAGCTGGTCAAACGCTAGATTGCACAACGATCTGTGTCTTTGTGTTCTTTTATACTCTCGACAACATTTCTCACAAAGCATTGTTTAGAGTCTCACTTTAACAACAGTTTCTGAAAATTGTTTAGCATGCATCATGCTTGGGTAACATCATCGTCTCTATATGCGCAGCGTTCATTCCCGGTCAAATGTTATTTTAGGATGTGTAGATATGCTGAAAATGGGTGGAGGAGGATAACTCTCTTGGCTTCTTCTCATAAAAGCTGCTATTGGCCTTTTCCGGAGCTGGGGATTGGTTAAAGTCGAACAGACATCTGAAACCACCGGCTGTTGGGTGCTCGATGTCAAACGTAATGGAATATATTTCCTCCACCTCATCCCTGGTATGAGTTAGCACTAGTACTTTATGTACATATCTCTAGTAGAATGTGATGTGTCGTCCGTAACGTACTGCCCCCCTTTCCAGGCTATCTGTACTTCCTCTAGGTGCACAGCATATGGCCTCAGCTGGTAATATGCTGGTTTATATAGTATAAATCAAGGCTGAATGCTTAATTGTTATTGGGGATTTGTGAAGGAGTTCTATGAGTTGCCGGATATTTCTTGGTGTGCTGGTAAGTGTAGATGAAGACACATAGGAGAGGATGCCCTATCATATGCCACGGTGAAACGCTGGGTCAATTAATTCAAATGTGGTAAGTACGGTGACAACGTTGACCCCAGGTCTGGTAGGCTATCAACGGTGACCTCACTAGAGAAAATTGACCTTGTCCTTGGGATGAAGATGGAGGATCAATGACTCTCATCCCGATAGATATAAAACATGTGAGGCATCTCCCAGGAGCGAGCTGAAAGATATTCTGAAGTATGAGCTTGGTTTGAGAAACGTGTCTGCATGCTGTGTCCCACGACCTTTGAGTGAGTAACAGCGCCCGCGTCGCACCATGTCTACCAGCAATTTCTAACATTTTGAAGCAGATGTATGAGACATGGTTCTATCCCTACCAACTTAAAAACATAGAATCGTCGAAAGAATTGATGCATCTATGCTCACCCACCCCAGACAATACTATCACAGCCTGATTAAAACTATGCATGAGAACATCAAGAATAGTTCAGGTTTGTTCGTACACAATCTCTTGTTCCATTATGATATTGTTCTAGCCCACACCTTGTTGGTGGCAATGATAAAATCCGTGATTGGGGGGTGCCACTCGTCCCTCATTTATCATACTCGCCCGCCCACGCAGCTTCCAACATCCATCTGTTCCCTAGAATATGGCCTGACAACACTATGCTACAGATGATAACGTCATAGATGCTGTGAACGCCTGTCTGGATGAAAAAATTAAGGAGTTCTACTTGAGCGGGTTCTAGGCTGTTTCATCATCAGTGGGACAGGTATGAGAATATGTTAAAAAATAAAATAAGGAAATAATTGTATATGTTACTGTTTCTTGGCAACTTCAAACCTTTCAGTTGCACACGGACTGCGTCCTTTCAAATAATTTTACCACAACTACTTAAATAATTGTATCAGAAAAAATGTGAATCGAGATTATGACTTTGTTCTGAATATTTTTTCAAATTTGTAATGTCAAAATTGTTGAAATAACGCATTTTAGATAAGAAGAAGTTGATGATTGTCACAATTTCAATTTAGGAGGAGAAAAATATCCCATAATGTAAATCAATGTTTTTTATAACCCCAACATAACAGCCTGTTGTAGATAAAAAATAATAATAATATTAAATTCCTCTTGTGTTTCAACATTGCAATACACCACGTTAAAATCAATATATTGCAAAGATTAAAAATGATAAGAAGGGTAAAATAGAAGAATTTCATTTGATTAAAAGACGTAATCAATAGAGCTATGTTTAAACCATAACTTCAGAGCTAATATTTCTACAGATAATGAAACTGTAGACACGAACATTTATAATATTCTTTTATAAAATAAAATTAAGCTCACAGTTTGACATTTAGGCTGGATATTAGGAGAAATAATAGAAAGTTATGAGATTAAACAGAAATATAGATATTTTGATATTTCCTCTGTCAGTTATGCAATGTGTGTAAATAAAACAAATACGTATTTTCAGTTTCTATTTTCACCAAGAGGAAAGATCGGTGATTTGCAAAAAAATTGTTTCTGGTAAAGATCAGGATATAATATGCGCTGTTCTTCATAAACCTCTCGCACATGTTAATAATACAGCTAACAGTTTTTTTATTAAGTAAAATAAATAATGCAAATGAACAAATAAGATGAAACTGTCGTAATATTATAATGGAACTTAAGATATGCATTTCAAAAATATTTGTTTAATGAAAATGACAAAAACATAAAAAAATAATGGCATGTATCAATATAGACAACGTACATTGCATTTATATAATATAAGAAACAAAAAAAAATATAAGAAATAAAAAATAAAGATTTAATTTGAATGAATATCCAGTAGATTAATGCCACTAGCAAATCATGTTACAACTATACATTTCTACACTATGCAGATATTTCTAAAGATATCTCGAGAAACAGGTTGATGCGACGATAAAGAAATTATGAAATATTTTACTGCCTTATTATACCGCAGACATTTCCACGCACTCTCTCTCTATCTCTCCTCTCTCTTTATATAAATCGATCGACTTTCGTCAAATCGGAACGAGGAAACAATTTTTCGTCGATCTTTCCAGTTGCTAGTACTATCTATCGATCGCAACTCCAGGTAGAAGGAGCAACGTGAAATAAAGAGTCTTGCTCAAAGACATAACGTATCGCCCGGTCCGGGATTCGAACTTACAACCTCGAGACTGTGAAATCCAATTCTCTAACCACTCAGCCATACGACTTTATATATATATATATATATATATATATATATACATATATATACATATATATATATATATATGTATATATATATATATATATATGTATATATATATATATGTATATACATAAATGTATATATATATATATATATATATATATATATATATATATATATATATATATATGTATATGTATATATATATGTATATATATATATATATATATATATGTAAATATATATATATGAATATATATATATATGTATATATATATGAATATATATATATATGTATATATATATATATATATTGTTATACTTTGGGAGGGTCATGTTGCCAATAAGAAACACACGCACCAGGTGATCACTTCAATTTATTAAAATAAATTTATAAATTTAGGAATTTATAAATTTCCGGTTGGTTGGTTGGTTCCACAACCAGATGGTTGTTTATATATTGTCAAAGTTCTTTCGTCACACATTATCTGACCTCTTCAGTGACTGGGGGTTCTTTTATTTGTTTTTTGTGCCTCTCCTTTGTTCTGTCCTAAGCCAAACCAAGATGGCGTAGGACAGATCAAAGTGAGGCACAAAAAACAAAGAAAAGAACCCCCAGTCTCTGAAGAGGTCAAATAATGTGTGACGAAAGAACTTTAACAATATATAAACAACCATATGCTTGTGGAACCAATCAACCAACCGGAAATTTATAAATTCCTAAATTTATAAATTTATTATAATAAATTGAAGTGAAAGCATCTGCTGCGTGTGTTCTTATTGGCAACATGACACTCCCAAAATATATCAATATCGGTTTCAACACACGTTTTCAGATAAAGAATCTTGCTAAACAAATTCAGAAACGAAATATATATATATATATATATATATGGAGACGCATGACATGGTAGCGATAATGAGGGACAGAGACCGCTGGAGAGAACTTGTCCATGGATCTCGGGAATTTTACCCGCCTTAGATGGATAGATATATATATGTATATATAAATATACATATATATATATATATATATATATATATATATATATATATATATATATATATATATATATATATATAAATATATATATATATATGAATATTTATATATATATAAATATGTATGTATATTTATATATATATATATATATATATATATATATGTATGTATATTTATATATGTATGTATATTTATATATATATATATATATATATATATATATATATATATATATATATATATATGTATATATGTATATATATATATATATATATATATATATATATATGTATATATATATATATATATATAACTATATGTATATATATATATATATATATATATATATATATATATATGTATATATATATATATATATATATATATATATATATATATATGTATGTATATATATATATATATATATATATATATATATATATATATATATATATATATATATATATATATATATATATATATATTACAATTGGTGCTCTGAAATAGTGATATATATATGAATGTATATATAGTGTATTTTGCAATACACTGTATGCTTAATTAAAAGCATTTCGAAAACCTTACGCTATTGTTTTAGAGTAGTGGCCGTCTCACTTACTTTAATTTTCAGCAAACAGCGAAGATAAAACTGACAGAGCTCTGTTTCACACTTTTTGGCACTTATCAAAGCTAAGTACTCCACCTGTCAGCTTTATCTCCCCTGTTTGCTGAAAATTAAAGTAAGTGAGACTGTCAATACTCTAAAACAATAGCCTAAGGTCTTTGAAATACTTCTTAATTAAGCATACAGTTTATTGCAAAATACACTATATATACATTCATATATATATCGCTATTTCAGAGCACCAATTCTAATTTTCAATCTCTGCTTGACCGGCAACCGATCTGTATAATCAGTTCCTTATTATTACTAGAATTCTATAAGAATCAAACATTCATGATTTTCAGCAAACAGGCGGAGTACTTAGGTTTGATAAGCACCAACAAGTGCGAAACAGAGCTCTGTCAGCTTTATCTCCCCTGTTTGATAAAAGTTAAAGTAAGTGAGACTGTGACTACTCTAAAACAATAGCATAAGGTCTGCGAAATGCTTTTAATTAAGCATACAGTGTATTGCAATATACACTATATATACATTCATATATATATATATATATATATATATATATATATATATATATATATATATATATATATATATATATATATATATATATATATATACATATATACATATATACATGAAATAGTGTATATATACTATCAAATGATTCTATGGACATACTTTATAGTATATTGCTCTGATTATTTAATTTATTTATTCATCATTGAGCCACATTGTGAATGGTTGCCAAAACATATATATCTGTGACTTTGTCTAGTTTGTGTATATGTAAATCTTTATATTTAATAATCTCCCATAATGTTGAGATGCAATTTGGGCAATATTGGGCTGCGGTCTCTAGCAAGCAGCCCACTCGCCGTAAGCAACAATCACATTCTTTTCGACTTGACCACTGCCACGTCAGAATTCTTAGCCATTTTGAATTCGTTTCTGACGGGGAACACTTAAGAAAAGAATCTTTCCTAACGAGTTTGTTTCGAGATGAGTTCAAAGCTCAAGGTTTTATCCTTAATAGGATATTTCCAAATGCGAACGAAACCCGAGGGTAGAAACATAATCCTGGTATGTGTATATGCATTTCTTCTAACTTTAATTTTATACCTAATTGTGTATGGTTGACTGTATACTTAATCGATTTCCACGTGCTGTTGAAATGTTGGGTAAACATTCTATGCCGCGAAGAGATTGCTGTCATTTATGTATCTACTATTTCTTCATAGGTGCCTTTTAATCTTATAGCCTGGTCGAATTGAATTTGTGTGTGGTAAATTATGCTAATTGTGAGAAGAAATGGTGTATATATATTATCAAATGATTCTATGGATATACTTTATAGTATATATATATATATATATATATATATATATAGTGGTGGAACACTGGAAGGCAATATCCGTAGCGGTAGAGCACTCAGTCAAGGGACGAGTTAGTTAGAATTGGTTACACAACAGTTAGTTCACCACACCGAGAACAATTTTTTTCACCTTAGTGGATCTTCAGCTCGGAATGGGCATGGTTATAGGAACAGGAAGGACAACCGTGCGAACGCGCATGCGCAGAAACCCGGCTACTTCATACAGGCAATACTAGACTGCGTTCGAGAGGTGTAAGGGAGATAACTGCGAACATCCGAAACGTTTTTAGGTTGAAAATAAAATTGCAAAGAATCAGTCCGAAGCCTTGTAATTATGCATTAGTTGTTTGGCGACGTGTGGACAACTTGTGAAAAATTCACTTCTCGTGTTTAGGCAATCACTATTGCGTAATCTCTTTAGAATAGTTATTCGTTCGTCAATACATAAGCCACACGTCGGATTTCCACGTGCGTATGGCTTGGACTTAGTGATGGCTTTCTATTGAATGGAGTAGTCTATACTTGAGTCCTTGAGGGACCATACGTAGCTCGCGAGTATCGTGGATGAACGTCTGCCCGGGTATCTGAAGGTAGACTGGTGGTACAGGAAACGTTCCTTTAATCGGCCCTCCGCCATGCCCACATAGAATGTGACCTCCTGTGGTTCGTTTGGTCGGTTGGAAGTGACAACAGCTTCATAGATTACAGCTGGTGTGTTGCATTGCTGTTGAAGGGTGCAAGCTTCAGACTTACGGCAAGTGCACCCTGGTGGGGTGTTGCTCTTAGGGCTGCTGGTAATGTCGGCCTTCATGTTCTTAGCGCAGGAGTATCCTAGTTAAACTTTGTGTCGGTTAAAGATGGAGCAGTATTTATGACCTATGGGGAAGTGTCTATCTAAGAGGACTAGACATTTATTTCCTACATTCACTCAACGTTTCCTGCATTCACGCAACGTTAAGACCAATGTAGGAAAAGACGTCTAGCCCTCTTAGATAGACACTTCCCCGTAGGATATAAAAACCGCTCCATCTTTAACCGACACAAAGTTAAACTAGGATACTTCTGCGTTAGGAACAACACCCCACCAGGGTGCACTTGTCGTTTAACTTTGGTCTTCTAATCTCTATCTCAGTAGATTCTCTGATTTGCCTAACAGTTGAGTCATTTCAATGTTTAGATATTATTTTCAATTATATGTTGTCTATATTACCGTCATGTCTTTGTCCGGCGTGTTCGTATAGTACTGAATGTTTTTTTGGTGACATTTCTAATTCATTTATTCACCGAAAGCGCTTAGATTTTCTATTTCATAAATAGTTATTTTCAACAAACATATTTATTATTGCACCTCAATTATGAGTAACATTCTTTTGTAAATAAATATTTGTTTTATATCATTGAATGATATATATTTTTACTCGATACATTTTGAAAACACTAGGTAATTTTCCAATAGAGTACTATGAAAAAAGTTTTATTAAATCGTAATTTATATAGTGTTGCAACCTGTGGGAGACCATTTCTCTGTGATGTGTAAGCTGTGCATTAGGCGGGCCGAATGTTTTGACAATTAATTCCAAAATGTATGGATTAGTGGAACTGGATGAAACATAGCATTTGACAAATGAGTCTTGCAAAGGAGCAATCATTTAATTGGACTTAATGGATTAACAGTAATTGAGATAATGAAATCAAAGAGATTTAAAGAGCAATAGTGGCATTAATAGTGAAGTATAGAGACAATGGAATTCTCTAAAATCTAATTAGTACAGTGCTCATACAAACAAAATTTGCCATTGCAGTCAAAGAGTTAATGATTAAACGCTTCTCATCGCATATACGATAAATACCAAAGTGATATACTACTCTTTCTAGATCAGTGAACTTGTGACTATCAGTTGGGAATTCTATTAAGATGTATTGAATATAGAGAATACATTTAAAGGGATGTTTTCCATTGGAGTAGCATTTCAGTGAAAATGCTTCACGTTATTAAACAAATCTATTAATGTACATCAAACAAATATATGGGGCTTTAACAATACAAGAAAAAAGTATGATTAACACTTAAAAGTTAACTTCTCAAAGTATCTCTATATAATCGTAGTGGTACTTGATAGGAAAATAAATTAAATAATCTGACTACTTATTCCGCCAGTAACAATGCGTATTCTAGTTTTCGCCAGACGAAGTAAGACATTCTAGCTCCTCATATGTAGTGTATTTAATTACCATTTCTCTTTGGTTAGTAATGATACTTATGGATCACAAGCAAATACGATTCCACCAAAATCAAGAACTATGGGGCAAACTAGTAACCTCGCTACAGGAAAGAGCATGTATCGCAATGTCAATGCGTTTTATATAATGTCAAAGAAGGAACAATATTTTGGATAAAGTTGATCTAATGATATTATGTTTAAGAAAATATATTTTCATAGTTGGATTGTTTTCAACAACATATCTGCCCAAAGACAGCTAGCCCAAGACTGCATCAACAACACTGCATCAACAACAATACAATATATATCTTTATACAATATATATAAATATTTCGTATCTCCAAAGAAATACAGTTTTAGGAAGCCGAAGCTATGAAAACACCGGGAGGATTACGCCCTCTGGTGATGTCCAGCGGAAACAAAGGGGACAACCGTATATATATATATATATATATATATATATATGTGAGGTAATTCGGAAGTAAAAGCAAAGGAAAATAGACTGCTCTATGTATAGAATAGAGCTATTTAATTAGAAAGTGTTGTTCACTTTCTAATTAAATATATATAAATATATATATATATATATATATTATCACCACATTCCCGTAGTATAGGAGGTCTGAAATCTCAATTCTGAAAGGTAGCGGCTCCACTTGGAGTGACTCTTTGATCTCCCAGCTATTCAATCTATCGAGTAATGTTACTCCAAAACCCTTTGGAGGAACCCCATTTCGGCCGCTTGTTTTCGCGATTTTATTCTTTCGGTCATTATCCATGATTCATGATCATAGGTAAGTGTTGGTTCGAATAGCTCAGCGACTGCAACGTAACACTAAACCATATATCCTAAAGTGTGACTTCAATGCACATGTTGGCATTGTTTACCTGATATGGAAAGTAGTGATTGCAAGGAACGGCGATGTCGATCTAAATAGGAACCCCGTTCTAGCAATGGAGAATCTATTTTGAACACCCCACCCTTCCTCTCAAAATATAAAATGACACTTTATATGATGCATTTCTAGATAACCATCAAAGTTGCGTTGAAGTTAAACAGCAAAACAATAAATGCAAATCTTAATCATATTAATAGAGCTGATATATTCAAATGTTCATCTGTCACTGTCGTCTTCTACAATCCAATTATTGGCACCGTCCACATTCTGTTATGACTAACGCCGCACTTAAGTAACAAATATAATTAAAGCAAAATAATATGTATATGTAGAAGTGTAGTCTAGAACAGTTCCTATATTGAAGCAAAAGTATATACACACAAACAATAAACAAAACACATTTGTCATAATATAATAATACCCTACAATTCCAGATAAGGCATATTTAATCTAAATGGCATCAAATCACAAATGTTACAACCATACAACCGTACATAAACCTTCCCTGGCCAGCCCTTTATGATAATAACTATAAGACAAATTCTCTAAAATAGGATGATCCCTAGGCTCCAGACATTGTATTACATGTTATCAAAGTCTACACCTATAAGAACAACATCTACAAGATAGATTACGTAAGGAGAAAGAAGGAACGTCGTGTTGCGAAGTCTCACTTTCGTACAAACAATGAACACGAATCACAAAGGAAAGTATCATCGGTTGGAAACCAATTTAATTATATGTAGGAGTGACGTCAATTTTCATCTTCGCTTGAACTAGCAGGAAATAATAAAAATATTTAAGGGCCGTGTTCAATAGTCTCAACTATTTTGGACTATACCTTTAGTTTCAATTGGTCTGCCTATTTATAGCATGGATCTGCACATATCAAATATGCTCATAATTATTAATAACTGGTCATTTATTAATAACTGGTCATTTATACATGTTCTGCATGAGTAAAAATCACTTTGAAGTTTTTTGAAGACATCATAATGAATACAAATGATATTAATGTACCATAGCGGATAGTAGTGATAATGCTTGAAACTTTAACAGAAAACTTTAACTGAAAACAACCCATATTTTTGATAAAATCATGGGTGTCATATTGAATACTAATCTAGAGTAAACAATACGACGCATAAAGAGATTCTAGATAGTCCCATGGGAATATTATGGCTATTACCAAAATTAACATTTATACTCGTACTGATGATACCAAGAAAAACAACACTTTATCTAAAGTAATTTCCATTTGTTTGGAAAGAGGGTTGGTGATAACTGCTGGTTGTTACTCAGTGAAGTTAAAAGAAAAAAAAAGAAAACAAAACAATGATTTCATGAACATGAATCAAACCGTTAATCCATTATTAAAAATGTAATAACTAACAATGAGATTCGATTCAACCAAACTCAAATGCCATTTCAAATGGCATCGGTGGGACGTAGACTATGCAAACGTGTGAATTCCAATAAACAGGTTTGATGTCCAAAAATATTCCTTAGTAACATTGCTTCTGTGAGAAACTGCTGAACTTGTCGCAGACACAAGTTAGTTTCCTATTGCAGAGTATCTTAAATAAACGTTACCTATCACAGACTCAGGATGACCATTACCTTGTTAGGGAATTCTTTTTAGTCGAAACTGTGCGAAATATCACCACATACAGGTAATCATGCAGGTCTTTTCACTTACAAACATGAACATTTACGTTTATTCATGCATACTACATATATAGGACTAACCGAAAATGCACGTATTTTCCTTTCTCAAATTGTTTTTCCATTATCTCGCCTTCTCCCTATCTTTTGTTTTATTTCTTGTTATTTCTGTTTACTTTTTACACACACACATATATACATACATACACACACATATATGTATATATACTTATATATAATATATGTATCTCTCTCTCTCTCTCTCTATATATATATATATATATGTATATATGTATGTATATATATATATATATATATATATATATATATATATATATATATATATATATATATATATATATATATATATATACATATATATATATACGTCAGGTCACTCTTGAGTGCTACTGGCAACTTGTAAACCAGTACAACATGTCACATGGTCGGGTCGTCGGTGACTAGACTGACAACTCCACCAAGTTTACTTGGTGAGGAGGGTGATTTTGGACACCCTGTAGGACATAATGCAAAACGTGACAAAGGGCGGGAGAACTGTATAGAATCAACCGCCATCCAGAAATGTGTAAATAGGTATATACACATCTACATATGTATGTATATGTAAATACGTGTGTATATACCTGGGGTGTCAGGGCGGGGCATGTACATTTGTAGGGTGGGGTGTGGGGTTTGGGGGGGGGGGGGTAGCCATGCCCTTTTCAGGATAGCTCGTCTTGCATTGGGTCCAACCTCACAGCTCTCACCTGTGGTCCCAAGAAGCTGTAGCATGCGACAGCGGCCAAACCCTGGTAAACCACCTTGGCTGGCGGGCCGAACCAGGTTGAATGTAGCCGGACGGGTCTGAAACCCCTGGGTAAGTTAGATAGAGGATGCCTGCCTTTGCATGCGAAGATTGGACCCGGCGGAGTGAGTGGAGGCGGACAACATCGTCCCAACGGTCACGAAGGTGGCGACAGCAAGCGGTGTGGAGCTCTAGGGCACGGCAAGGCAGTACAGACGTCGTGCCCATTCACTGCAGCCAAGGAAGTCCCTGGTCGTGACGGTCCTCCGTACAACCGGATTCTTGCTTCTCCGGCCCAGTGAGTGGGACCGTCACTCTGCACTGCCCCTCTCACTATAAACCTTTCCCGCACTGGTTTCTTCTTTAGCGTGCACTCCCAAAGCCCTCCCCCATGGCAGACAGGAACTAAAATAAAGAAGATGTCATCACAGTTTACGATGGACAACCAAGGAATATATATATATATATATATATATATATATATATATATACAATATTAAATAAATGGAAACTATATTTATAAAACCATATTTATTTCATTATATATATTTCAGGGATAACATATTAACAATATGCTATGCCTTCCTCAGACAAAATACAATATAAACAGTTTTATAGATAAATAGATTCGACATACCGTAACAACATCTCCTTGGGAAGGTTGATTTGGTTGTGAAATATATATAATGTTGTGAAATATATGTAATGAAATAAATATGGTTTTATTAATATAGTTTCCATTTATTTAATATTGTAAATATACTCCAAATATTTGTCGAGTGCTTTTATATCAGTTATAAATATTTACTAGTTGTAACACAACAATTTAAATATAACTTTCCATATATATATATATATATATATATATATATATATATATATATATATATAACGAAGGAAATGTGGTAAGGAACCAGGTGGACCATAACGCACCAAAGTACTCAATACTTAGGGTAGTAGAGTGGGTATTAGGAACGAGTAGGACCCCGACGGCTGAGCTCAAGCCGTTTCGACGGCTAATTCTGAACTTTTAGTCCAGAATTAGCCGTCGAAACAGCTTGAGCTTAGCCGTCGGGGTCCTACTCGTTCCTATATATATATATACCCATCAATATTTACTGTTCGTGTCTCTTGATTTATATGCAATATTAATTATATCCATTACTTATAGCATACTAATTACGGATTAATCGCCATAGAGAATTAATGAATTGTTTGGCCTTATTTAAACACATCCCTCATATAATCTCAAATGTGAGAGCGACTGCGAGCTGTTTTTCTTAGTGTCATCCTGATGGTTTCATTGCATGGGATAAATATTCAATACGTACAGTTGATGCGTAGTGTAGTGAGGGTGGAGTTACTTCGTGGTGATGTTTGTGGTGGTTCAAGTATTGTGCAAATTATTACTCGTTTCGTCACTTGTATCACATTTGCCAGTGAAATATCTTCAGACTTGCAATTGCTGTATTTCTAGATCATTGAACTTGGAGGATTTTTAAGCTGAATATAGTTTCTCTCCAGAGGCGCCATCATTAACTTTCTTCAGGTATATCAATTTAGATGATTTACATAGAACCCGATTACGTTATGTGATGACATGTGTATTAACTTCCTTTGATTATGAACCGATTAAGTGAAAATATAAGCGATGATATAGTTGATATATATGTATGTAGATGCATTAGGTATGTTTCAGAAAATGTGTGGTTTAGGTCACGTATATGTGGTACAATCAGTTCAAATAGATAGATAGGTTCTTTCATCAGACGTACGATAGAACCTTCAAGATCCACGCAGGGGTGTATGCATTTAGATCGCTGTGGATGTTGATCTGATATTAAATTATTCTTAATGTCATGTACAAGATTCTGGGCGAGAGATTACCGAACGCATTGCTGGGAAAATTGTACAGTAGAACAAATAAACAGATGATGTTACAGAGTTCAGAACGAAAACCGTAATATCTGAGTGAACGGGCTATATGATAGCATTGAGGACGAAATGACACTTAAAATAATAGAGACGATTTAGAGATAGAGAATGAAAGGCTTGTATCACATAAAGACATTGACTGTATCGTTTACGTTTCAAACAATGTTTACAGATATTTGAGTGGGAGGTGAGTTTTTACCTGCATTCACTTGCATATACATGTATGGGCTTGAAGTTTCGTATCTTTTAATATTTGTTTCTGAATTATGACATATGAGAGATCAGTGCAAATCAAAACCAACGATAAAAGGCGGAGTCCTAAACAAATCCATGTGAATCAGCAATGAGACGCATTTTGAATAGCCAAATAATATATATTGTTCAAATACAATAAATAAGAATTTGCCTACGTTGATTATACTTAGGTATATTATGTATTATTCTTTTATACAAATATTATCTTCAACCAAACCTATTGCATGTCTGAAATATAGGTTCCAACGTATTAAACCAATATTCGCATCCCTAATTAATTTTCTAAACAAAAATGACAATATTTGCAATATTTGTATTAAGCCTAAATGGGCAGCGGTTGTTTCACAAGAAGAGAAACGACTATATGTTGAAACTGAATATATTGATATATTCTAACATTACTAAACCCAGGAAAACTTGAAATTAAAACATATAAAATAAGAACATGTAAATATTGCATATCAATCAAGGGACGCGAAAAGTCAAAATTACAAATACCAACCTAATGCATCGACATCATGTTCTAGAAAGGAATTAATTGAAATAAAAATGTATAGTCTACATATAAATAAATTGAAAGCGCTACATACTCAAATATTTCATAAATAACAAATAATTTCTCAGCTCTTAATAACGTATCCATATTTCTTTCCTTTCTTTGCTAACAACTGAAGAATTATTTTAAATTGTTCATTTGCATACAGACGAACAAATAAAAGCAAAACAAAAATATCCTAGAATATTGATTTCCTAAATTGCCTCAATGAAAAGTGGGAACTCCCTGTTATTTTCTCTTTCCTATTCCGCACACATAATGTGCTAATTAAATTAAATATCTTTTTACTGTCATCTGAAACCAGGATTGAACCGAGTATGATAGTTTGCTAATGATGGATGTCGTTAATGTCCATAAAATTGATAATGTAAGTTCTGTGTCATCTTAGATAGAGGAACACATCTTTAAAGTAACGGAGTGCAAGGAAATTAGATTCGAAAGTTTAAATTAGAGAAAATCCGGTATCATGAAAGAAAAGAAAAAAATGTTGGTCGGTGTCGGCAGCAATTAATCGGTAGGTGTGTATTGAGTTTAATTGCTTTTAGAAATTAATGTTTTCAGTTTCGCAGCTGATAAATTTGGTCTGGCAGTGAGGGAGATCGTAAAAGGATTGCAAGCAAAAGATCAAAATAAAACGAAGCATATCTTCCTCATATAGACGTCTTTTTCCCCCTAACGGTCATTGAACATCGACAACTATTCTACCCACTATCTTAACTGAGATTTTGGTGATATCTCGGTATGGAATGAATGTACGAATTCAATTTGAATCAATTGTATATTTCAAAATGTTATTTGTTTTCAGAAAGCAGAAAATGTAGTTATTAATATGCCCTATGTCTGTTCCCGTGTGTTAAGACGTCCTATTTCTAACGTATTGATTGATGTCAGTCTATCGCTCAAATTTATTGAGGACATTTTTGTAAAATAATATTGATTTGGCAAATAGGAAAGATTAACTTAAAACAAGATATGTATGCTTTCATATAGGCTATGTTCATGTAGGGCGATTTTACATTTTAACTGATGTCACTTTCTCTTATATAATTGTCTTTTTAATGAAATCTTAATGTGTATACGATTCTATAAATATATTACATATCTATATGTATTCAGATTTATATATTCATAAAAAAACTGTCCACACATGATTGTATTCAGGAATGCAGACACATACAGACACACATACACACACAGGCAAACAGGCACACACGTTCACACATGCACACACACACACACACACACACACACACATACAGCCCCCCCCCACACACACACACGTGTATATATATATATATATATATATATATATATATATATATATATATAATATTCCGATGTACATATATGAGTTTTTCTATGTGGATATGTCTGGGAATAGGAAGGGTATGTGTGTCAAATCTTTCAACATCTTCTACATAAATATAAGTGAGTGTGTGGATAGAAAGGAGTAGGCTATAACCTTTTTAACTTTAAGCTGTGTTTAAAAGAGTAAGTAAAATATAATTTATTACGAAATTACACAGAAAAAAAGTATATAACATTTAAAAATAGTATTTGAATGTGACATTGTAAAGGTGAAATGCAATTATATAATATGAAACCGAAAACAGCAAAAGGAAACTCAGTAGAAACCAGTCTCCCGATGCTGATGGACGCAATTGTGTGGTGTATAGAAGTGGAAACAATTCATAGCATTTTGTTCTTATGGAATAGTGTGTACAAAACCAAACGAATATTTTATGAACTTAATGTTGTTATCTTAGCATTGTTTCCTGTTAGCTTTCGCTACATTAAATCGAATTCACTTTGTATGATCTATTCATAGAAACTAGATCTGTGGAACCAACTGTAAAACCTTAAATCTGCGAAGAACAATGTTAGAAAAGCATCTAATCAACATTAGTAATAACGCTTATATGCATATATACATATATACATTCATATATACATACATATATATATGTATGTGTGTGTGTGTGCGAGTGTGTGTGTGTGTGTGTGTGTATTTTTGTGTTCACTATATATCCTATAAAGAACATCATTGCATAATATATATTTGTGTATGTATGTATGTGTCTGTACGTGTGTGTGAGTGTGTGCTTGTGTATGTGTATATACTATATACATATATATATATCCTTTGTTATGTCAGGGTGGGCTAATAGAAAGAGGTCAATTTTTTTGTATTTTGAAATATTTCTGTATAGTTTTTTAATATATGGCCAGGAAATATTTTGTTATACAACATCTATTGATTTGCCTCATCTCTGTGTTTATTATATTGTCATATCGAATAGAAGAATTCGACATTTCATTAACGTTTGAAGAATTCTATATAAATCTATAATAATTGAGTCCGGGGAGGCGAAGCTATACATTTCAAACTGCTCTATTCCAAACTTGCTAGATAGAGCTGTAATTATATATCTACAATCTGTAGCTTTTATTGACACGAATCTTATGTGAGAATTAAAGACGAGCATACTATGCATCTAAGTAAAGACGTTTATCTGTATTATGTTGATACAAATCTTGTCATCATTATAGAAGATAACAAAGATTAAATACATATGAATTTTCGAGGTTGCTAAATTCTTGCAATGTATAATGAAGCAGGGCGCCCATTTAATTGCTTTACATTTATTAAGATCTTAAATATATAAGAAACACATATGAATAACAGAATTTGGTGGAGAAATGTTTAGGATAATTTATAATCTGTGCTCAATAGAGATATTTGCAACCTTGCTACTGCCTTCTATGACATCAGAATATAAAGAATTAATTTAAGTGAGAATACATAATGCTAGGAAGTCCTGCAAGACCAGACCACTATACAACAATGCAAAACAATCTATGCTGCGATTTCCAATATTCCATATCACGTTCGTGCTAAAATGTGGCTTTATATTCATTCCCAACTTATTTATTGCAGTAATTTTGCCACCATGATTCCTCACAAATTAGACATTTTGCATTTCAATATGTGTAAATTGTCACCAATATACAGCTGTAAATACTTATAATAAATATTAGGAAACAATGGCGAAAGTATGATATATATTAATTTCAAGATATAATCATATTTAGTACGTGTCAAAAGAGTGAAGAAACTTTGAAGTAGAGAAGTAAAATATTACTAGGAGTAGTAAATTGATAAATATGAATGCTCGACACATTGTTTAGTTTCACGTAATCTGTTCATAATCAAAGCAACATAAATCACATGTCATCACATAACGTAATTGGGTTCTATGTACATAATCTAAATTGATATACCTGAAGAAATTTAATGAAGGCGCCTCTGGACAGAAAATATATTTAGCTTAAAAATCATCCAAGTTCAATGATCTAGAAATACAGCAATTGCAAGTCTGAAGATAATTCACTGTAACAGTGAAGCAGGCTAAATGAGGGCATTTGAACAATAAATCAACTGGACGCTATTGTATGTTTTCTATATTGAGCTTGTCATGACTTTAGAATTGAAATGAAGAAAAGCGATACGAAAAAAAACGTTTTCAGTGATATATATGGAAGAAAAACCTTCGAGATTATTCAGAATATGCACGAGCAATGTAGTCAGTAAAACTGTCTTAATCATAAATCGGCTTGTATAATCAATCAGAATGGAGATTAAAAGTAATGTTTAGCAAAATACATGCTACGAAAACGTAGTCACGTAACTACTGTGGGTAATGACCTTGCCAAATTTCTCTTAATCTTATTTCATCGACGACAAATGTGATCATAGTATTTGAAAATTGCATTTGGATAATTGCCTATTTATATGCCTGCACAATATTATTTACCTTTCACAAGATTGGCAAGAGGCCGATATCACAACACTGCAATAAGTCATTTTGATGGATGCAGCATTATGCGATTGAATGTCTGATTTTAGTGCTGTGAATATCCATTGGGAATTATGTCCATATGTAAGAAAGTAACTTATACACGCACATAACTATCTCTTTCTTTCTCTCTGTCTCTTCCCCCCCCCCTCCCCCCCTCTCTCTCTCTCTCTCTCTATATATATATATATATATATATATATATATATATATATATATATATGTTAATAATAATGCAATGACGGCTTTTTATATCTTCATTATGTTTATTGATTGGTGACGTACGTTTCGCTATTGATCAACTCATGGTTCGATCTGTATCGAGATGGCCCGTCTCTGGAGTCAACATTTCGTCGGACCTCTGCTGTTGTAATGCCAGAATGACATTATAAAGCATGGTTACAACCCATTACAGTCTGAGTTGAAATCGGGTCGAGATTAACTTTGCCTTTCATCCTTACGGGGTCGATGAAATAAAGTACCAGTAACGTACTGCCTTGTGCCAAAAGTAGAAACAATTATTCTATTTACACTCTGTTTAGTTCTACACCTAGTTACAGAAGTGAATCTAAACATTGAGTGCTCACCTGGGTGAACATAAAATAACTTCACGTTACACTCCCTGGATATATATATATATATATATATATATATATATATAATGTTGGAGGTGAGTTTTATTGTAGCACAATAAAGCAATGCAAATATCGGATAAGTAGCAATCAACAGTTTATTGGACTGGAGTATATATAAGAAGAAATTAAAAGATGGTTAAACAAGTTCCATGTATTTTATTATGCGCATTTAAAAAACAAATATCATCCTGGGACGTTATTTGCGTTCTCATCAGATAAAATAGGGAGACATGATATGAAGCTTTAAGAAAAACACTTGTGAGCAAGGTAGTGTCTAATCAACATATTAAAATAAATTAAAAGGATATAGGAGATTGGAAAAAAGGAAAGGAAGGGGAGAAAAGTATGGAAGAGGAAGAAAGGAAAAAAAGAAAAAAAAAGAAGAAGAGGATAACGGAGGAAGAGTATGAGAAGGGAGAAGGAGATAGAAAGAGAGAGGAGAGAAAGAGAGAGAGATAAATATTTAAACTGAAAAACGCTGCCTCCACAGAGAAATAACAGTAAAAACGGTTGTAAATTTATAAATAAATAAAATAAATAAAAAAGGAAATAAAAAAGAAAATTAAATTAAAAGTTAATGAGGTTTATGGATGATGATCCTTATGATTACAGATATAGAAATAAAGTATACTATTTATTTAGGGTTTAAATAGTGAAGTATTTATTAAGATGTGCAACAATTTATTAAAAAAGTATTATTAAGATAAAATAAAGTAAAATAACATAAGGTGAATGAAAACAAAATTAAATGATTTATGAGCTTAGAAGACGGTATAGGATCCTAGTTTGTTTCAATAGATTGTAATAGAAAAAGTAATTATTTAAGTTAATACAAGCATGGAAGAGAGAGAAAAATGAAAAATACGAGGAAGAAAGATATTACGTCAAAAATTTGTTTCCAAAATTAACCTAATGCTAATATTAATAAATTTGAAGTAAAAAATTAGGAAATATAGCAACTTAAAAAGTAATGTTGAGAAGAAATGATATAAACATGAACTATTTAAAAGAAAGATTCAGTTTGACATCACCAGTTACTATTCTTCTAGTTCGCCTTCACTCCTCAACAAAGCTGTCTCTTATGCGTTTAAATATTCAGACATCACCACAGATGAATTGAACATCATTCTCACCGCAAGAAAAACTATCCTGGAATTCAACAACGACATTGGACTAGAGCTGATACTTCCAACAATTTTGTCATCACCATGGCTTCGTTGACCAGTTGGATGAGGACGTTCTCGAAGGGTGATAGCATAGGGTTCGGAGAGGGAGATTTGTAGGTATTAAATCCGAATCTTTCCTTGGTATCGAAGTCCTGATTGTCGCGGTATCTGTCGTAGAAAAAAGTTCTCCATCTTAGTCTTATCGCAAAGAGGTCGATTTTTTGAGTGAGCATCCGCAGGTAAAGTTTTCTCGGTGGAACTGGGATGTTCTTGGTGGAGAAGTCGATGATTCGTTTTCGCACGGTGCGGGTGAAAACAACTTGAGCTGGGCGGAAAAGTCTAGATAAGGCGTGGCAGGGTCGGAGTGTGCTCTACTACCGAAGTAGGAGGTAGATAACGAAGGAATTGTGGTAAAGAACCAGATGGACCATAACGCACCAAAGTACTCAATACTTAGGGTAGTATAGTGGGTAATAGGAACAAGTATGACCCCGAAGGCAGAGCTCAAGCCGTTTCGACAGCTATTTCTGGATTAAATAAGAATGTTTAGCCTGGTAAATAAATAGCCGAACTTCTCAGGCGGTATTTCCTTATATGGGAAGAGAGTAATTGTCAAAAGGATTGGTCAAACATGTGTTGTAAAGACAGCTGAATCTATCATGGCATTTGGTGGGATGTAGGGGTGGCTGAACTTGCCGGTAGAAGAAAGATGGAGTGGGGGAAACATACTCAAGCGTTGAAAGTGAAATATATACAGCAGATTCTAAGGATAGTGTATAAAAAGGTCGAAAAAAGTGTACTGGAGAAAAGGAGAGTGGGAGGTTGAAAGAATAGGTAAATCGAAAGGGAGAATCAGTAAACAAATCCTAGACAGCGTTATACCAAATGTTAAACAAAACGCGGGACTTAGCCTATGGGTCAACACACAGGAAGTAATCTCATGGTTCAGCAATATGGAGGACAAACGAGACACAAAATTCATCCAGTTTGACATAGAGAGTTACTATGCATCAATTACCTTACCGCTCCTTACGTCCACCTTGGACTTTGCCGAAACACTCACGCCCATTACCGACGAGGAAAGAAATATCATCCTCCACGCCAGCATGAGAGTCATACTTTTCGACAACTCCAAATGGATAAAGAGAGCGCCTGACTCCCACTTCGACGTCAGTATGGGCGCGACGGATTCGGCTGAGGTCACAGATCTTATAGGATTATTCCTACTATTTAAACTCACCGAAATGTTTCCTGCATTCGGCGGTGGCTTGTACCGCGATGATGCGCTTTTCACCCTCAAAGGGTACAACCTCAGTAGTACAGACCGGGCCCGTAAATAATTAATCAGCTTCTTCCGGGACTGAGGATTTAAAATAAACCTACAAATGTCCCTAACCCGAGTAAACTTCCTGGACGTTACCCTTAACCTCGATAATGATAGGATAATTATCATAAAGGAAAAACAACGACAACCTGCATTACATCCACCGCTGCTCTAACCATCCTAGACATATAACCAATAACCTGGTTAAAAATATCTCCCTCCGCATATCTCGTTTGTCCGCTAATGAGCAGATATTCGACGAACATGCGCCTTACTACAACCAGGCCCTCAAGCGGAGTGGCTTCCGGGAGGAAATATCCTATTATCCTTCTTCCATTAGTGGAACCAGCAGTCGACACTGCCGCTCACGCAACGTAACGTGGTTCATCCCCCCCCCCACACACACAATGCCGAGGTGACAACACCTATCGGGAAAATCTTCTTTAGGCTCCTCGAAAAACACTTCCCACTACAACATCGTTACCACAAAATAATCAACAAAAACACAATCAAATTCTCCTACAGCACCACACCTAACTTCGCACAAAACATCGTCTTCTCTAACAACAAAAAACTCAACCCCTATGGAAGAAATAAGCTAGACACCAGTTGAGAGCCGGCCAGGAGGTGTAACTGTCCCGATAGTTCCATGAACCCCCTCCACAACAGATGCCGAGATCGTAATGTGATCTACCATGCAACGTGAGGAAGGACACGTCCAACAAAGCTTATATACTTCAAGAGCCAGCTCTACCAACACCGAAATACTTTCCGAAACCCGGCCGGCGACATGCCACTACACTTTCGAGCAACATCCGGGACCTCAAAAATAATAATATAACCTACAATCTCACTTGGAGCTTACTGTCCTCAGCTAACTCTTACACGGGAGGACGCCATCCGTGTAACTTATGCTCGAAGGAAACATTACAAATGCTGTTTTCGAAGGACCAACTCATAAACAAGAAAGACGAATTGCTAACCGCATGCAAACACAGATTGCATAGGACTTTCCTCGCCCTCACACCACATAATGACCCACCCCCGGACGGGAGGGGTAGATAAGGGCTGATTTTGCCGATTTTGTAAGGGGTAACCCGTGCTTACAAAGGTAGACTTAACTTTTTATATTTTCCTCTATGTTTCGTTCTTCCCCCCATCTCTTCCTAGTCCTTCTACCCCAGATCTCCTTCCTCGTCTTTTTGTCACCTTTCGCCTACCCCGATGCAGCCCATCGGTCCTCTGTAGCCTCAGTACCCCCTCCCCCCTAATTTTAAGATAGAATTGACCGATTACGCTTTTTATATCAGATGTGTTAGACCCCAGTAATTTCTGGTTGCTACTCCATTTCTGTGGTTTCTAAATTTCTTACTGGTATGTTTGTATTAGTATTTTTGTATTAGTATTTTTGTATTAGTATATTTGTATTAGTATTTTTGTATTAGTATTTTTGTATTAATATTTTGTATTAGTATTTTTGTAGCAGTATTAGAGTATTTTTGTTCTCAACTTATTAACCTGTCATTGTAAGATGGCATTGGCTGATAACTACCTATCTATAGCAGTGGAGTTAGACCCCCTGTAAAGCCGGCTTTATAAAATTCTTTCTCCACAATCTCGTAATTAGTATTTTTTCCCATTCTCCACCTATTAAACTGTTCTATAACTTAGCAATACCAATGAGAAATTGGGTGATTGTGGAAATGTTTTAGTAACCAGAAATTGTTTTTATATATTTATTTCCTTATTTTTATAATGGGTTTTGTTACTCTCATTCGATTTACCTATTCTTTCAACTCATTCCCCCCCCTCCCCTTTAACTAGTACACTTTTTCCGACCTTGTATACACTATCCTTTGAATCTGCTGTATAGATTTCCCTTTCAACGCTTGACTGGGTTTCCACCCCTCCCTCTTTGTTCTACCGGCAAGTTCAGCCAGACCTACCTGCCACCAAAAGCCATGATAGATTCATCTGTCTTTACAACAAATTTTTGACCAATTCTTTTGACAATTAGTATCTTCCCAATTATTATCTTTCCTGAGAAGTTCGGCTATTTATTTACCATGCTAAACATACTTATTTCGTCTAGAAATAACCGTCGAAACGGCTTGAGCTCTGCCGTCGGTGTCATAGTTGATCCTATATATATATACATTTTTTTTTAAACGAACGACTTTCGTCAAATCGGGCCGAGGGAACAATGTTTCCGTTGGTCTTTCCAATTGGTAATACTATCTATGTGTCGCAACTCCAGGTAGAATGAGCAACGTGAAATAGAGTGTCTTGCTCAAGGACATAACGCATCACCTGGTCCAGGAATCGAACTCACAACCTTACGATTGCGAATCCAATTCTCTAACCACTCAGCCACACGCCTTCACTGAATACATATATATACACACATAAATATATATATATATATATATATATATATATATATATATATATATATATATATATATATATATATATATATATATATATATTTAGAAACACACAGATACATGCTGACACACACATATATACATGAATGCATCCGCACCCAACTGTGAGTTAAGGGTGCCAACTTCACCGATGTTGCTCAATGAATGACTGGGACAGACCAATTCAGTTGAACCAGACTGAACCAGTATCAGAGTTAAAAATACATTATGAAGAGAGAAGAAACATTTAGATATAATTAGTAATAAAATGTATCATACCTAAACTGCTCCTAAATTCCTCGACTACGTAGTTTCGTGGCATAAACAAAAACAATATATCATAAAGATATAGAGTCCTTGCGAGGTCTGCCGACTTATCAAGAGGATACCTCATTTTACTAGTCTCAAGAACGCGTCTACACGAAGTGAGAAATAATCCCAAAAGGCGGAGGGGGAGATAGTCACGCGATATAACGGTCGAGAAACAGAGCTAAGCCTCTTATAACCTCGAAGAAAATACCACGGAGGCGGAGGGGGTATTTATATCGAGGCCGCAGAAGAGGTGGTGAAGAAGGCGAGAAGTATGAGTAATGGAAGCTTTCCAGCTGTCCCCACACTTCAAAGGTTGCTCGACCAGAGGGAGTTATTAACAATATATTTAGAAACACACAGATACATGCGGACACACACATATATACATGAATGCATCCGCACCCAACTGTGAGTTAAGGGTGCCAACTTCACCGATGTTGCTCAATGAATGACTGGGACAGAGGAATTTAGGAGCAGTTTAGGTATGATACATTTTATTACTAATTATATCTAAATGTTTCTTCTCTCTTCATAATGTATATATATATATATATATATATATATATATATAGTAATAATAATAAATTTGAAGACTAAAATCCAAAGAGGGCTCGATAAGGATAAATATATATCAAATATATAAGAACCGTAGAGCAAATATTTATTAAAATAACAGATTAGAGTTTAAGCAAAGAATCGCTGCTTTCACCCTTAACGGGATCTTCTGAAACTAACAAAGTCAATCTGTAAACGCAGAACTGGATATTTCAAAAAACGTTGCAACCGGAGGAACACAGGAAGACGATACTTTGGTTCGTGGAAACGTACGCTGGCGAAGAACGCGAGAACACGAATAATACGTCATTAATAGGAGCGGTGAAAAATATTTACGCGCAAAGAAAGAACCACGTTTATGGTATAAAAAAGGTGGTAGACTAATGTTCTCTTAGGTGGTGCATAGAACGTTCTCTGGCAAGGAACGAAAAAACGAAGATAATACGTCATATGTGGAGCGTGGAGAACAATAGCACGCAAAGACAAAACCACGTAAATGGTATAGCAGAAGTCGTAGACTAAAATTCTAACTAGGAGACCAAATGAATCTCCACTACAGAGTTAAGAACAAAGTAAATAAATACAATACAGAAGTAATAGAAATAAATAAATACATACACGCAAACGAAAACGTACATACACAAGCATACGCAAAACGCGCGTAAATGTTTTTCACCGCTCCTATTAATGACGTATTATTCGTTTTTTCCGGTTCTTCGCCAGCGAACATTTCCACGAACCAAAGTATCGTCTTCCTGTCTTCCTCCGGTGGCAACGTTTTTCGAAATATCCAGTTCTGCGTTTACAGATTGACTTTGTTAGTTTCAGAAGATCCCGTTAAGGGTGAAAGCAGCGATTCTTTGCTTAAACTTTAATCTGTTATTTTAATAAATATATATATATATATATATATATATATACATGTGCGTGTGTGTGTGTGGGTCTGTATATATATATATATATATATATATATACAAAAAAAAATATATATATATATATATATATATATATATATATATATATAAATATATATACATATATATATATATATATATATATATATATATATATATATATATATATATATATATATATATATTTATTTATTTAAAACGCAACAGAAGGCGGATACCAAATATTATTTTATGGTTGCCAAATCACAATATATTTCTGTGGACTGGTTACATTATCATATCCTGACTTAAGACTTTGGTAGCGTCATCAGGTATAGATTGCAAACATTAGGTAATCGAGAATAGGGTTACGGTATAATCAGATAATAGATTTATTTCGAGTCGGCCCATCATTCGGTATGAGAGGTGGTTTAGCGAAACACTAATTAACACCATCCCTGCACCACGCACTCTGCCCCAATTGATTTAACTAATTGCTTCAAGGTTTGCTAACCGGAATGACGAGTTCTACCCATTGGTAAACCATAAATCATATATATATATATATATAATACCTTTGCCATACTGTGATATATATGCTTAGTACCATTGCTTGTTTCTTACCTGGTTATTATGTACATGCCTCACACATCTGCACTCTTTCTATACGGTTGCATATGTACTGCTAATGTCCTCATTTTGCGTGTAGCTTTCTTCTGTAATTCCTCCATAATTGTTGTATTATTCTTTTATAATCTTTGTCGCATCCACTGATACTGACTACATCATCTTCCCTCTTTAAATATGCCACTGTTAATGACAACACTGACATATATATATATATTTACGATTGTTCTGTGGAATAGGAGGTTAATTGTATGTCTAAACTGTATTAGTTCTCCGATGGATTCAGACGAAAGTTTGGAAGAAACGATTGGCGTCAATAAAATGTTTTGAACATAGTTTTGATTATTCTTTAATATATATATATATATATATATATATATATATATATATATATATATATATATATATATATATATATATATAATTTATTTATGTAACATACAGGGAACTAAAGCTCTATCTAAGCTTTCAAGTTTCAATATTGATCCTATCTAGCTTACATATCTTCTTCCTTGAAGTAGGAGTTTAGTTACAGTAACAGTTTCCAAATAATCCATCTCTCGGTCCTCCAGCATCGGCACATCTTAGAGCCATTGACCTAGGTTTTACCTTTTTCTGCTATCTTCCTGATGATTTTGTATTTATTAGAGCCTTTTTTCACCATCCATACATGGCTGGGGAGCTTAATCGTGTAATTTTTATCTTGTTTCCGGAATTACCCCGCATGGTTGCTTGAGCGTTCTTTACCCTGTCCCTTAGTATGACTGGTATACTATTTGACATTGGTTGTGTGGTCTGGGTTTCCTGATTTCTCTGTTGCCTCTGTTGTGTCTGCCACAGGTGACCGTTGTAGACAGCATTCATTTCTGGTTCTACTTGAGCTTCCTAGTAGGCCACCACTTCTAAACCTAGCCGGGAAAGATAGGACATCAGCACTTTATTTCCCACAACAGAAATAATGAAACAGAACGCAGCAGTATTTCAGCACATTGCACTGAGGACCGAACGAATAATGTAACGCACTCTGCCAAGCGTTCAAATTACTGCGAATCCCTCGATTTATAATAAATAAAGAAATGATTCCAGTTAGTTATATCACTAACTTATCCAAGAAACATGACACAGCTTACATATCAGAAAAAGGAGTACTTATATTGTTAATGCACTGGATAGAGTTTGTCCACATACCTAGGCGGTTATTTATTGTAATTACATATTCAGCATAGGACAGTCATAATCCTCAGACCAATATTACTCACTTCAAACTGATCAGGATATTCTGTTACAGAATTTGGTCGATTGTTTCAAATACCTATTTTTGCATGTTCTAAATATAGTTAGAATGTATCGCTTAACTAGTCGTAGTTCCTGAAATATTATGCTTTCTTGTCATTTATTTTTTTCCCGACGCAAGATACGTAAAAATGCATCAAAACAACCGATACTTAAACAACAACATTCTTCGATGTTTTTCCAATAACGATTCACATTTAAGGCACTATATTGAAGGATAGTTAAAGTGATTATACCGACTTCGGTGATGAAGTGGTATTTATTTATTGTTTCTGAAATAAAAAGGTATATTAATCGGGATAAAATTTGAAATCAGATTCTAAAGCTCAGGATCCAATAGTGCTAGACATTATCTCCGACGCTCAGACGCGTTTCTCTGTCCACTGCCCTTAAATATCTAAAAGCATTAATAAGACAAATATATATTATGTCGCTTGGAGTTGTTGTTGCATTAAAAAAGCAACATTTACTATATCTATGATATTTTCATACAACATTATTTCTATATTATCGAAAGCTATAATGTCTCCAAAGTAGACTGCTTTTCTGACCCCAAATATAACGGTAACGCTTTATTAATGTGTTTTTAGTGCCTCATCTCGAAATAAATCGCAGTATTCTGTATTTCCTCCAGTTGTAGTTTATCAATATTCTTGCGTAACCTTTTGAAATTATAAGAACATTATATATTCATGATTTCGCAATTGATACGTTGTCCAGTAAACCAGCCTTAGAAATCCAAACTTTCAGGCAATTATTTAAATTGAAAATCCACGTACTCTCTCCAAATTATGAATTATTTAGTATATATAAAAATATAGAAAAACATTTTTACTTCATGCAAAATGAATCCCCATGGAATACACTAGAGATATGTCACAAAAGAATAAGGACATGTACATACACACATGCAAAGGCACACACACACACACACACACACATATATATATATATATATATATATATATATACATATATATATATATATATATATATATATATATATATATATATATATCGTGTGTGTGTGTGTGTGTGGATGTGCCTCTGTGCGTGTGCGTGTGCGTGTGTATGTATACATGCATGTATAAATGACTATCTATAAACGTATGTGTTTGTTTTTGTGAATGTGTCCTTGCGCGTGAGAGAGCGCGTAGATACATGTAAATCTAGAAAATAATGAATAACTTGATCCATAATCATAAATATATATAATATGAGTATACGTCTAATAATTCGATGTATATGAATGTGATATTTTGAAAATTCTTATATATATATATATAATATGTTCATTTAGTTATGTATATTTGCCTCTTTTAGTGTCTGTATTTCTGCGTATGCATATGATGATATACATGCATACAACATTTTGCGAAAAAAAAAATATGTTCATTTTTGAATTTCAGTTTCTGCACGATTATGGAATTAATATTGCAAGATGTCAGATTATTTATAGCAATTTATTGTGCTGTTAACACAAACTGTGTATATATATTCATTCATAGATACCCATATATAGAAAGAATATTCAACCGTTACATACTTGAAAAGCACTTACATAATTGTAATAGGAATCGTTTCTTCTATTCGGTTAAATTCTTCATTTAAATTGATGAGATGAAACTAAATCTTTCAATCATCGTTTTAACATATATTTTCAAAATCCATTTGTTTGTAATAAATTCTTGTCAGGAATATATTTTGCTCACTGTAAATAGCTAATAGATGTTTATCTTCGGTTTTAGTTGGGAACACCTTATATTTTATAGATATTCGTATTCATAAATATATATGGGATACACACATGCATATATACATACACACTGATGCACAAACACACACACACACGCGCGCATATATATTGCTCGCACTAACCGGAGGTATATGATTTTTAAAGCGATAAAGTACTAATGAAGTTTGGAAAATCACTGACGAAGGACTATTTTTATCATATGTAACCCATGTGCAACCACGCAGTATTCTTTCTTCTCATGTTTTTTATATATATTTACCTCGGCTGCGTTTGTCTGTTTCTCTCTTACTGCTTTCCCGCTTTCTCTGTTTTTCTCACCTTCTTTCGCCCCCTCTGTCAGTTACACTGTCTCTCGACTGGCCACTTCCACTCATTCACTCTCTGTTTCTCCCCTTCTCACTTCTTCCCGTTTGGCCTGTGTGGGTTCTCTTCTTGCTCACATCTCATTCACGTCGGATGGTCTGTATCCCACTCGCTCATGAAATACACCCAGCTTTAGCTGACCGGATAACCATGTTGTTTCTTTTTTCCTATCATTGCGTTGCTATCAATCCTTCTTGTTTGTTTACTTGTCTCGCCCGCTTTACGCGATTTACTTGTCCCAATAGCTTTATTTAGCTATTGCTCGAACCAACCGGAGGTATATGATTTTTAAAGCGATGAAATACCAATGAAAGTTGGAAAATCACTGACGAAGGACTATGTTTATCATATGTAACCCATGTGCAACCACGCAGTATTCTTTTTTCTCATGTTTTTTTTATATATATATATATGTATGTATGTATAAAGAGAAAGACAAAGAGACGAAGAAAGTATATGTTTGTTAGGGGTGAAAAAGAACGAGATAAATATATGAGACAACCTTAACAACGTGGATGGATTCAGCGTGTCAATCAACGCAACATATGTTTGAATAAGGATGGTATTCAAGCCAAGACTGCCCGAAAAATAACCCAGTCGTAAACGAAACAACCAAAATTATAATACGTTATTTTGTCAATATTTGAATGATTTTCTTCATGGATGGTCCGTAGTAATGTTCAAGCGACATTTCAAACCCATAAAACATTTTAAAGACAGATGATATACTATCTCGACATCAGAAGCGCAACATTTTCGGAGTGAACTTTGATGAGTAATAGGAAAAATATCACCACCACGGCCACTATCACCACCACCATTGTAAACAGCCCCAAAGAAGACACCGACACCACAAACAACAACAGTAGAAGCAGCAGCAACATTGACCGTGACAACAACAACGGCAGTATCTCAGCACAAACATCATCAAGTGCTACTTCTGCTGCTGCTGCTACAGCTACTACTACTACTATTACTACTACTACTACTACTACTACTACTACTACTACTACTACTACTACTACTACTACTACTACTACTACTACATTCTAGCACCTGTTGTTGGTGTTTTTGCGATATACACATCTCTCATTCGGCCTAGATAAGAGACGAACGGGCGGTACATTAGGAAAAGCCAGTTACTCGATGTACTGATGATCTTCCTGGACCCGGAAGGTAAGTTCGTGAAGGTAGTGCTTCTAAACTTGTGGCCGTATAAACCACAAATATGACGGTTCGAACCGATTTTCCAGGCATCTGGAGAACTTTCTAGCGTCGTTTAACATTTTACTCTTAGTGTGGGACTGTAATGACATCATGGACGCATGCTGGAAATGTGTGGACGTACTTGAAAAAAGTGGGAGTGCAAAAGCATCAAGAACAGGATAAGGCCGTGCCACATCTCATCAATTACCGACAGGGTATTTCAAATGCGCTAGTATAGGACTGCACCAATCGCATAATGTCATCTAGATTGTATTTAGCTAGGTTTTTCATTTGGCTAACATATAGGGACATCATTGAGTGTACAGATTATGAGGTATTACGGTAACTGTAGGATTGGAAATGTCTCTCTATACCAAAGCTATCCCACAGAAGTTTCAAAATTTTCCTTGATCACCGACGTAATATATTCTACTGACGCGAGTGTTATTTACACGTCACATATCGTTCACCATGGAAAGTTCCTTGTACGCCTGCCACCCTCCTAGATGCTTTTCGTTATTTGCTACATATACACACCCATACACACACTACTTCCTCATTTATATATATATATATATATATATATATATACGGAACAAATAATCAGTGTTGCATCATATACATATTTTTTACATATTACATATGATTCCCTGTCGGTCAACTCGAGGAACGATCTATTAATGATCGAACTCAGAATTGCACATTTTTAGCATTTCTTTGAATGAACACATCCATGGAGGCTTTCACACGTATATGATACGGAATAGAATACAATGTATACGGAACACAGTATACAATGTGAAACGTATGCATACAAAAATACACTCTGCATGCACTAAGGAACATCTATGTGAACGGACACATGCACAGGGACTTCACCATGTATCTACTATGAAACAATGCATAGCATCTTACACATTATGAAACATACGCCTAGGTAAACAAACACTAATGTAACATATCCAATTTGTTCATGCACTCTGGATTTTCAAATATAACTTACCGTGGTCCGCTATTTTATCTCTGCGGACAATATGGTTACCATCCGACAATATTATTTAAATAATCTTAACTTTCACTACATTTGACGCATCCATAACTGGTCCATCTATATATTATATTCAGTTAAAATGTATCATGTTTTAACACATGTATGTCCATATGATGTATTTTACAAATATGCGTGTCGGTGTGGTTGTAGGTGAACACTTGCATGAGTGTCTGTATATACATATAATTTAAGTATATATATATATATATATATATATATATATATATATATATATATATATATATATATATATATATATATATATGTATATGTGTGTATATATTAGTGAGTGAATATATAAATATATATATGTATATAAATATATTGTTATACTTTCGGAGGGTCGTGTTGCTAATAAGAAACACACGCACCAGTTGCTTTCACTTCAATTTATTATAATAAATTTATAAATTTAGGAATTTATAAATTTCCGTTGGTTGGTTGGTTCCACAACCAGATGATTATTTATACATTGTCAAAGTTCTTTCGTCACAGATTATGTGACCTCTTCAGTGACTGGGGATTTGTTTCTCTGTTTTTGTGCCTCTCCTTTGTTCTGTCCTAGGCCATCTTGTTTTTGTGTGTGTGTTGTGTGCTTAGTTTGCGCATGTGTTACATCCGGATGTCTGTGCGTGTTTATATTCGTTTATTTATTTGTTTATTTACATGTTACTTGTTGGTTGTTTGTTCTATATAGGTAAATATTTATATTATATTTTTTAATTTTGATTAATTTTAATTTTAAATTAATTTTGATTTATTTTGAAAAATTGGTTGAATTTAACTTGTTCTGCTTGTGTTGATATTAAGTTCCGGTATATCAAATTATTACCATAGAACCACCTTGAATCATAGACAACCTATATATTTCTAGGGGTACCTTGTACCCTTAGACATATTAACTTTATTCATTATCCTCCGTTATGTAGAGAACAAATCTGTCGTTCTATCTAGCTGCTATTTTTTTAGTGGCGACTATAGACAACAAGTCTGTGATTTCCCGCCTTCACTTCACACCCGCGTATATACGGTCACTTTTACGACCTTTCCGACCCATGTTAGCTTGGGACGAGGTCATATATTTTATCGTTCCTGAGGTTTTTAACCCTAGGAAAGAAAATGCTTCTCTGATGATCTTTGTTTTTCCATTAATATCCATGTGATATCTAATGTTTTGCAAAGTGAAACTGTACAGTAAGGGCCATTTGAATAGGTAAATATTTATATTATATTTTTTTTAATTTTGATTAATTTTAATTTTAAATTAATTTGGATTTATTTTGAAAAATTGGTTGAATTTTACTTGTTCTGCTGATCTTGATATATATACATGTATATACATATGTGTATGCATATATAACTATCTCTGTGGATCCAGGTACCTGTGCAGTATACATATGTTAGTGCGTGTATGTGAGTATATGTACTTTGTATGTGGATATATGTATGTGGGTATATATGGGTGTGGGTGTATATATACTATATGTGTGTATATATATTATATATATATATGTGTGTGTGTATGTATGTGTTTATATATGTTTATGTGTTTGTCTATCTTTATGTACGTGTGTATATATCTATTTTTTTATATGTGGGTATGTACATATAGGTAATGGTATGTATGTGTGTTTATGCGTATGTATATGTATGTGTATGTGCGTGTGTGCACATATGTAGGTGTGTACGCACACAAACATACATATGTACATCTGTATAGGTTTTGTTCTTTATTATGTCTTTAATGTATTGTTCTCTGTTTTTTGTTTTACTTTATCTTCTCATCGGCTATATATTATTCAGTTTGGTCCTTACCACATATGTGTTATGTTATTATCTTAACTCCCTCACCCATTACGTTTCAACACCAACGCATTCTTGTATTGCATTCTCACCTTAATGATCACTTCAAATAATTTGAATAGTGGAAGCTACTCAAACAGGTCAACACACATGGATGCACAGGACGATTTGACCGGGATGGCGAGAATAGCCGCTAATTTATCTGACCAAAAATAAACCGAAGAACAAGTACGGCTATGTTAGAAAGTATGCTAAACTATAAGAAGGATTTCGGAAAATATTCAGACAGTCTCAACGCGAGCCTGCATTTTGAAAGACATCTAAGGAGCTTCCGATTCCAGAGTCAGGTTCGTTCATTAAGAGATCGTTCCTCGAGCAAAACATATGTCATATGTAATAAACATGTATATGATACATCATATCCTTATATAGTAATCCTATTGATACTCTGCTCCCCTAGATCATCGAGTACTCACCCAGCATACTACCTACGAACGCAATAACTTCAACCTTAAAACACACACACACATACACACACACATATATATATATATGTGTGAAGTGATTCCGTCTGAAAGGTCCAGGAAAAAAGAGTGCTCTATGTAGGTTACATAGCTTATCAATTATGTAAAAAACAACATAAGATAATTATTTCATTTACCAGTGGTTTCTTGAAAGCAACCAAAATTGCTTTCATTCATCAGAATGAAAAAAAAATGAAAAAAAAATGAAAAAATCCAGCACGATGTTTTCATTCTGATGAATGAAAGCAATTTTAGTTGATTTCAAGAAACCACTGGTAAATGAAATAATTATCTTATGTTGTTTATTACATAACTATATATATATATATATATATATATATATATATATATATATATATATATATGTGTGTGTAGGTACATATATATATATATATATATGTGTGTATATAGGTACACAAATAAGTATAACAACAGCAATGATGACCATAATTATTTCAATTAAAGCAGTGTGTGGAGACGGTAACGGTGCAATAAAACATCATATTTAATATCGCACTGTATTGCTCATGCATTGCTTTCTGAAATGTATTTCATATATTATGTACATACAAAGGGAAAGCAGTGACAGAAACCTTTCGTAGCTATCAAATACTTCAATAAATCGAATAACTAATCAGAAAACCACTCGGTTTATGCATTGCTGAAATCACTTGACATATTCTAATATATCCCAATAGGCGTGTATTGTGTATAGTACCGGAAAAAGGTCACAGAATCACATGAGAAATTTCTCATTGACATTGGAGATACAACTTATTTATTCAGAAAAAAGGACATTTTTATAGATATTGAATATATTATTAAAAACAACACCCTTTAAACAGTTGCCTGTACATATGACAAATATCCCATATAACAGAAAAATATAAAATATATAAGATGTGGAAAGAATCAAATATACCATTAATATTGAAAATATCATAATGAACATGCACCATACATTCACAAAAAATAATCTAATCAATAAAAAGAAAACAGGAATATGTTTGTCTTTCGAGATGGTAATCACACGTTGAATCACACATTATGGTGACCAGCTGTAAAATGAAATATCCCTTATTCAATGTTTGAGAAATAGCATCAGTTAGCATGCATACATCATGCTCATTGGAAAAATACCATAAGGCGAATATGTCTCCATTTCTTAAAGGTTTCATGCGCATCCAGGTTTACCAATTTTGTGATAATTCAAGGAATAATACTAATAATGTATTGTAAAGAAATAGACATCTTGTGTACACGCTTACAATTATTCAAACCAATATATATCGCTACACCTTCTAATGTAGTTATATATGCACTCTAATTGGTAATGACACGCATACATGCATCACATTGAGTTTCTGATAGATTACCATATATCTATACAGCGGAATTAATTTGGTGCTAGCTTTGCGAAGAATGATTATGTATGTATCCCACCATTTCATCCGTCTCTCGAACGATCTTTCCTCGGCAGTTTCTATCAATAGCTATGCGACTAACCATGGAGGATATGTTAGTCGTTTAAGTGTTTATGCGTTTGATGTCCTTGCTTGATTGCATACTCGATTTCTTTTACAGAAGGTGGTTCATTGCATCTATATAAAGGAAGACCAGGTTATTCTTTTCAGACAATAGTGGTAAATATACAGGAAATAATTCATTATACAAAAGAATTAGATCGACATTATTCGAACATTTCTGTGTATGCATAAGCATGCCTGCGTCTACATGTATGGCTGTATGTATGACCTTCTGGATATATTATATTATAAATTTTACCAATAGAGAGATATAGAGAGCCAGTTGAAATAAAACTCTTTTATTCCAATTAGGACGTCAACAAGGTAAATACGTATGTATGTCTGTATGTGTTTGTATGTCTGTATGTGTTTGTATGTGTGTGCATGTGTGTGTGTATATATGTGTGGGTGGATGTGTGTGTGGGTGTCTGTGTGCATGTGTGTGTGTGTGTGTGTGTGTGTGTGTGTGTGTGCGTGTGTGTGTATGTTTCGGTATCCATACATGTGTGTATTCAGTTATTAGACACTGAAGTTTTGAAATGTTTTACAATTATTTATAAATGTATTACAGTTCCATTACTCGCAACTTTCTAACTAGTCATGAACATACCTGTTCTGTGAAGCCCATCTACTGAGTCACATAGTAACACATCATAAAGCCCCACTGATCATAGGTTCAAATCTAAGTGCATAGCCAGGGTAGAGGATATGCACCTTACTCATTAGTTCATCATATATATTCTCCTTTTCGTTCATCTTTGGCATCATATTAACATGATTTCAGCAGCTAATATCCTCTATTGTGCGTGGCTGGTGTTCTCTTCCCCACATCAATATGTCTGCTCTGTTATGTTTGCATTTATTTTGGGTTTTGACTCGAATATCTCATCAGTACTCTTTGCCTATATATTGGAGATTAGGTTTTTTTGTTTAGTTCCTGTTCCTGGATTACAAAGCATGTCACTAAAGTGAGAGCTAATATATTGTTTGTTGGGACAATATACAATGCTTTGCTTAACGATATTACTCTCACTTTGAGGTTTTCTGGCAAAATAACCATGCATGATTGTTTGGGTATTAGCATGTAAACCTTCATCCATGGAGGCGGTCTATGTCACACTTGCTGTGCTATTTTCCGGTGCCCGTTAGCACTTTTCGGGTTTTAACATAAATAGGTCGGAGCTTAGGTGGCATAGAGTCAACTAGTCCAAATGTTGGTACCAGTAAATGTACAGTAAAACATATAGTGGGCTACAGATATACATATTGTTCGCAGATAATTCAGAAGACTATGTGTTTTATTCAGATGTCATATTCACTGATTAGCCGTTTCTTCATACACATTCCATCACAAGATATATTTTCACGAATCTCTATGTATCTGCAGCAGTCCAATACTCTATATTGACCGGAAATGATGAGTATGCCGGGTTTCAGAAACACAACCGATAAATTGATGTTGAATGGATCATTTAACATGTCTAGCCATTATACTTATGTTATACGAATAATGATTTCTGTTTCCGGCACACGGTCAACAATTTTGTGGGAGGTGTTATTCGATGAAATCCACCCCAATGTGTTACTAGTTTTTTTATTGTGTGGACCCAGTAAGGATTAAAAGCAAAGCTAACCTCGGTGATATTTAAACTCCGAACGTAAAGAGCCGCAACTCCATTTCACAATGCGTGTTATCCTATGCTCTACCTATACCACCAATCCATAACCATCTGCATTACTAATTCCTTTTTTTTTACTTTGAAACTAGGCCTGTAATTTAAAGGGTAGGAGAAAGTCGATTAAATAAAACTTAGTGTATCACTGCTAACATTTTGTATAGATTCTCTAAAAATGGAAGGCAATGTTAACTTCGGTGAGATGGGAACTCAGAAAGTAAATGACCCTAACTCTATGCCACAAATTATGTTATCCGATGTTCTACAGACACTGTCAATACGTTTTAATACAAAACATATGTAATACTGATAATATATGATTCTAATAATAACATACGTTTATGATGAAATATTGTCATTCTCGTTAGAAGAAACCTTATAAAATCTAAATATTTTATGATACATGTTGTAGAGCGTATAACGTCTCCTAAATGATATATAAAAATAACATGAAAGGGGCAAAACTATTAGGAATAGCAGTAGTCTACGAAATCTAATTAAATATATTTTATATGATATATATTATATAGCTGTTCAATGCAAAATCGATAAAACTATTATTATATCATTAGCACATAAATATTCTCATGACCAATCTCCAAAGGCAAATTATAACTAATGATATAAGTCAACCTCAACAAGATTTCAAACATCATTAATATAATCGATAATAATAAATCTGAAACATTGCTGTATGAAAAACCCATCCAATACTGGATAATTATTTTATGCCAGTATGTGAATTGCATATATCACAACACATGATAATCTAAGTTAGAAATGAATATTTCTGAATAAGAAGAAAGAAGCAAAATACGTAAACACAAAAGCAAGAAAATATACAACAATATTTGAAACATCGTAATACAAAGAGAACTGCCCTAGTTTAAAATGTAACATAAAAGCAATTATATACCTTCAAAATATAAATTCTATTTTAAAATACTTCATATAAATTGTATGTTGAATAGTATAACACATCAAATATCATATAGCCACAATTTATAAATTAGCTGTTATAGAATATTTTTAAATGAAAGGAATACTTTTGAAGAAATAGCACTCCGAGAATATTTTTTAAACGACGATGCTTGTTGGTTTTAATTTGAAAATCACCAGCGAATATTGTATCAAAGAATAAAGTAATGCGTCCCTAATTATTATGTTGAGGCTTAATGAACTAAGCCTTGTATATATCATATTCACTCATATTCACACATGCACGTACACAAAAGACGCTCACAAAAAATATACGAAGATTCTCACACATGCACACACGCACACGCACCCATATATATATATATGTATATGTGTGTGGAATATGCAGAGTACCATTCTTTGTAGCGGTAGCCGGCCACTTCTTCCGCCCATTTAGCCGATTTTCTAAGCTGTGTCACAGAAAATTCCTACGTTCAAGATGTTTCTACATCTCTCTCTCTCTCTATATATATATATATATATACATATATATGTATAAATACTCGCCGACCAAAAAACCTTGTTTTACGGTTGATACGTATCCTAAAATCGGTGATTTGGAGTTAAATTTTGCAACATAAAACATTCCCTTGTCAACACCCCAGAAGTGTTTGCTGAGGCTAACCTAGTGTATAATTTAAATCTTCCTCAACGACTTTACACTTGAAAGCATTACAACAAATACCGCAAGTCACTTCGTCTTAAGCTTTACCAATTTCAATACTTCCCAATCTTGAACCTTTTCATTTATAGACAACGAATTAAAGGAAAGACAAAATTGAAGTCTGTACGCATTTAGCCCTGAGGAACAAAACGGCGCTGAAACGTTATTCTGTCCTACACACTAAAGGCTATACAATGTTAAATGTAATGCAGAATTATAGCGGCGCATAAATAAAATATTACAATATTCAAGCTCTTATTAAATGCAATAATTTTCGAATACTCAATTCGCTAACAAATATCGTAGGTGTTCATATAAGTTCATAAAGGTTTGCACAATTTGTTTAAAACCAATAGCAGAATTATGAAAGCAGCCATTTGTTTTGATATATCTACTCATTTTCCAAAATTCTTACAAATTTCAATAATTATAAATAAAATATCCAATTAACAAATATTATAATAATTTAGAATCGTTTGCATGTGTGGAATTTTATATGAGTTTCAATTAAATAATACTGCTGGCGAATATATTGTGTGTCTCATCCGAATCTAAATTCAGTTTATTTTTTCCATATTGCATAACAATTGTAACTGATATAATTTATAGCAAAAGGTTTCCACTGTCTGATCTTAGCATTTACCTCAATTCATTTGATTCATTTTCAACGAAAGCATGGATATTGAAATTCGAAGAACTACAAATTGTTACTTCATTTATATTCAACGTATCATATTACATCTGAAAAGATCTAAATTCCTGAATGTTATAGATTTTAAATTAATCTGGCATTGTAAATAAATTACTTTAATAGGCAATGCCAATTATACACTTTGACTCCGAGATATTTATCACTGTAATGGGTGATTTAGTTTATTTACAATGACTAGCTCTACCATACTCTCGTTTTCCTGTAAAATATTGTGTTTATTTGTTTAATGCATTCAATGAAAAATAAATATGTAAACGACACAAGCATATTAAACCTTTCTAAACTAATCGCCTATAATAGGCATCATCAAGCTATCGAATTAAGGTTCAACACAAATAGTACTACTACTACTACCACTACCACTACCACTACTACTACTACTACCACTACTGCCAATACTACTACTACTGCTACTACTACTACTACTAATACTACTACTACTACTACGACTACGACTACTACTACTACTACTACTACTACGACTACTACTAATACTACTACTACTAATACTACTACTACTACTACTACCACTACTACTACTACTACTACTACTACTACTACTACTACTACTACTACTACTACTACTACTACTACTACTACTACTACTACTGTCCCCTTTGTCGCAAGAGTGCCATAAAAGGAGAAGGAGAAAGTTAACCGTACCAGGACATAAAGTGGGAATTAAAAAGTATTTGGGACTGTCATGAGATACGGTTCTCCCGTTTGTAATAGGCGCAATAGGTACTATCTCGAAGAGTTTTCAAGGATGGTTAAAGCACATTAGTCAAGTCCCTTTTTTTTGGAATACTTCAAACGGCATGCTTGCTGGGAACAGCAAGTAGCCTCCGGTACGTACTGGACATCTGAGGCTGCACGTAGTGGTTCATTTGAACCAACTTTACAGTTAAATAACATCAATGACTGAGACTACAAAAAATAATAATAATAGTAACAATAATAATAATAAAGATTTCTGATTTTAGTACAAGGCCAACTATTTAGGAGAAGAGAAAAATTGATAATAACGGGCTCAGTACTTGACAGGTAACTTATTTTATGATGATACTGGTAAGGAAGATGAATGTTTTCGCGGTGATCGTGTTGTTGATGGTAAGTAGCACACCATTTTTTAAAAATGTTATTGAAGGTCAAGGAACATATTGGTTTTTAACGGAGAGAAGTATCTTTGGAGTTACTTTCGGGTTCTTTCTTTCTTTCTTTCTTTCTTTTATTATTTTGGTCATTACCCAAGTTTCATGATCATAGGTAAGGTTTGGCACGCACTCTGAAAAGATGAATGGGAATATGGCTTTTACACCTACCTCTCTTCTTCTGATTAGCGAATGCTGAAGCTAGCGCATTACATCACCACTTCCTGCAATTAATTCAGCCTCCTATCACAGGTGAACATGTCCCCTAGAACGTTGACAAGAATGCATTGCGATATTTGTTTCTATTTTTTCCTCTATGAGTAAAAGTTCCACCGAGATCAACTTTTCATTCATTCGAGGTCGATAAAATGTAAGGACCAGTTAAGTACTGGTGTCGATTCTTCCTTTATAGCTCTTTCTGATTTCCATTCAGTCACTATCCATCTCTGGAAGAACTCATGTGTATTTAGACCTGGAAAGTATTGGGCTTCACAAGGTTTTAGAATACCACAGAAACGCCGAATGTTAATAAGGAACCACGAACCAGTATAACCCCCCCCCCCCCAGGACTTACGGGACTATGCATTTATACACAGAAATGCGGCACTAATCCGGGGTACACGGATGATCGAATGGTGATGTAGTATGCATTTTCGCTTAGAAGTTGTTCCTGTGATAATAATAATGTGCTGTTTAATCTTACAGCATTGTTATTGTTTTCGCCAATGCAGCTGGTAAATCATGCAGAAATCAAATTTGATAAAAAATTAAATGACGTATTAACAACGAACATAGGTGTGAGAAAAAAGCTTGTGTTGCTATCTGAAACGGAAATACTTGCCACGAATAAAATTATGTCAAGGAAATTAAGTTTTCAAAAATAACATATGACCTCAACATTGCTTTCAAATATGTGCTTCAGAGGAAAATTGTGAATGACTCTTTAAATTAAGTTAACTGACATAATTATATATAAGATCCTCAGTGGCATAGACTGCATACTCAAATACATAGTTTTAGAGTTAAAGTTTAATGTTGTAGCTTTTTAAACCACATTCACCAACAACTCTTAATTTGTCTGCCTAAGTAATGTATAAAGATAGTAGCCATCCATTCCCAACTAGACAGATCTTTTTGAGATAAGGCACGGGCCTTACACAACATAAGCGTTACAAACACTAGTCCTTTTCATCTTTGATTTTGGAGACTGTTTAATCTTTGCTCAATTCTAAGTAACTTCTTTGGTAATCTAATGACGAAGAGAACTGTGTTGAAACAAATTACATGATTGTGAACCAAATTCTCTCCAGTAGCATAAGCTGCAAATCCACCCGACGCTCGAATCATACCGGATCCGATTTCTATCTTAAAAACAGCAAATATTGTATTCCTACTACGATTTGTGTTGTCTGACATTATGTCCACCCTGTATACATTGACGGATCCCCAGATTCCATATACAAGCGGAATAGTGTATCAATCTCCAAATTCCACTGCAACGCATCAAGTGGGTACGCATACAAGGGAGATGATATAAGCATCGATGAGGGAGAGAATAAGTGTTTGAATTTGTTTACGCTGCATGCAGTTGGAAGCTACTCAATATTAAATTTACCCAGAACCATAGATAAAATATATATTCACAGATTATCTTAAAAGCAAAAGCATTTCCCGTCGGAAGCTACAGTGGGGCACATGGTGAGGAAGAGGTCATGAAAAGGACTGGTGCCGATTTATGAAGCTCTACACCTGCGTATAGACTACAGAGGAAACAAACTAATAATAATAATAATAATTGTTTCTACTTTAGGCACAAGGCCAGCAATTACCCAGTACATTACTGGTACTTTATTTTATCGACCCCGTAAGGATGAAAGGCAAAGTCAACCTCGGCGGGATTATAATAATAATAATAATAATGATTTCTTTATTGGCCACAAGGGCTGACATCAAGAAAAACATTACAGACGGCACAGGACGGTACGATGTGGCTTTTGTGCGTGTAAATATTTTTATTATTTATATAAGAAAAGAAAAAAAAAGGACATAGAAACATATATATATATATATATAAACAATAAAAATGAAAATTGAAACAATGAAATATTCCCCAATTGGGGTGAAACCTCCGAGGGTTACTCGTGGCGAAAACCACACAAAAGATCATGGCCACCCTGACCACCAGGGCAAGCGTGCTTTCTCAATTCTGCCATCTCTCAAACTACAGACGTATATTCAGAGTGGTCTTGTTCACTCGGACCATTCTCGCTACATTCACCCACCTTTCAACAAACTTGCTAGAAAGCAACACTTGCTGCTTCACCCTGATTTTCCTATTCAAGTGAAACTTGAAAAAGTTAATTTGGGATTCGCCGAAGAGGAAAGTGTCTGACTTTAACCCTATTAACCTTGTCCACCACACAATCTCTTTCGCCATGGCCACCAGGCAGATGAAAAGCGCCTGCCCTTCCTCCTCGAAGGAAGGCGGCGAGACCATCTGCACAATGGACTCAGTCGACAACCGGATCAGTCCCATACACGACAGCAACTGTTCGACATACTACCACAAGTCAGCAATGCTCGGGAACTGAACGAGTGCGTGCACGACGGTTTCGTCGCTCTGCCTGCATCTCGTGTAGGCTCGGCTGACGACACTTCCATGCCTGTAGAGCTTATCTCGAACCGGCAGCGCTCCCCGGTAGCACTGCCAGGCCAGGGATTTTTGGAAGTTATCAATAGGCCCCAGGCTGAAAGTTCTCCGGAAGCGAGCAAACAGCTAATCTTCTTTGACGCCCAGGATCTCTCCGAGAATGGCGTCGCGTTTCCCCTCCACTAGTGCTCTATAGAACGCCGTGTTGGAGGTCCCACCGATACTGGTGCCCAGCTAGCAGAGGGCAGTGAGCGCCTGGAGACATTCCAGTTTCCAAGCGCTATCCCTCGGTCTTTCTCTGACCCAGGACTGCAGCTCCGTCAAGGATACGAGCTGTGGGAAAACGTGCCTGGCGAAGCGCGACCACACCTGTTCACCGTCAAGGGAGCGCCAGAGATGTCGCAGCCTCAGTGCATGTTTGCGCATCATCAGCCATAGCATGCCCAGTCCTCCATGCAACGGGCGTTGACAGCAGATGGATCGTCTGATCATGGGAGCGCGCCCCTTCCACAAAAAGGGGAAGAGGAGGCCCTCCATTTTGGTGAGAGTTAGGCTGGAACAAGGGACGACGGTGAGGCGGTAGCAGATGACGGATGCGATTTACACATTCGCCACCTCCGCCCGAACAGTACAGGACAGTACAGGATGATGTGGGTTTTGGTCGTGTAAATAGGTGCTAACAAAACTGGGCTAGAAATCAAAAAATTCATACAAAAGAAATTCCCCAAAAAGTGGGCAAACCTCCAAGGTTAACTCGTGGCGAAGACCACACAAAAATGGCACGGCTAACCTGACCACCAGGGCAAGCGCCCACTCTCCTTTTCCAACTCCTCAGTCTACAGGCGCATACTCAGAGCGGGCCGATTAACTCGGACCAGACAGGCCACATTCTCCCACCTTTCAACAAACTTACTAAAATACAGCACGTGCCCCTCCACCCTGATTTTCCTCTTCACGGGAAACTTTAAAACTTTAATCAGGTATTGGCATCAGAGGAAAGTGCCCGTCTTCAAACCTTTCAACCTTGTCCACCACACAATCTCTTTCACCATAGCGACCAGGAGAGATGAATCTGCCTGCCCTTCTTCATCTTTAAAGGAGGATGGCGGGGTTATCTGCACAATGGACTCAGTTAATAACCAGATCCGTCCTACACGCGATAGCAGCTGTTCGAAATAGCTCCACAAGTCAGCAATCCTCGGACACTGAACGAATGCGTTCAGGACGGTTTCGTCGCCCTGCGTGCATCTCGGACAGGCTCGGCTGACAGCACCTCCGTGCCTGTAGAGCTTATCCCGAACCGCCAACGCCCCCCGTAGCACTGTCAGGTCAGGGATTTCTGGAAGTTGTCCATAGGCCTCGATCTGAAAGTTCTCCAGGGTTTCCCCGAGAACGTCGTCGCGTTTCCACTCCACTAGCCCTTCATAGATCAGCGAGGTGGATGTTCCACCGATAGTAGTGCCCAGCCGGTAGAGGGCGGTGAGCGCTTGGAGACATTCCAGCTTCCAATCGCTATCTCTCGGTCTTTACCTGATCCAGGACTGCAGCTCCGTCAAGGAGACAAGCTGGGGGAAAGCGCGTCTGCAAACGGCAACCACACATGTTCACCGTCAATGAAGCACCGCAGATGCATCATCAACCATGGCATGCCTAGTCCTCCGCGCAACGGGTGTTGACAGAAAATGGATCGTCTGAACATGAGAGCATGTCCCTTCCCCAAAAAGTGGAAGAGAACGTGATCCATTTCGGTCAGCTTTGGGCAGGGGCAAGGTACGACGGTCAGGCGGTAGCAGATGACGGACGCTATGTACGCATTCGCTACCTACGCCCGACCATTCAGAGAGAGCCTCCTCTCAGCCATTTTCTGGGTGAGAGAGGCCACCCTGCTCGTCACCTCGCTCCAGTCTTTCTCCATCTGGTCCGCACCGAAACAGACCCCGAGCAATTTAACCGGTCCTTCCGTCCAGCCACCCACGACGCTATCGGACGGCATGGACTTGCTTCTCCAGAGTGCAGGGTTGCAAGCCCACCGACTTTTCCTGGTTTATCTTTGCTCCTGTCACCGCTTCGTATTCCTTGAGAGCGGTGCCGAGCATATGGACGTGTTTGGTGCTCGACACAACCGCGGTGAAGTTGTCGCATTCCAGTTCGCGGGGGAGCCCCCTCATCGTCTTCAATTCGTACAGAAACGGGTCGACATCCAGTACGTAGAAGAGGGGCGAGATGGCGCGACACTGGCGTACCGAGTAGATGATGTTGAAAGGTTGCGGCATGTGACCATTCACCCTCACAATGAAGCAGATATCGCTGTGCACGCAGCGATCCAGCCCCTAAAAGCGGGCCCGAAGCCGGCCGCCTTGATGACCGCAGCCAAGTACCGATGTTCAACCCTATCAAATGCTTTAGATTGATCCAAGTTGATCAGGGCCTCACCCATGCCCGGTTCCTTAATCACCCTCTCTAATCTATATCTCATGTGATGGAGGTTGTCGTGGATGGATCTGTCCGGAATAGCGCATATCTGCGCCTCTCCCACCAGATCACCGACGACAATCGCCAATCTCTTTGCTAACACATTGGCTAACATCTTAAACTCTGCGTTTAGCAGAGTTATGGGCCTGAAGTTGTCTATAACGTCCCCATTATTCGGGTCTTTTCTCAGCACCGCAACCACTCCCCGGCTCACAAAACTGAGAATGCTCCAATTCTGCTGGGAGTTGTAGTAGATATCTGCCAAAATGTTGCCGAACAAGTCTGGCATATACGCATAAAGTTCGTAGAGCAGACCATTCAAACCTGGCGATTTACTCCTCGTGCAATCAGACATCACTTCTCGTATTTCACCTGCTATCTCGGGTATTTCGCAGCCCCGCGCTGCGGTTGTCGGGAGCCGCAGCTGTCCGTCGAAGTATGCACCGAAGTTGATACTCCGATCCGGCCCGTCGCCGCTCCCGAAAAATTGAGCAAAGTGCTGTTGAAAAGCCGCACATATCTGCTCGGTTTCGAGCAACATGCGCCCGTTTTGATCAGGCAAAGAGGGAATTGTGGACGTGTTGCCATGTCGCGCATCCACCACCCGGGCCTATTGAACGGCTTTCGTCCCCACGTGTCTTAGAGAACGCGCTCTAGCTCTGACAACGCAGCCTTCATGCTTTGCGTTGAAGAATTGGTCGAGTGCCAATCTCGCAGCAAGCACGTTGGTTGAGATGCCTGTCGTAAACGCCTCTTCAAGTTTTCTAACTAACTATCCGTCTATTCTATTTTCCTCTATCACTACTCTTTTGCCAAACCTTATCGATTCTACTCTAATAGACCTTTTCAGGGTAAACCACCACCTGTTTTTGACGATCGCACCCGTCAATGCACGCTTATCTAATTCGCTAATCCGGTCTCTGTAAGCTTTGCGCGCCGGGAACGACGCGTTCAGCTTCCAGTAGCCGGGCCCATGCCTATGGAGTCTATCTAAGTCAACTTCGCAGATCGCAAATTTGTGGTCCGTGTAGTCGACTACATTAAATTGTGGACAACCTATACTAGCCGTATCTGTTTCCCTACAGAATACCCTATCTAAATACGATCTGGATGACCCGATGCGGTTTGCCCATACACATTGGCACATGCGGATAATCCAGTCTATACCTGTCAGACAGTTCAAAACGTCTGAGCAGGTTGTTGTGGGTTTTACACTCTCCTGCCTTGTCTACTAGCCTCGAAAAATCCCAGCGTGCATCTAAGACACCGTTCCAGTCGCCCACTAACACTAAAGTGCGGTACGTTCCAAGAAAGGTCTCTAGATGTCTGACGAAATCTGGGTGTTCTGCCCCTGTTTGGGCGTAGACGGCTACTAGCCTGAAAGCATTACCTTCGCAGCTGGCCACGTCCCGCATCACCAACTTACATTCTGTGTCTAGGAAGTTGGCCCGTATGGCGAGATCCAAGCCTCTCCGAAAAAGCACAGCAACCCTTCTCCCCGATGCTGGACGGCTGGGAGATGCGTATAGATCGTAGCCGCCGAAGATCAGTGCGGAGGCTCGTGCTTCAGATATTCTATTCTCATTGATGGCCACCACATCTATGTTTAGTGACCTGAGGTCATTGAGCAGGTGACCCTGCTTCCAAGATGACTCCAGGCAACGTACATGTATACTGCCTTTTCTAAGTACGGCCATGTTGGATGAAAAACGGGGTAAGTGAGAAACGATCACTTACCTTGATCGTGTGGTGACGGGACAGTAGAACCGTCCTTTTGTCTGGTCATGGGTGTTTCCAAGAGGAAAGTTGGTGTCTATCCTCTTCGTAACCGACCCTCTGAAGTCTCCAACTGCGTAGGGGCATTTTTGTTTTAAAAGTTTGTAATGTTCTATTTTGATTTCAATGATGCTTACGTTTGTCGGGAGAGTTCTTCGTGTTGGCGGGGTGTAGGATTTTTTTTTTCTGTCATGTCTGTGTGCCTCTTTATATTTTGTATGAGTTCTTTATTTGCCATGTTTATGGCTGTGTACTATTTTGGGGAAGGGCCGACTTTCTTGCTAGGTTCTTGTTGTTGCAGTTTGGTCTGTGTGTTTTGATGTGTTTGCGATGTTGTTGATTTTGGTGATGCTGGTGGTGGTATGGTTTTGGTTGGTGGTGATGCTTGTGGTGGTGATAGTCATGGTGGCGGTGTTGCTGCAAGTCTCCTTGCAGCGTTTACCGCTCTGTGTCTGCCTTCGCTTTTGGAGGGTGAAGCTAAGGGATTTTTTGTTTTTTGTTTTTTTGTGGCAGACGGTTTGCCACTTCCCTCCCGCCTCACACTCCATGTCGGAGCCTGTGGCGTCCGGGAGGGGCATGAGCTCCACTACTGTTGGTGGTGGTTATGGAGCCCGCTCCGGCGATTTTACCGCCGGTGTAGCTACTGCGACTGTTGGTGTTGCCCCCACTTCTACCGTTTCTTTAGTTGTCCGTGGTCTTGGTATGGGTGCCACGGACGTTGCCCTCCTACTCACCATGGAAGGGTATTCTGCCTCTGTTGCCTGCCCTGCTCTTGGTAGCAGCAAATAAGGCTTCGGAAGGATGGGGCCCACTTCTTGGCTGTCTTCTGCGGGCAAAAGGCCCTGAGGTGACACTTCTGCCCACAAAGATAGCACTTTGGGCGCCTTCCTCCCACACTTATAGGGAGTTGGAGCCCTTCTTCGAGGTCTATGATGTCTGGGATGGCCTCGATGCAATCCTGGTTCGTCTGTATTAGCATTTTCATGCCTATTCCTGAGCAGTTCTCTCTTCCCATTATCTGTATTTGCAGTATGGTGGTCTTATCCTCGATTCCAGCCACTACAGGCGCGGCCAGCCAAGGTATGGCCACTTAGGCTGGGACCTGGGTCACTTTGGCCCTCACAATTTTCTGCCCGCAGTAGGAGGGCACCAATACTATCTCCTCGCTCGTTAGGGTTTCCAAAGTGTGTGACTTCGCCTCTTGGAGGTGGCGAAAATACGTCTACTGTGGCCTACTTTTTGCCTCGGGTGATGTTGGTCTTGCGCGCCCAGACGCACCCCAAGGCCTTTTGGATTTGAGCCTCTAATCGCTCTCTCCACCCTATGTGACATTTTGCTTACGGTGCGGTAAGTTACCGTGCGTCGCTGCTGGTCAGGGAAACTCTATTGTCGTTTCTCGACACCATGGCTCTTGTGACTGCCATCTCCTCCTCCGTGACTAGCACTGTCTCTATATTTTGGGCCTCACCTGCCAAAGAAGTGGCCCCTTTTTCAGCGGCACCATTATTGCTGCCGCTACTGCTGCTACTGGTCGTGTTGTTGGTGCTGTTGCTGTTGCTACCGCTACAAATGGTGTTGTTGGTGTTGTTGCTGTTATCACGGTTGTAGTTGGTTGTGTTTTTGGGACCACCGTTGTTGTTGTTCTCGGTGCAATTTGTATTGCTGCTGTGGGTGGTGTCGTTGTTTATTTTCTTGTTAATGGTGTTAATATCGTTGTTGTATTTGTTGTAATTTATTTTCTGTTGTCTGTATTTTTCTTTTCAGTTGTCTAATTTTTAAATATAAAATGTTCAAATATTTGTGCCAAAAGGCCCAAATATTATTCTTTCCCCTTGACAGGGCAAAGTCCAAAGGCTTACACTCCTTACACAACAAGAAAGATTTAACAACAAATAATTATAACAGATAAATAAAGAGACTTACGACAGCGAGCAAAAAGACGTCCGTTCAGACCAATAATAATAATAATAATATTAAGAAGAAGAAGAATTGTTTCTACTTGCGTCAACAGGTCAGTAATTTGCGGGGCGGGGTGGAAAGTCGATTAAATTGACCCCAGTATGTTACGGGTGCTTTATTTTATCTACCTCGTAAGGATGAAAGGCAAAGCTAACTTCGACGGCATTTGAACTAAGAAAGTAAAGGAAACTAACTAAATTACAAAGCATGTGTTGCGACGCTCTACCGATAATGCCAATAATAATATTACGTAGAATCAATAATTGTTCATTAATAAATATTTATCAGTTTCAATAGAATAGGAATATCTAAAATGTAAAAAATAAACAATATAGATAAAATGTGAATATATGTCTTGTAATTCTATTACTAATTTATTCATATATATTTTATGAATCATTTTGTTTTCCTTAATGTGTTAATTATGCCATTATAATACAAAAGATCTATTTTAAAAGTAATCATGATCAAGATATTTTAAACCTATATTCAAACTATATTAGCATCTATATCATACTAAAATTAGACATGCATGTTACACATGCTTTCAATACCATAATAAAACACAGCAAACAATAGAATTCGTTATCACGATAACATTTTTAGTAATAGATATGTGACGATTCTTATTTTCAAAATACCCACACACGTACTCATAGGAATGTATTACAATAATTGTATGCGTTGTATATATTGATAATATGCATATAATCATACATAAAATTACCCATTCTACGAAATATTATACGCTAATATGAAATGTGACACGACCGCAGTGTAGTTCTAATACATAATAGGATATTATGTATATACCGTAGTAAAAGAGGTTTCATAATTGCACTAATTAGTTTCTGTAGATATATATAAAAGGAAAATGAGAGAACATTTTTATAATACTTTAGCTTCTAAAATGCTCAATACGGATGGATAAATACTTCTATTTGGGTGTAAATTGCTACAAACGGAATTAACATAAATCAAATTCCGGAGCTAATAAAAATCGATTAATGCAAATAATTTAAACTAGCATTCATACATCATTCTAAACATAGACATTATGTACCTAGCACTAACGGATTAATCGTTTATATATATATTTCTTTAGCAGATTTCCGGTATTAATATGCCACATTTATTCAAAGATCCGTAATAGTAGGCCGTTCATTATAGAGTAATATCGAATGCTATTGCGAATACAGGTTTATATTTCACAGAAGAGTTTGTGGTTAATTCTAGCAAGGATTCAATCTTGATTGATGAAATAAATAGACTGGGATGAATAGTTTTTATCCTTTTATGCAACACGACGTATTTACATCTAATTTTCTAAATTTGAAATATAAATTTGAAATTTTAAAGTGGTAATATGATCATGTAAGGAATACTCCCTTCTAGGTTAGAATGGAGCAGACATCCAAAGCTAAAACATACTTTTGTTTTTAGTCTGTCTTTTCCACCCATATTTGCCTCGGAAATGTTACCTTTTACTCAATTTTTATGTATGAAGTAATCACGAAATATATTGTCATGGACATACGTATAACGGTTCAATTAATAAATGGCTCTTACATCTACAATTTCGCATTTGCCTCTTTGTAAATAACCCTTGTTTTAAAGAAGTAATATGACATCCAGTGTTTGAAGTGAATTGCATCATTGAATACTGAATATATATATATTTGAACGCAGAAAATAATTATAACAGTCAACCAGTATAGATATTAACATTAGAAAATTACCTGAAATAACCTTATGGATAGGGAATTCTGGCCACCTACTGCTACGGAGAATAGAACACCGTATTTATCGAATAAAAGCCGTGTACTTTAACTATTGTATATAGATATATAGGGTGGGCTAAATGTCACTTTTGACATATTTTTATAAGGCATTGTAAATTAACTAAAAATGAATTATTCATGTAGAGTGTATTCTCCTATGATTGGATCTTGATTTTTTAATACTTTAATCAGAAACAAAAAATAATATGATATGTTAATATTAAAAAGAAAATTTTGTATTTATTATATATATATATATATCAAGAAAGAAGAGTGACACGGTTTGCTATACAATAATGGCTTTAATCACATTGCTAACAATTGTTTCTCTGAATTGGTAGGTCTAGAGATCGCTACCCGCCTGTTTCTGCGTCAATCGATCACCAATACATAGTTATAAACAATCAATTCATCAGAGCTTGCGTGAATGAAGGGGATACCCAGGCATGGCTTCTATATATAGCAGTGGCATTAAATCAGAACAATAACAACAATACTAACAATGCTAGCAGTAAATTAGTTGACATAATCACAACATCAAACTAAGTAAGACATAGAGGATATGACTTCAGGATGTAAAACGAGCTGATATGAGGCAGCTGTATGAAATTGACATGTAAAAGCTGTCATGGGGTGTATTATATTTAGTGTAGAGATAAGCCGGGGCTTTACATAATGTACCATTCCTTTACCGTAGGGTTGCTGACCGTAATTATTATTTATTATCTGACAGATAAAATATTTTCATTGTAGTGAGGATAGTAAGTTTTATGTGGTGTAAAGCGGATTCAATATTTAAGTGGTCTATATTAGATGAAGGCATTTTTAGTTGGAATCATGGAGATGTTTAGCTTTCAAATCATCAATAACATGCATGTATAAGATAACACTTACAGAGTAGCAATCTAATAGGTAAGTTAATACAGAGGTTAAGGAAGCAAAGTATATATATAGAGAGAAAACATGCTGACTAAAATTATAACAACAGGAGGAAGGTGATGTTTTACGGACTGTGTTAGTATTCTAATAATGTACTTGGATTTAGATTCATCTGATGAGAATCAAGGGTGATAAGTTGTGTGGACAGCAGCTGAGAAGAGATATATTTATGGGTTGATAAGATATTTGCAGACATTACTGTGGTATAGAATTAAGGAGGCTAGAAGCTGCTTAAAGAATATTATAGTTCTGTGGTGGTCAGTGTGAGAGTGTGGATTTCATATGTTGAATGCTAAGTTATGTTGTTTCGATTCACGGTGGCTTAAATCTTGTGAATTTAGTAGCGATCCTGTGTCTGCTGAAAGTCACCTTTCTATCTTCTTGTTGTGTAGCCTTTTTTCATTCCTAAGGATGCACAGTAATTCAAGGTCGCAGAGCCTACAATAGGACATACCGGTACTATATGCCCTTGCGGATGACAACCCCGACGAGTTGATATTGTAGTTGATGTTATTGTCCTTAAGTTCCCTGATTCTTTGGGCGAGGGTTATGGAACCTATTAGTGCACTGTTCTTCATCGAATGCCTGTGCACATACCATCTTTTTTTTAAAGTACCCGCGGTGGATCTAATATAATGCCAAGTGGAGTTTCCCGAGTTTACCGTACACATGTACACTAGGCTCGAATCAAGGCATCTGTTCGCCAATGGGCACCTATCTGGTAGGTGACAATTGCAGTTTAAGGTGTTATTCCGTGCATCTTCCACACTGCTGTTTTGTACACTGCTATAAGTTGGTTGTGATTCGTGCCCATTGAGGTTTTGCTGCGCGTGCTTGTATGTGTTTGCGGTTGTGATACTGTGATGTGTTTATGTTTAGAATATGGTGCTATGTTGCGCATAGGTGGGGCGGTTTCTTTAGAGCTATTTCTGTTGTTGATCTTGCGCATGTGGAATTCTATATTTGCAGCCGTAGCGTATGAGAGTTTTATAGTTTTTTCTATTGGGGATTTTATGATACCTATGTGATATAGGGAAGTGTTTATCTATTAGTTTAAAGGACGTAGAAGGCAGTCTAGTTTTAACAGATGAGTTGAAGATTGGAATGAACCACAGGTATTTTCTTTCTCTAATTTTTCTCTTGTTTCCAGGGTTTACATAATTGATGTTTGGACCACTTACACTAGGTGCAACGTGCCTAACTCTATGTCTAGTCCTGTTACTTATATATTTGTGTGAGCGGCTGGTGTCAGTGTTAGTAGGTTTGTTTGAGTTATCCTTATCCACCACAGAACTATAATATTCTTCAAGCAGCTTCTAACCTCCTTAATTCTATACCACAGTAATGTCTACAAAAATCTTATCAACCCATAAATATATCTCTTCTCAGCTGCTGTCAACACAACTTCATCACCCTTGATTCTCAACAGATGAACCTAAATCCAAATACATTATTAGGATACTAACACAGTCCGTAAAACATCACCTTCCTCCTGTTGTTATAATTGTAGTCAGCATGTTTTCTCTCTCTATATATATATATTGCTTCCTTAACCTCTGTATTAACTTACCTATTATATTGCTACTCTGTTAGTGTTATCTTATACATGTATGTTATTGACGATGTGAAAGCTAAACATCCCCATGATTTGAACTAACAAACCCTTCATCTAATATAGACCACTTAAATAGTGAATCCGTTTTACATCACATAAAACTTTCTATCCTCACTACAATGAAGATACTTTATCTGTCAGATAATAAATAATTATTAGGGTCACCAGACCTACGGTAAAGGAAATGACATATTGTTTAAAGCCCCGGCCTATCTCTACACTATATATAATACACCCCATGACAGCTTTTACATGCCAATTTCATACATCTGGCTCATATCAGCTCGTTTTACATGCTAAAGTCATAAGTACACTCTATGTATTACTTAGATTGATGTTGTGATTACTTCAACTAATTTACTACTAGCATTGTTAGTATTGTTGTTATTGTTCTGATTTAATGCCACTACTATATATAGAAGCCATGCCTGTGTATTCCCTTCATTCTCGCAAGCTCTGATGAATTGACTGGTTATAACTATGTATTGGTGATCGATGGACGCAGAAACAGGCGGGTAGCGATCGCTAGACCTACCAGTTCAGAGAAACAATTGTTAGCAATGTGATTAAAGCCCTTATTGTATAGCAAACCGTATCACTCTTCTTTCTTGTTTTATCATTACTCCAAGTGTAAACAACATATAAATTACCGCGTACTTGCAGCATCACTATGGAAACGCCTTGTTGAGTCAAACTTAGCCAATCGTTGATAATATCCACTACTCGTAGTACCCTAACTGGACTGCATGCCTGGACAATATGTAAAGAAAATAAACCGAATACTCTGATGGCTGGATGACCTTTAAGATTTCCCTCGATGAAGCAGGGAAAAATGCAGGTTTTCACCTAATGCGGGCCCTAGGGGATCAAGACAAATATTGTTTTTAAATTGCATAATATGCCTTAAAATTTCTGGAAAATCGGTTAGACGTAACGCCTCCATAAAAAAGTTGGATTTTCTTTGTTCACAGTATGAAGAAGAGACTGACTAATACATAGTTACAATTTCAAGGAAATCGGTCTGACGTAACGCCGCAAAACAAGCCTAAAAAGCCTAACAAAACAGTTTTTTTACCTAATGGTTGAATTTGTTTATGGTTGAATTTGTTTATGTGCATAACACTCTCTAAAACATAAGTAATAAACATGTAAAGTTTGAAAAAAATCGGTTTGGTACTTCTCGAGTTTTAGGCATTGAAACTCACAGACACACACACAGAGACAGACATCCTCATGGAAGTGACGTAATGCAGACAGCTAAACATACAGACATATATTGTAAAGGCGCGACGTTATACGTATGTATCTATCTAAAAAGAGAAAGACTAAGAATTATAGAGATATATCCCTAAATCGCCTAATGTGGTCCCTAGGGCATTGGGAATTTGAAATCTTTTCTGCTCAGAACACTCCCTGAAACATACGTATTACATGTGTAAAGTTTGAAAACAGTCGGTTGGGTGGTTTTTGAGCTTTAGGGATTCAAACTCACACACACACAGACATCCTCAGTTATATATATATAGATAGTTCGAAGGTACTGTGCTGTTTTTTCAGTACGTCCTCGTCAGATAAACCCTTCGGAGAAAGCCTATATAACAATGATATGAGAGATAGGTGGTTTTTAAAATGATAAAGTGGTAGGTATTCAGATTTAATCCAAATCGTAGCAGTGAAGGCTGAGATTTGTTAATGGCCTTTATGTTGACGCTTACGTTTCTCTCGGTAATGGTGAGTTGGGAGTAGGCCGGATTCTTAGTTTGGCAGGAGGTACACTTGATATGCCCGTACGATAGTATCTTAGAATTTTTTATTTGTTTTTTGCTCTTCATTATTTGTTAGGTAATGTGCCCAATCAAGTAAGGTTCAGTATTTCATATTATAATTCATTACACTGCTATCTTGTTATTTTTCTGTGTGTCTGTTTATACTGAGTTTTCACGTGTGTTCAGTTTGATTTCATACTCGTGTTTACCTTTAGATGCTCGTTGGGTAATATGCTTTATTGAGTAAAATTTACTGCTTTATGTCGTGTTTAATTTGTTCAATCTGTAATTATTGATATTTTCTCCTGTTGTTGTGAACGTTGGATTGTAATTGTATATACTCGGCTATTTAATTCCTGGACTACTGTTTCCACTTCATTCTGTCGCCTCTCTGTTTGATAAGTGGGATAGGGTTCCTATTAGATGAATGGATGTTTGCAATGTCTCGATTTATGTCAGTTTAATTTCTACAGTTGAAGGAGTGATCAGTTTCAGTGTGTGACTATATACGCGTCTGATTTTAGCAGCTGTATGTCGATGATAGTTTATAATAGTAGTTCTGGATACGTGGGAGTACTATGCCAATTATGTAATGGGGATGTTGTCAGTGCTCAGATGTTTACAAAATGCTGAAAGCGAAGGTTATGTTGAGATTACATCTGTTACCACCTTAACTATTATTTTTGCGGGTTGGTTCTTGTGTGGCTGTTGTATTTACTTGTAGTCATAGTCATAGGAAAACGAATGTCAAGCACATATGACTTTTTATGCTATTTGTGGCCAAACTGAAAGTTTGCTGGTGATGCCGTGCTCTTCGTCACAGCTATAATGATCATAACATTTTTTTCAGTTTTAAACTCATTCTACACAACATCATAGTAACGTCAGATTGATGGTTGACGTTTTGATTTCTAAATATCGTATAGGGCCAATTATTATATGACATCGTTATTTAATTTAGCCGGCCCTAGTATTTGATTGTTGGTTCTGTATCGACCACTGAATATTAACTCAATACGACATAATCCATTGTAACTTGTCTTTTATTCAATAACGCATTAGATTCCAACTCCATCTTTAATCATGACCTATCGATTTAATATTTCAAACCACTATTGTATATGAGGCGCTACGTGTGACTAACATATGTGATTATCCTGGGTAGAACGTCTTTGTTACAATGTTTTGTTTTTTCAATGAGGTCCACATAACTCTAGAGCTAAAACAAAGAAGATCAAGTTATACAATAATGCCATTTTAATTCATAAACGAGTACAAAATAAAGTGTCATTAATTCCAAATATAGTTCTTCTTTCATAATATGAAGCTACGTGGAAATTGTACGAAACAAATGTCATATAATTCTATCTCTGTTCATTGCCATTATACCACGTTTGAATCTAAACTTCATGTGAATCACTAAATATATGGCCATAAGGCTGGTAGAATGACATAGAGAATTTAAAGTGCATCAATATGTATTGATATATCTTGGCTTTTGTTGTACACATTATGAAAGCTTTCACTCTTCCCTTCATCAATTACTCCGTTGGCAGAGAGTAAAATAAATTTTCATCAGGTTTGACCTATACATTCTACCAGCTGACACAGTATTAGGGATGAATGTTACATCACCAAGGATATTGTTTAAACGATATAAATAATTTGTAGTTAAAAATTATATGACACACCGTATGTAGATATGAATAGTTATTTGAATTAATTCACTGTTTTAAAGTGTAAATGCTTATATCAGTGAGTATTTAATTTGGCTAATATCATAGAAGGAAAAACGTTTCAGACTGTTATCTAAATGGAATAATTTAAATACTATTGGGAAATAGAACAGAATATATGGTATGGGAAAAACACGAATGCATCTATAGGCATTGTTGAGATTGTGCATCAGTGGATGAACAAATCAATATACAAAATAATGCTTAATGATCAATTAATAATGTTCAAACTTGATCTAGTGACATGCCTTTGAGCTAAATATTTCAGTAGAAATCACTTTCTGTTACAAATAATGCATAGGAATTGAATCGAATATGTATTTAGACAAAGCTTCCGCAACAAATTCGTGATCACCCAGCGTCAAAAATTGTCCCATGGATGAGAACAACTTGCAACTGTTCTAATTAATGTTAACATTCATAACATTATAAAGGTTATTGGTCGATTGCAGTGTTGAAATCAGTTTTCTCAATAAGAAACGAAGGGGAATCCCTATATATATATATCTATATATCTATATATCTATCTATCTATATATATATATATATATATATATATATATATATATATATATATATATATATATATGTATATATATATATATATATATATATATATATATATATATATATATATATATATATATATATATATATATATATATATATATATATATATGTGTATGTATATATATATACATATAACAAAGAGGATGTGGTAAGATACCAGGTGGACCATAACGCACCAGAGTACTCAATACTTAGGGCATTAGAGTAGGAAATGGGAAAAAGATCAGGAAGCCTAGCCTAGTTCGGATCTAGCTGCGAAACGGCCAGAGCTCAGACGTCGGAGTCCTGACGCATTCCTATTTCCCACTAAACTAACCTAAGTATCGAGTACTGTCGTGTGTTATGGTCCACCTGGTATCTTACCACCCTTCGACAGCTATATCCGAACTAAGACACTAGCTGTCGAAACATCTGGAGCTCAGCCACCGCGCGTTCCTGGCTCTTTCCGTATATATATATATATATATATATATATTATATATATATTATTTCCTTTCTGAATTTGTTTAGCAAGATTCTTTATCTGAAAACATGTGTTGAAACCGATATTGTTATGCTTTGGGAGAGTCATGTTGCCAATAAGAAACACACGTACAAGATGCTTTCACTCCAATTTATTATAAATTAAATTCATAAATTTAAGAATTTATAAATTTCCGGTTGGTTGGTTGGTTCCACAACCAGACGATTGTTCATATATTGTCAAAGTAGTTCTTTCGTCACACATTCTGTAACCTCAATAGAATGGAGGCCACGCAACTGGGATAAAAATCTGCAAATGGCCTGCATAAGCTCATGCAGCACTCGCGTAATGGAGAGATTGCATGCTTTCCAACAGACAAGTCTGGCAGAATGTCGGTTGACAGTCTGTCAAACTACATCCAGGCAATGCAACCCTACATGACTAACGCAAGAGAAGTAACACCACAAGAGCATGAGGATAGGGAGGAAACACTCAATGCCCATATGATGATGTGGACAAACATAATGCAGCCCAACAAAAGGACTGCCAACAACATCCAGGCCTGGATCAATGACGTGCTAGCGTTGTATGGGTTTCGACATGACAATAAAACGAGCAGTGACCCTGTCACAGGACCACCAACACGGCCAGTCTGTGGAGCTAACATTGTTAGTAAAAAGGTGGTGGACTGGCAGTATCGGTAGAGGGTCGGACGTCATGCTTTCCAGCATAGTTACGTCCCTTTACGATCTGAGTTCAAATCCCGCCGAGGTTGACTTTGCCTTTCATCCTTACGAGGTCGATAAAATAAAGTACCAGTAATGCACTGGGTAATTGCTGGCCTTGTGCCTATAGTAGAAACAATTGTTAGTAACTACAGACTTTCCTACTTCCTCTCCCTGATCATACGCCCCATCATTGAAATGTCCCCAGATAGATGTAACAGCACGGAGGACCTCCTCAGCAGAATCAGCGAAAGTAACCGATGTAGGAACATAACGCACTGCATAATAGGTAGTATGGATGTTGTGTCACTATATCCATCCATTAACGTGGATTTTGCTGTGGAAAAATGCGTAGAAATGATAAGTGAGAGCAATGTTGAATTCCATGGGATTGATACCTGTGAGCTGGGACTCCTACTTAAACGTACCTATAGTAATGATTATCTAGATACATATGACCTTAGCAACCTGTGCCCTACAAGACCAGCAAGAGGCAGACCACCTACCATTACCTCAATGGCCAAGAAAACCCACACGAATAGATGGAACGGGTGGACTGGAACCATTCGGACCCCGAAAACCACGATGAACTAAAGAAAATGATTGCACATGCGGTGGGGGCCAGTATAAAATCAACCATTAAGGAACATATGTTCAAATTTAATGGAAAAACATATGCCCAAGAGGAGGGAGCAGCCATTGGTGTTAGCATTGCAGGTGACATAGCTAACCTATTCATGGTATGGTGGGACAATAGAATTAAACTTAAACTTAAAGAACAATTAAAAGACAGCAACCTCTTAACCCTGATAATGAACTCCCGCTACGTTGATGATATAAACATCGTAGTAAAAACACCTCCACTAGAGAACAGTCAGGAATTAGAGAAAAACACCATGGAAAGCATCCAGCAAATAGTTAACTCCATCCACCAGAGTATTAGAGTTACTATAGACTACCCAAGAAAACACCCCAACCATCGATTACCTGTACTAGACACAGAGCCCTGGTTAGAAACCATTAATAACAACAAACAAATCCTCCATTCCCATTATGCCAAACCAATGACTTCCAAATATCTGATCCACCGAGACTCAGCTGTTTCGGACCACACCAAAATCAACATACTGATTGCGGATTTGTTATGGGTGATGATAAACGTGTCTCGCAAAGAACTAGAGAGACACATACAGCACTTCATCCACCGTATGCAGTTCTCTAGTTACAATCAGAGAGATACAATCAGAGTATATAGAGGAGCCATTACCAAATGGGAAAAAATGGGAAATAATGATACAAATGGGACCTGCCCCTTGTATAGAAGCAAATTTTGGAATAGAATAGAAAGAACTAGGAATAAGTTTAATAGAATAAACTTATGGTACGGTAGCAATAAATACCAGAGTGTAATGTTCATCAATAAAACCCCTAGAGGTGAATTAACTTACAAATTTAGAAGGGGCCTAGATAAACATAAACTCAATATTCAGATAGTAGAAAGACTATGTACTTCCATAAAAACACTTATTAGCAAGACATACCTTTTCAAAGACCTCCCTGTATAGATAAGACATGTATAATCTGTAAACTAAGTCCCCATATTAACTGTACAACTAGAAATATAGTATATAGCATAATATGTACTTAAGGACAATGTAGAGATAAGAATATAGTGTACATAGGTGAGACCGCTTGTAGTATAGGGGAACGGATAATGAAAACTGGCGAGAGCTTCAAGATGGTAAATAATCATCTGTACTCCACCATCATGCTAAAATATAACATAAGAGTAAATTAGAGAACATAGAAATAAAAATAGAATCTACACACAGAAAAGACGCAATGTTTAGACAAATCACAGAGGCAATACACATAAATGAACTCCAACCAAAATTAAATAGAAAACATGAATGGAATAGCAACATCACAACTTACAATTAAGGACATAATTAAAACACACACACACATAGAACAAACAACCAACCAGTAACATGTAAATAAACAAATAAATAAACAAATATAACACACACAGACACCCGGATGTAACACATGCGCAAACTAAGCACACAACACACACAAAAACAAGATGGGTTAGGACAGAACAAAGGAGAGGAAAAACAACAAAGAAAAGAACCCCCAGTCACTGAAGAGGTCACCGAATGTGTGACCAAAGAACTTTGACAATATATGAACAATCGTCTGGTTGTGGAACCAACCAACCAACCGGAACTTTATAAATTCTTAAATTTATAAATTTAATTTACAATAAATTGGAGTGATCAGCTGGTGCGTGTGTTTCTTATTGGCAACATGACCCTCCCAAATATATATTTATGACCCTCCCTATATATATATTTATTAAAATAACAGATTAAAGTTCAAGCAAAGAATCGGTGCTTTCACCCTTAACGGGATTTTCTGAAACTTAAAAAATATTTGCTATAGGGTTCTTATATATTTGATATATATTTATCCTTATCTCGCCTTCTTTGAATTTTAGTCTTAAAATTTATTATTATTACTATATATATATATATATATATATATATACGGAAAAAGAGTCAGGAATTCGATATTTTGAAATATATCCTTTTTCGTGATACTTTGCTAAAAACACTCATGAGGTCTCTAATAATATTTTCTTCCTAATTGACTATATAGATAATAGCTAAATACATATATAAAAGAAATTCTCATCTTTGAAAACATGTAATATAATATACCTTATAATCATACATAAAATAATATGTAACATTTTCTCCACATACATTTTAAGTAAATTATAAAATAAATGAAAACTCTAACGTAAATAGTGTAACTAATAAACATTGGAGTTATCTTTTCCCTTTCTTTTTTCCTTTTCCTTTATAATCTAGCACCCATAAAACACCCTCTCGTCTTAACAACATAGATACTAAAGTCTCTATAATTTTCGTTAAATTAATGTTTTCTATCTTGATTGAACTATTTGAAGGTACAAGAGGTTCTTATCTAAAAACATTCGAACTACGCCTTTTCTTAACTATATATTGAATATGTAAACACTTAATTTATATTTGTATTAATAACAGCATGTATAATCACCAATAATATTTATATTTTTATCTATTTATATAAATATGTATATAATTGACTGGTTGTAATATAAGCTAAAGTGTACTTACAACCTTAATTCCTCATAAAATCTAATTATATACATTATATATATAATATTACAACTCATGATTTGGTTATATATTTTAACATTTTTGGATTAGTATTCTACCACTTCAACACATTTTTAATTTTTTATTTTTAAATCTACTTGCACCCTATTAATAATATTAGGCTATCTTTCTTCCTTCTTCTTCATCTTCTTCTTTTATAAAGTATCCTAATAATTATTTAAATTTACTTAGCGTCTAAATATAAAAATTTGTTCAATCTACGCTTCTAATTATTTGCATATCCATACTAAAGGTTTGAAATGTTTCTATTTTCTTTCACTATCGAAATGGAACCTGAATCGATATGGTCTTGTTTATCGGGTACGTCACTATTTATAAAACAAATTTTGTATTTTATCTGATGAGAGCGTACCAAAGTTTTTTTGGTACCCTTGAAATATATATAATAAAATAAATATGAGTTTATAAATATAGATTCCGTTTATTAATATCATTGATATTATTCTCCAGGAAACCTGGAGTGCTTCGAATCTGTTATAATAAATAAATTTGTTGAATTACCAGCAACTTAAATATCTATTTGCTTATATATATATATATATATATATATATATATATATATATATATATATATATATATATATATATATATATATATATATATATATATGTAATACTAGATGCAGTACCCCATAATACCTGGGAAATGTGGGGTTATTCGCAGTTTCCAGAGTGCACTCAAAAAGCTTGTGACACTGGGTGCCCGTACTGGATTTTTAATAGCAGGCTTTGCTAGGTATGTTTATGGCAGATCAATGTTTTGTGTGGAACTATCAATAGCTGTTTAAGTCATAATTACTTTTTCCATCCAGCTTTCTTCATTTAGAGTGAATAAGCCGGGGAAGCAATTCAATAAAACCACCCCCGCTTCCCTTATAGTAGACATAGCCCGAGAAAAACTACCGTAATAAGTCGGATAAATATTTGAAGTGTTGGCGCTAGAGAGGGCCTTGTAAGGTTCGCTGTTGCAATGAAGGAGAAGTTATATCTTAATTCTTGTTAATCTACCCACGATCCGACACCTCGAAATATTGACAAAATAATCCGTACTCTCAAAAATGGCATGTTGCAAATAACATGCCGGGAGTACGAATATTCGTCAACATATGATTTGTTTATCTTATTCTCCAGAATGCTCTCATGGTAAGCCAACTTCCAGATCATTGATCATGACACGTTTTTGTAACTTATCACCGAATCCTGCCGTTGACCTTAATGTGACTTAAGCGTGTACACGTGTTTAGCATCCATATCATTGGATGTGATATATATATATATATATATATAAAATATTAAAAAAATTATCTTGACTCTGTATTCCGTTTATCTTTCACCGAAAGTGATTTTTCATTGCATCTCTTCTTACCATGGTATCCGGATTACATTGAGTTCTTCATACGGATTGGACACTACCGTAAACTTTTGGTAGATGTATCTACATATATATATATATATAGTTATGGAAGCAGAACATTGCTTTTTGTGATCCAGTTCGTGGTTAAGAAAGCCAGTTTCATGGATGGTTTCAACGTACGGTTAGGGGTAACCCACAAGTTTGTAAGAATTCCGTTCAATCTTGGAGTATAAAGTATAAAAGAGAAAAAACAGGTAAGCATTAAGAGAAGGACTTTATCCAGGTATTTACGACCGTTTCATTGGTAAGTGCAACCTTATATTGCTATACTGCAAATAGCAGCCACTCAATTATAATTGTTGTTCACAGTCCAAATTTTCAAAATAGTGAGTAAGTTACTCTTGAAATAATTCTTAATATATAGAGAAAGACATTTATATCCCCCAACCCCTTGGATAAAGCCTTAGCATTCGCCAAAGCCGATTCTGACATAACAGACGACGAGATAAAAATCATATTAGCTGGTAGGAAAACAATAATTAAATTTGAAAACACCTTTTGGGAATGTGAGGATAGATTAAATAACTTTGACATCACGATGGTGGCTAACGACTCGGCTCAAGTCACAGATTTAGTAGGTATTTACACAGCCCATAGTTTACAAAGTGAGTTTAGCGACCTTCACGGTGGAATCTACAGATACGACGCCCTTCTCCTAGTTAAGAACCTAAATAACCAGAGCATAGAAAGACTCCGTAAGAATATTAGAAAGACTCTCGGGGAACTAGGCCGTAGCATAACGTATGAGTATAGCACTAAAACAGTTAACTTTCTAGACGCGACGCTTAACCTAAATACGGGACTTATAAAACCTTTTTACAAGATTAATAAAAACAGCATACATCAACTGTAACTCAAACCACCCACTATCCATCATAAATCCATTCCACGCAGCATATCCCTTAGGATATCCCGCCTCTCGTCTTACCGACACATTTTCGAAGAACATGCAGAATATTACAATACCGCATTAGACATGGCAGGCCACTTCGATAGAGAAGAATATATGGATGAAAGCCTCCATAAAGCGCACACGAACACGCATAACACAAACTCCAGAAATACACGCACACACGCACTTACGCATAGAACTACAAAATATACGGTAAATAGAAATACAACATCGAAATCAAACAATTCACGCAGTAGAAAATATATTTGGAATAACCCCATATTTAACACCTCTATTAGTACCAACCTACCCTCTACCTTCTTTCACATAGATACAGCAAAATCCTTAAAACTAAATATATTAGACTACGGCACCAAATATAGAGCCACACATTAAGTTGCTTAACGCTAAAAAGATACATAACAAAACCAGAACACAAATGTACAACAATAACGATACAATCACCATTGAACACAACATAATATCTAATAAAGAACTACCGACTAATAGGCAAACAAATCGTAACACACTTGTACAGGTATCGCAGCCCACTAATAATGCCAAAGTTGTCCATGACAAGAATTGTAACTGCCACCTACCTGAAACCTGTCCATTACATAATGAATATATGCAGTCTAACCTGGTTTACCAATGCACAGTAGAATCAGACAACCAGAAATGGTATTACATCGGAGCGACTGGGAATACATTTAAAGCCCGTTGGTATACACACCATTACGCAATGAAACATTCCCAGCATCGTTATGTAACTACCCTTGCAAACAAGACCTGAAAACTGAGGGAAAGTAAACATCAAATCACCCTGAAGTGGAAAATATTATCGAACGCGCCCCCATATCGGAATGGTATGAGAAGCTGTCGATTATGCCACCTTGAGATGTTCCACATCTTGAGTTCGAAGAATAAGTTACTCAACAATAAAATCGAAAGATCAATTTATTGTAACCATAGACTCAAAGAGATGTTTTCGCACTCCAAGTGCAAATCGAACCCTTATCCTCCTACTACCAACTGACAAACTGCATATACTTAGACTTTATACCCTCTTGTGGTATCTAAACACTTTTAATTACCCACAATAACCAATACCTATATCCCCCCTTCTCCTTCATTCCTCTTCTATTTCTTCGTTTTCTTCCTACCCTCCTTCCCCTTTTTGGCTATCTTTTCTTTTCTTCTTTCTCCCCCTCATTTGATATTATTGTTGTCATTATTATCTTTATCTTCATTTTATATTTATATATTTTTCTCTTTATATCTCCCTCCACTCTCTCACTCTATCCATCCCTCCCACTCTGATCAATTTAATTCTTTTAACTCACTACATACCACGACATGAAGTCTACTTACAAAAACTGATCAAGGAATCCTTCAACCTCTACCCCTCCCTCCTTTTCAGTTTGTCACTCTACTTCCTAATACTGCCCCCTTCCTCTCGCTCTATACTATTCTGTCTGTCCCCTCACCTTCTGATTCCTCTCTCACTATACTAGTAAATACAATTCTGAATAAATATTTTTCTCTATATATTAAGAATTATTTCAAGAGTAACTTACTCACTATTTTGAACATTTGAACTGTGAACAACAATTATAATTGAGTGGCTGCTATTTGCAATATAAGGTTGCACTTACCAATGAAACGGTCGTAAATACCTGGATAAAATCCTTCTCTTAATACTTACCTGTGTTTTCTCTTTTATACTATATATATATATATATATATATATATATATATATATATATATATATATATATATATATATATATGAAGAAAAAAAAGATGAAATCGAAAATGCAACTGGACTGTCATTTAAAAAAATATATATATATATTTGGTTCCTTTACCGGTTTCGCAGTTCTTCTGCTTTTCAGAAGTAGAGTTGAGATGGAGAGAAAAACTACAGACCTTCCATCTCAACTCTACTTTTGAAAAAAGAAGAACTGCGAAACCGGTAAAGGAACCGAATATATTTATATATATATATTTTTAAATAAGACTCCAGTTGCATTTTCGATTTCATCTTTTTTTCTTTATACTTTCACTCGTGTAACACGTCGGTTATATTTAATTTTGTAAAAATAACCTCATTTTCTAATATATATCTATATATATATATATATATATATATATATATACAATATGTCGAAAAGGTAACACACCAGAGAGAGATATACAGTGCGCTATCAATAAAACAGGGAAAAAACCACCAATGTACGGAATCTATAACCTATGAAAGGCAGACTATAGATACGATAATTAAAAATATAAATTAAAGCGTAAATAAATACCTCTATAACTATATAACACACGTAAAAATCCAAAGAGATGTTTCGCCAGTAATTTGTTGACAGAAATGGAATAACCTCGGTTCATCAGCGTGCGTAAGGCTATACATTTCAGACAACACTAAAAGATTTTGAAAGTGACTGTCCAGCTACACGTGGGAGAAAGAAGTCACAGCGTGTTTAAGCGCAGTGATCCAGTGGCCTCTGAGGGACGAACTGCTAGAAATGGCAGCCCAAAACCACTCAGAGAAGTGTGCTCAACCAAACAGAGTGATAGGAAAGACTGTTATAAGGACCGAAATATCACGATAAATTAACGGAGCCATAGGCCCTCGCCATTCCCTGTACATAATGTGCTCAAAAGAGAAGAAATCCTGAGCTCTTTAAAATACAATATGTTGAAAAGGTAACACACCAGAGAGAGATATACAGTGCTCTATCAATAAAACAGGGAAAACACCACCAGTGTATGGAATCTATAACCTATGAATGGCAAACTATAGAAACGATAATTAAAAATATAAATTAAAGCGTAAATAAATACCTCTACAACTATATAACATGTATATATATATATATATATATATATATATATATATATATATATATACATATATATATATATATATATATATATATATATATATATATATATATATATATATATATATATATATATATATATATATATATATATATGTATATATATGCAAAAGTTCTATTTAATATTGTTGGGGTACAACAAGTAAATATGTTTATAACTGATATAAAACACTCGACAAATTTTTGGAGTAGATATACGATATTAATAAATGGAAACTATGTTTATAAAACCATATTTATTTCATTATACATATTTCAGGGATACCACATTAACTCCAAACGTAATAGCTGTATTTTAAAGGGTACGTCAAACCTATTTGTAAAACTGTTATATATTGTATTTTGTCTGATGAAGGCATACCATAATTTAATGTGGTATCCCTGAAATATGTATAATGAAATAAATATGGTTTTATAAATATAGTTTCCATTTATTAATATCGTATATATATATATATGTATATATATATATATATATATATATATATATATATATATATATATATAAATACATACATATTTTGCAAGAAGTATGACCCCGACAGCAGAGCTCAAGCTGTTTCGACGGCTTTTTCTAGACTAAATTAGAATCTTTAGCCTGGTGAATAAACAGCCGAACTTCTCAAGAGGGTACTTCCTTATATGGGAAGATTGTAGTTGTCAAGAGGATTGGTTAAAATTTGTTCTACACACAAATGAGTCTATCATGGCATTTGGTGGAGGTTGGGGTGGCTGAACTTGCCTGTAGAACAATAGAGGATTGAGTGGAGCGGCCAGCGTTGAAAGTGATATGTATACAGCAGATTCTAAGGATATTGTATGAAGTGGAGGAGGGAGGTTAAAGAATAGGTAAATCGAATGAGAGTAGGAGACAATAAAATATAATAGAAAGAAAAAATATATATATAAAATTAGATAGTGAGAAATTAATTCAAAAAATTACAATTACAGGTTAATAAGTTGAGAATAGAAACAATCTGTAGAATGAGTAGTAACAAAAGTGATACAAAATTAAAGGGATTTAACACATCTGCTATAAGTAGTTAGTTAAATGTATTCGGCTAATTTTCTCTTAAAATTACAGGGGTGGGGGTACTGATGCTACAGAGGCACGATGGGCTGCATCGGCGTAGGCGAAAGGGGAAAATCAGATGAGGAAGAAAATAGGGGTTGGAAGGAAGTGATAGGATGAGACAGGGGGAAGAAGGAGACAAAACGGAAAAGAAAAGAGATAGATCTACCTATGTAAGCTGGGGTTACCCTAACCTATTCGGCAAGTGGGGGGTATCAACCCTTTTCTAACCACCCGGGTCGTTATAGGGTTTGAAGTGAGGTAAGTCCTACGCAATCTGTGATTGCATGCGGTTACCAGTTGTACTCTTTCTTGTTCAGGAGTTGCTCCTTCGGAAACAACATTTATAATGTTACCTCCAAGCATAAGTTACACGGATGGCGTCCTCCCGTGTAAGAGTTAGTTCTGGACAGTACGCTCCAAGTGGGATTGTATGTTATTTTATTATCTTGGAGGTCCCAGATGTGGCCCGAAAGTGTAGTGGCATGTCGCCGGACCGGGTGTCGGAAATTGTGTCGGTGCCGGTAGAGCCGGATCTTGAAGTCACACGCGGTTAATCTTATTATAAGCTTTGTTGGAGGTGTCCGTCCTCACGTTACACTGGTAGATCACGTTACGTTCTCGGCATTTCTTGTTGAGGGGGCACGTAGAATTATCAGGGCAGTTACACCTCCTGGTCGGCTCTCCATTGATGTCTAGTTTATTTCTTCCATATCCCGACTTTTCCACCTCAAGTTTCTTCTCTCGCACGATGCGAAAACACATCGACTTCGCCACCAAGAACATCCCAGTTCCACCGAGAAAACATTACCTTCGGATGCTCACGCAAAAAATTGACATTTTTGCGAAAAGACTAAGATGGAGAACTTTTTTCTACGATAGATACCGCGACAATCTGGACTTCGACACCAAGGACTGATTCGGATTCAATAGCTACAAACCTCCCCCACCGAACCCTATGGTGTCACCCTTCGAGAAAGACCTTTTCCACCTGGTCAAGAGCATTAAATTCAAACGCTGACACAATAGATTTCTAAAACAAATCCGTAGCAAAATAACAGAGTATGAAAACACCAATGACATCATGGTGCACTCGGACAAAACTGGAGACCTCTACTTCGTTAACACTGACAGATATTCGACCTATAAAAAGGCTAACCATCCAATTATCGAGGACATAAATCGAGATTGATAACACATTACCTCCAAACTCGGGGTCGCCGACCCCACTGAACCCCTAGACCCACGGTTTCCCTACTTCACACTGAAGGACCACAAATCCCACTTCGACCGCAAACCATCCTTAGGCTTATAAACCCAACGAAGTCGGACATAGGGAGAATCAGTAAAAGATCCTAGACTGAGTTATACCAAAAGTTAAGCAAAACGTGAGACTTAGCTTATGGGTCAGAACGAGGAAGAAATCTCATGGTTCGGGAATATGGAGGACAAACGAGACACAAAAACATCCAGTTTGACATAGAGAGTTACTATGCATATATTACCTTACCGCTCCTTACCGCCGCCTTGGACATTGCCGAAACACTCACGCCCATCACTGACCAGGAAAGAAATATCATTCTCCAGGCCAGGAAGACAGTCCTACTTTTCGACAACTCCAAGTGGGTAAAGAGAGCTCCAGACTCCCCCATCGACGTCAGTATGGGCGAAACGGATTCGGCCGAGGTCACAGATATTATACGATTATTCCTACTATTTAAACTCACCGAAATGTTTCCTGCATTCGGCGGTGGATTGTACTAGGATGATGGGTTCCTCACCCTCAAAGGGTACACCCCCCAGTAGTACAGACCGGGTTCGTTAACAACTAAATAACTTCTTCCGGGACTGGGGATTTAAAATCACCCTACAAACGTCCCTAACCCGATTCAATTTCCTGGACAAAACACTTAACCTCGAAAATGATCTGTACTACCCATACAGGAAACCAAACGACAACCTGCACTACGTCCACCGCCGCTCTAACCATCTTAGAAACATCACCAATAACCTGGTTAAAAGCATCTCCCTCCGCATATATCGTATGTCCGCTAATGATCAGATATTCGACGAACACGCGCCTCATTTCAACCAACCCTCAAGCGGGGTGGCTTCTGGGAGAAAATATACTTTTATCCAGCTTCCCTTAGCGGAACGAGCAGGCGACACCGCCGCTAACGCAACGTAACGTTGTTCAATCCTCACCACAATGCCGAGGTGGCAACACCTATCGGGAAAATTTTCTTTAGACTCCTCCTAAGACACTTCCCACTACAACACCGCTACCACAACATAATAAAAAAAATACCATCAAACTCTCCTACAGCCCCACACCTAACTTCGCACAAAACATCGTCTCCTCAAGCAACAAAAAACTCAACCCCTATGGAAGAAATAACCTAGACATCAGTGGAGAGCCGACCAGGAGGTGTAACTGCCCTGATAGATCTAGGTGCCCCCTCAACAACAAATGCCGAGAATGTAACGTGATCTACCAGTGAAACGTGAGGACGGACACCTCCAACAAAGCTTATATAAGATTAACCGCGTGTGATTTCAAGACCCGGCTCTACCAACACCCACATACTTTCCGAAACCCGGTCCGGCGACATGCCGCTACACTTTCGGGCCACATCTGGGACTTCCAAGATAATAATATAACATACAATCTCACTTGGAGCGTACTGTCCAGAACTAACCCTTACACGGGAGGACGCCATCGTGTAATTTATGCTCGGAGGAAACATTACAAATGCTGTTTTTGAAGGAGCAAATCCTGAACAAGAAAGTGTACAATTGGTAACCGAATGCAAACACAGATTGCGTAGGACTTACCTCGCCTTCAAACCCTATAACGACCCCGGTAAGTAGACAAGGGCTGATACCCCCTCCCAACCTTGCCGAATAAGTTAGGGGAAACTCCAGCTTACATAGCTAAATGTATCTGTTTTCTTTTCCTCTTTATCTCCTTCTCCATGTCTCATCATATCACTTCCTTCCACCCCCTATTTTCTTCCTCATCTGCTTTCCCCTTTCGCCTACCCCAATGCAGTCTATCGGGCCTTGTAGCATCACTTCCCCCACCCTTGTTATTTTAAGATAGAATTGGTCGAATACGTTTCACTAACTTCTTATATCAGATGGGATAAAACCCCTTTAAGTTTGTATCTGTTTTGTAATTTCTATAAGTTTTTTTATTCTCAACTTATTTAACTGTAATTGTAAGATAGCATTGTGATTTCATTATTCATACCTCACTATCTAATTTTATATTTTTTTATTTTTTATTTATTTCTAGTATCTTTTATTGTCTCCTACTCTCTTTCGATTTACCTATTCTATAACCTCCCTCCCCCATTTCATACACCATCCTTAGAATCTGATGTATACATATCATTTTCAAAGCTTGACCGCTACACTCACTCCCCTAATGTTCTACAGGCAAGTTCAGCCACCCCTACCTCCCACCAAATACCATGATAGACTTATTTGTGTTTACAACAAATTTTAACCAATCCTCTTGACAACTACAATCTACCCATATAAGGAAGTACGCCCATGAAATGTTCGGCTTTTTGTTCATCATGCTAACCAGTCTAATTTAGTCCAGAAATAGCCCTCGAAACGGCTTGAGCTCTGCCGTCGGGGTCATACTTTTTCCTATATATATTGGCAACATGACCCTCCCAAAGCATAACAATATATATATATAAAAAAAATATATATATATATATAAATTTCCACTAACACTATGCTAAACCCATGGCCTCCAAATACCTGATACTCAAAAATACAGCAATGTGCAGTAGTGCTAAGTTTAATATTCTGTCCGCAGATTTGGTACGAGTGATGAAGAATGTGTGCCGCATGTACGACCCAACATAAATGGAAAGACACATCCAACATTTCATCAACCGCATACAGTTCTCTGGCTACAACCAAAGAGACAGAGTCAGAGTATACGAAGGAGCCATGGAGATGTATAAGACCCTCATAGAACTGGACATGAAAGGAATTTGCCCATTATACAGGAGCAAATCATGGAATAGCTTAGATAGGGCTAGACATAAGATAGGTAAAGCCACCTCATGGTACGACAACCAGAGATACCAGAGTGTCATGTTTGTGGACGCTACTCCTGGAGGGAAATTAGTAAACCAGTGTAGAAAGGCTCTGAGAAAGACCCACTTTAGAGATTAGATTAAGGTGGTAGAAAAGCCAGGAACCACCATAAAATCCCGGATCAGCAAAACCAACCCTTTTAAGAAAACCCACTGTACTAATAGGAAATGTATCATATGTAAGGTAAACCCCCGGATAAACTGTAAGCCTAGAAACGTAGTCTACAACATAAGATATACAGAGGGTACTTGCAGAAACATGACAACAACATACATAGGCGAGACAGCTCGTAGCATTGGTGAAAGGATAGACCAGCACTGGGTGGAACTAAAAGGACGACAAAACGGTTCATGTACTATACGAACATGCCAGATAACAACAAGACGGTAGCATAGACAACATAGAAATTAGAATAATATCTAAACATAGAAATGACCCAGCAGATAGGCAACTCAGAGAGGCCAGTGAAATAGAACTTAGAAGGCCAAGGCTAAACAGAAAGATTGAATGGAATAACAAAAACACCCTAACAAACAACACTGATAATAAATAAATAGATAAATAAATAAATAAATACATACACAAGCACAATAACAACAAACACATATAAACACACACTAGTAAAGATAGAATACATTAACCAATACACAGTCACCCAATCACGAACACACATCAAACAAAACACTATGCACACACGCAAACGCATGCGCAGAGAAGACAAAATAAAATAAACAATTAAATAAATATATAAACATACTAAATAAAGATGGCGTAGAAAATACAATTTAACGGGAGGAAACAATAGCACCACTGACGGTGTTGCAGATGTGCAACGAAAGAACTTTGATAAACTATATATATGTGTTTGTGTCTATATTGTATCTGTATTATTTTTGACCGTTGGTCATTCAATGGCAACATTGAGGACCGAATAAATTAGAATACCGATATAAAAGACACAGAAGCGAAAAGCGAAAACCAACCGAACAGTGTGTTCTGTTATTAATTCTTGCAATATTACACAAATATGACCCTCCCCAAGTATAAACATATTTGTATCGACACACGATTTCATATCAAAAACTTCGCAAAACTAATTCATCGCCGTTATGGCATTAGCTTGTGCCAAGCTGAAAGTTTATTGAAAGACACTGTTTTCTGTTATATATAAACTACAATAACAACAGAACAAATCCGCTTCTTAAAACACTGTGTTTCCTCCAAAATATACACAACAAACATATCAAAACAAGTAAATAATTTATTATTGAACAAAACACAAGCTAAACGACTAAAATACACAATAACAGTTAATATGAAAAGAACAACATACACAAAAGTCAACGAACTTTACAGACAGAAACGCATTAACGGTAAGGAAGTGCAAAATCTCACCACACCAAACGAAACAGATGACTTCATGAGCATCATCCGACGTGAAACGAAATACGCCCGAAAGGAAAGCAATAGGCATTTCAATAAGAAATTAGAATGGATGAATAAGAAAAAAACTACAAGAAAGGGAAATAGAATATTCTCAAAAATACCCAGATAACATCAACAATATCCGTATGACTGATGTAAAACTACCGGAATAATTTACCAATGACCACACAGTAAATATTTATGGGAACATGTTAATCAGTGAACAAGAACAACAAATGATGCAGCTACTCCAAAATTTGCCATCTACAAAAAGATTAACCCTATTGAGTGCCAAACGGGGCTGGAAAAGTGTTTCACAAAAATACGTTGGAATGCAAAAGTAACCAACAACAACAACGATAATAACGGTCGTAGTAATATAAACAATAACTCTGAGTATAGAAATAACAGCTATAATAGTAATAGCCATAACAATAACAATAGCAGGAGAGTGAGAAATAGTAATAATCGTAATAATAATAACGACAGACAGAACAACAACAACCACTATAATAATAATAATAGAAACATTAACTACAGACACAGCAGCAGCGACCAAAGTAGTTATAACGGTAACAACAACCACAGTGGTAATAATGGAAATAATACATGCAGCAACATTAATGATAGACACAACAAAAACAAGAGACATAATACAAGTAACAACCACAATGGTAGATATAACAGTAACAACAACAATAAAGGTGAAGTAAACAACAATCACAGCAACAATACATCTAGCAATCATAACAACAATACATCTAACAATCACAACAACAATACACCTAGCAATATTAACAACAATACATCTAACAATCACAGCAACAATACATCTAGCAATCATAACAATAATAATAATGCTAATGATAGGAACAACAACAACCACCATAATAACAATAATAGCAACACACACAACTATGACGATAGATATAATGACAACCCCTTAGAGAAATTAGTTTCAACCCAGCTGACAAAACATATAAGATGTGTAATATCTATCCTACGAGGTTACCCTTTAATAAAAGAGTTTGCATACCATAACAAATAGATAACGAGACAGAGGCACAGTTCACCATAGCTAGAAATAAGATTAGACAAATAGTAGACCGGTATTCTAAGAGACAGAGCAGACCAGAGGCCAAACAACTTGGGAGGAAACCTGTAGAAGGCTTGGTTAGCCTCAATCAGCGCACAAGGGATGGTGAGGTAGTATGTCTACCCACCACGGATAAGTCTGGTAGGATGTCAATAGATAGCATGCCGAACTACATCAAGGCTATGCAACCCCACATCACCAATACGAGCGAAATTGCACAGCAAACACATGATGGGAGAGAGGAAATCCTCAACGCTCACATGATGATGTGGACCGACATCCTAAAGCCAAGCAGACGCACTGCCAACAAATTCGAGGCGTCTAACAATGGCATACCACCCTTATATGGGCTCCGCAAAGACCACAAGACAGTCGACGATCCGACAACAGGACCACCAACAAGACCCGTATGCGGAGCAAATATAGCTAGCAACTACATGATCTCCTACTTCCTCTCAATGGTTATACGACCCATAATCAAGATGTCCCCAGTGTATGTGACAGTACAGATGACCTCCTCAGCAGAATCAGTGAGTGCAACAAAAACAGGAAGTATCCAACTGCATAATAGGCAGCATGGATGTGGTGTCACTGTACCCATCCATTAACATTGATTTTGCTGTGGAAAAATGTGTGGAGATGATCATTGAGAGTGAGGTGGAGTTCTGCGACGTCGACACAGACGAACTGGGCCTCCTACTTAGACTTACTTACGACACTTACTACCTAGACAGCCATGACCTTAGACGTTTCTGCCCTAGTAGACACATAAGAGGTAGACCCCCCACCATAACCTCAATGGCTAAAAAGACTCCCATGGGAAGGTGGATTGGGTGGACCAAAGCTATACGGACCCCCCAAACCAATGATCAGGTAAGAAAAATGGTCGCACATGCAATAGGGGCTAGTATCAAAACTACCCTAAAGGGCCACATATTCAAGTTCAACGAAAAGATCTACACCCAAAATGAGGGAGCAGTCATTGGCGTCAGCATAGCTGGTGATGTTGCCAACCTTTTTATGGTATGGTGGGAAAGAAGACTTAAAGATCTCACAATGAGAGCTTCATAGACCTCATCATGTACTCTCATCACGTAGACGATATCAATATAGTTATAAGAACATCACCACTAGAGAGCACTAACAAGTTTGATTTAGAACGTAGCAAAATGGAAAACATCCAGCAGATAGCTAATTCCATACACCAGAGTATAACTGTAACTATCGACTACCCTTCCAAACACCCTAACAATAGACTACCTGTATTATACACGAAACTCTGGATTAATGCTATAGACGAGAGAGCCCAAATTCTCCACTCACACTATGCTAAACCCATGGCCTCAAAATACCTGATACTCAAAAACTCAGCAATGTCCAGTAGTGCTAAGTTTAATATTCTGATCGCAGATTTGGTACGAGTGATGAAGAATGTGTCCCGCATGTGCGACCCAACAGAAATGGAAAGACACATCCTACATTTCATCAACCGCATGCAGTTCTCTGGCTACAACCAAAGAGACAGAGTCAGAGTATACGAAGGAGCCATGGAAAAGTATAAGACCCTCATAGAACTGGACATGAAAGGAATTTACCCATTATACAGGAGCAAAACATGGAATAGCTTAGATAGGGCTAGACATAAGATAGGGAAAGCCACCTCATGGTACGGCAACCAGAGATACCAGAGTGTCATGTTTGTGGACGCTACCCCTGGAGGGAAATTAGCTAACCAGTGTAGAAAGGCCCCGAGAAAGACCCACTTAAAGATTAAGGTGGTAGAAACGCCAGGAACCACCATAAAATCCCGGATCAGCAAAATCTACCCTTTTAAGAAAACCCACTGTACTAATAGGAAATGTATCATATGTAAGGTAAACACCCGGATAAACTGTAAACCTAGAAACGTAGTCTATAGCATAAGATGTACAGAGGGTACTTGCAGAAACATGACAACAACGTACATAGGCGAGACAGCTCGTAGCATTGGTGAAAGGATAGACCAACACTGGGGGAAATTAAAAGGACGAAAAAAGGGGTCAGTACTATACGAACATGCCAGACACCAAGACGGTAACATAGACAACATAGAAATTAGAATAATATCTAAACATAGATATGATCCAGCAGATAGGCAAATCAGAGAGGCCAGTGAAATAGAACTTAGAAGGCCGAGGCTAAACAGAAAGAATGAATGGAATAACAAAAACACCCAAACAAACAACACTGACCTAAGAGAAGTATAAATAAATAAATAAATTGATAAATAAATAAATACATACACTAGCACAATAACAACAAACACATATAAACACGTACTAATAAAGATAGAATACATTAACCAATACACAATCACCCAATCACGAACACACATCAAACAAAACACTATACTAATGATAGACCGAACAACAACAACAACCACTACAATTCTAGAATAATAAAATAAACATTAACTACAGAGATTCCAACCAGGTTTGATGGTCTTTATTCTCTCTCGTTCACGATTTCACCGAACTTATATTCATGGAAATTTGGGACTTGTCTCCTTCTTCATCACTTTTCGTTGCTTCACCATCTTTGTTTGTTTACACTGTCGTGTCCCCTTTATTTACGTGTCCCAACGACTTTTTTTAGCCGTTGCTCGCACCAACCGGAAGGATATGGTCTTTAAAGCGATGAAATACCAATAATGATTGGCATATCACTGATGAAGGACTAACTTTATTCATATGTAACCCATGATCAACCACGCAGCACGTTTATTCTCATATTTACACATATTTCTTTCCCCGCAGTGACCCGTCTATTTCGTTCTTACTGCTTCCTTTTCCTCTGTATCTTTACCCTCTCTAGCAGTCACTCTCTCTGTTAGCCTCTTCCTCACCCTTCACTCACTCATTCTCTGTTACTACCTCTCCTCCTCCTCCTTCCTGTTTGACCTGTGCGTAATTCTTTTCTTTCGCACCCTTGGTCTGGCAGGTCGCTTTTTTCTCTCTCTCGTCTACGATTTCACAGAACTTACGTTCACCGAATTCACAGACTAGATCCCTTTTCTCCCGTTAGACCTCTACGGAATTCCTTCCTTGCTCACATTCCAATCAGGTTTGATGGTCTTTATTCTCTCTCGTTCACGATTTCACCGAATTTATATTCATAGAAATTTGGGACTTGACTCCGTCTTCCTCACTTTTCGTTGCTTCACCATCTTTGTTTGTTTACACTCGTATCCCCTTTATTTACGTGTCCCAACGACTTTATTTAGCCGTTGCTCGCACCAACCGGAGGTATATGGTCTTTAAAGCGATGAAATACCAATGATGCTTGGAAGATCACTGATGAAAGACTAACTTTATTCATATGTGACCCATTAGCAACCAAGCAGCACGTTTATTCTCATATTTATATATATATATATATATATATATATATATATATATATATATATAAGTTAAAATTATGAAATATAAAATCAAGTCATTAGAGATATACTTCACTGCTTTACGATCGTTTCTAGATGGTGATAATAGATTGTATCTAAACTCAGTTATTGATCTATGTAAGTTTACAAACTATCAGATAGAGGAAAATATTTACTTACATGCATAACACCAGCTGTTATCAAAAGCAATTACATTGAGTTCTTCATACATAATAGACTTACAGTGGAGACCTCTGTATATATATATATATATATTTATATATACATTTTGAGATGCAATTTGGGCAATATTGGGCTGCGTTTTCTATCAACCAGCCCACTCGCCGTAAGCAAACAACCACATTCTTTCTGACTTGACCACCGCCACGTCACGATTCTTACCCATTTTGAATTTATTTCTGGCTGGGATCATTTAAGAAAATTACTTGTCCTCTGAATTTGTTTCCTGACGAGTTCGAAGCTCGAGATTTGATCCTTAATAGGATATTTTAAAATGCGAACGAAACCCGAGGGTAGAGATATAATCCCCGTAAGTGTGTAGGCATTTCTTCTAACTTTAATTTTATACCTAATTGTGTATGGTTGACGGTACATTTAGTCGTTTTCCACGTGCTCTTGAAATGTTTGGTAAACATTCTATGGCGGTCCGTCGCGAAGAGATTGCTGTCGTTTATTTATCTAATATTTCTTTATAGGTGCCTTTTAATCTCATAGCCTGGTCTAATTGATTTTTATGTGGTTGATTATGGTAATTGGGATAGGGAATATATATATTATCAAATGATTCTTTGGGCATACCTTATAGTATATATATATATATATATATATATATATATATATATATATATATATATATATGTATTATAAAGAATTGATATCTAGTAACATATATATACATACAGATGCATATCAATGCTAGCAAATATATAGGTTTTGTCTTAGTAACTTTGTGGTTCAATGCATGGGGTTGCAGAACAATAATATGAGAGACGTAAAATAAGAAAATTATAAAATTAATTTACTTACTAAAATATCACTTCCAACTAATTAGTTTCTGGAATGGAATAAATATATTTTCCGAAGAAGATACTGAGAAGCATTCCGTCGTCAGGGAGGTCTATTCTCGTCTAAGTATCCAGGCAAAGCGTGGACACTGGAAACTTATTAAAAAATAATTCAGTGGATAGGAAATAGCAAAGCGTGGACTGAATTCCTAACCATTGAGAAAACCACTGCCTCTGCGTCGGTGGCAAATTCAAAAAGAATCATTCACGTGACATCGAGGTCAATCAGTGGAAAGTGGTTTGCTAATAAGACAGCGGCCTGCTACCATAGCAGCAGTCATGGGCAATATTGCTCGACAAATAATTTGGAGATAATTATAAAGAATTAATATCTAGTAACATATATATACATACAGATGCATATCAATGCTAGCAAATATATAGGTTTTGTCTTAGTAACTTTGTGGTTCAATGCATGGGGTTGCAGAACAATAATATGAGAGACTTAAAATAAGAAAATCATAAAATTAACTTACTTACTAAAATATCACTTCCAACTAATTAGTTTCTGGAATGGAATAAATATATTTTCCGAAGAAGATACTGAGAAACATTCCGTCGTCAGGGAGGTCTATTCTCGCCTAAGTATCCAGGCAAAGCGTGGACACTGGAAACTTATTAAAAAATAATTCAGTGGATAGGACATAGCAAAGCGTGGACTGAATTCCTAGCCATTGAGAAAATCACTGCCTCTGCGTCGGTGGCAAATTCAAAAAGAATCATTCACGTGACATCGAGGTCAATCAGTGGAAAGTGGTTTGCTAATAAGACAGCGGCCTGCTACCATAGCAGCAGTCATGGGCAATATTGCTCGTCAAATAATTTGGAGATAATTATAAAGAATTAATATCTAGTAACATATATATACATACAGATGCATATCAATACTAGCAAATATATAGGTTTTGTCTTAGTAACTTTGTGGTTCAATGCATGGGGTTGCAGAACAATAATATGAGGGACGTAAAATAAGAAAATTATAAAATTAACTTCTTCGGAAAATATATTTATTCCATTCCAGAAACTAATTAGTTGGAAGTGATATTTTAGGAAGTAAGTTAATTTTATAATTTTCTTATTTTACGTCTCTCATATATATATATGTATGTATATATATATATATATATATAAATATATATATATATATATATATATATATATATATATATATATATATATATATATATATATATATATATATGTGTGTGTGTGTATATATATATATATACGTATATATATATATATATATATATATATATATATATATATATATATATATATATATATATATATATATATATATATAGAGAGAGAGAGAGAGAGAGAGAGAGAGAGAGAGAGAGAGAGAAAGTTAATACCTATAAACTCTAGGCTTAGCTGTATCATGCCTCTACTGGCACGTAAATACACCCCTCGTGTGTGAATTAATTGTATTCGTTTGGTATTGACGATGGCCTGTCGAAGCTGTAGACTTCCCGCTAGCACACCCGGGGCCTAGTGTAGCTACGTTCCTAGAGTACTCGGAAAATTAATTTCCATTTCTTTCGCTGGACGATACCACTCGAAACTGGCTGACACATGGTTAGGAGGTGCTGGCTGGGTTTCACATTCGAAGGCTTTAAGCTTTATCTCACCCTGATATCTTATCGAGATTAACTTTTTCACATAAGACTCTCTCTGTAAGTTCATTAAACAATTTTTTTATTCATTTTCCAGTCTTCAATTTTTGAATTTAATGTCATCCTATAACTCTTAACATAAATTTAACGTTCCAAATTTCTGTTCAGACATTAGACCATACAGACACCCATTATATATGCCTTTGTTAAAAGATAGATTCTTTAGAATAACGTTTTTCGCGGGGTTTTCTAGCTTGACTGTAGTGTGACACTTACGCTGACTTCTTTCTTTCTTTCTCCCCGTTTTTTTTTATTTTTTATCTTTTATTCTTTGACGGAGAGTAATTTCCTCCGATATGTTCTTATATACTTCCGTCTTACTACATAACTTCCCTAGCTATGAAGACGTTTCATTTTTATGTTTATCAATGTATTCTTTATCTTTGTATTTTATCTTTGTATCCGATTTTTATTTATTTATAACTTTCATTACTCAGGTCATTATGCACTTTTCATAGGCCCCTACCCACCAAAGAACCACACTACTTATAACCCGGACTAACTGGGACTTTAAAATAATTATAGTCTATTTGCTCATTTTATTGAGTTTTGCTACCTCCGATGGATGTCGTGGCTTTTCCAGGCTGTGCGATGGGACCTCGGAAAGTTCTGCCTTCCTTGAGTGCTTGAAAAAAGAAAATGTCCCTCTTTCGGTAAATGAAATTACTCGGCGCGGCTTGCTTTGCCCTGGGCCGGCCGTGCCGCCTGTTTTGACCGCCATATTATACTTATACCTATAAACTCTAGGCTTAGGCATAACTGTTAGCAGTATCATGCCTCTACTGGCACGTAAATAAACCCCTGTGTGAATTAATAGTATTCGTTTGGTATTGACGATGGCCTGTCGAAATTGTAGACTTCCCGCTAGCACACCCGGGGCATGGTGTAGCTACGTTCCTAGAGTACTCGGAAAAATTAATTTCCATTTCTTTCGCTGGACGATACCACTCGAAACTGGCTGACACACGCCTAACAGGTGCTGGCTGGGTTTCACATTCGAAGGTTTTAAGCTTTATCTCAACATGATATCTTATCAAGATTAAATTTTTCATATAAGACTCTCTCTGTAAGTTCATTAAATTAATTTCCATTTCTTTCGCTGGACGATATCACTCGAAACTGGCTGACACGTGGTTAGAGAGGTGCTGGCTGGGTTTCACATTCGAAGTCTTTAAGCTTTATCTCACCCTGATATCTTATCGAGATTAACTTTTTCATATAAGACTATCTCTGTAAGTCGATTAAATAATGTTTTTATTTATTATACAATCTTCAATTTTTTAATTTATTTTCACCCTATAACTCGTAACATAAGTTCAACGTTCCAAATTTCTGTTCACACATTAGACATACAGACACACATTATATATGCCTCTGTTAAAATATAGATTCTTTAGAATAACGTGTTTTGAGGCGTTTTCTAGCTTGACTGTTATGTGACACTTACGCTGACTTCTTTCTTTCTCTTTTTTTTTCTTCTCTCTATCTTTCTTTCTTTCTTTCTTACCCTTTTTTATTTTTTATTCTTTGGCGGAGAGTGGTAGTACGTTATAAGCCTTCGGCCCCTCACCAGCTGCGTATTAGCAGTTCGAGTTGCCATCACTTTGAGGGCAACTTGCCGAGGTGAAGACAGCTAGTGGTCAGTCGTCCTCTCTGTCTCTGATTTTTCGGAACCATGGTTTTTATATATACATATTCCTTTAGTTATATTTCAAATACCTGACGATATCACCGGATTCATATGGAACTCGGTCATTGAAATGATCAGAGTATAATAAACCTTTCAAGGATTTACACTAGTCCAGCCTCCGGTTATTTTTATTTATAATGAACTCCGTATTCGCACCACCAACTACACAAACGAAACGGGTGAACTGCACTACGTTGAGTACTTTCCACAATATTACACCAAGATTGACCATACGGTATGACCAAATCTATCCGGTGGTGAACCAACAAACCTAAATATATATATATATATATATATATATATATATATATATATATATATATATATATAAGAGAGTATTGAAGTTTGCTTGAAGCATTGTGGAACAATAAGTAAATATCTTTAAGTCATTTGGAAGCCTCGACAATGTAAATGGGTAAAACTCCGGGTAACAAGGTCCGGTGGTGGAGAGAGAGATGTAAGTGGGTGTACGTTGAGATGCGTGGTGTGTATAAGATGTGTGAGATGTGTAGAATGAAATTTCGCTCACTGTTTCAGTGACATGTGACATGTCAGATGATGGTTTTACCACAGTGGAACGGAAGATAGTCATGCGGTCTGGTTTTGCCGTTCTACCCAATACAGCTCCACCGGCTCGAGCTGGGTGAGAAAGCCTGCAATGTCCAAGCATTTCATTATGATTTCGTTGATCGCAACATGGAAGCCGACCAGTACTGTCGCGACAGAACAGCGGATGGAGGCCGAAAGAGACTTCAGTGGATGCGAATAGACTTTTTTATGGCCTGCTTTTCAGGAGTCCGAACCTCTTGGAAACTATGATTCTTAAGCAATCGTTATCAAACGCCGTGCTAGTCGAGGAAGTGGGTAAGGGATTAAGCAATGCATAGCTGTGGGGTTGCTAAGCCAAGCGAAAACATATAAGGTGGTGCTGCTCAAGTTGACATGTTAGCGTTTCCTAGGCCATGCCAAACCGGTTGGCATTACATTTGCTCTGGAGGATTTTGACCCCTACCTGGTGAAGAATAGGAGCAGTGACTACATGGCAGATTCCGAGCAGGTTCCAAGTCTCATTGGCGGCCTCGCATTCTCCGATGCCACAGGATTCTGGTGTTTTGTGGAAAACCGTGTTGATGAGAACACAGCAAGATATTACAGTCGAAACAAACGGTTGCAATGCCAGGAAGACCGAAGATCGGAGCCCCAAAGCACCCTTTCGAATATGTAAGGTCGCCTGATGCCATCAGAATTCCAGAAAACTGACGTTGCAGATCTTCTCAGCTGCTTTCGAATACACGTACTGAAGTCCGTGAAGAGAGATGCATGGTTGTAACAAAAAACATTACGAAGTTTGTAGAGGAGTTTGATATGGCGAAGCAGGTCCTCAACGAGAAGAGGGCTCCATGAGCGTCAATCAGGAAGAGTCCACTCGTCAGTGTAGTTGCTGCTAGATCCGGGACCTGATGGTTGAGCGGATGGCGAGTTGAAGATGCGGACATCTTCTTTTGGGGTCACATGAACATGGCGGAGAATGAATCGCACGTCCGAGACGTAAGCTACAAAGTGCTCTGCGTCGTAGTTGATATTCACCATCTCTGACTTGGAGGAGTTTTCCTCCACGCAAATACGTATCCAGAGGAGGGGGAACCGATCGAAGGACGAGGCAGACATTCTCCAGAGTATGGTACCGCCCAACGTGGCATCATACAGGTAGTAACAGAGTGTGGGGAGAAAGTACATGGTGTTGAACCTCATTGGCTGTATGTATGATCATATCTGAAGCAAGAAGCATATTCAAGGCTCCATAAGACAAGTAGTCCAGCAGATAGGCAGAGCGGCATCAGCTGATACAGGCCTCGAGCAAATGGCACCGGCATAGAGAGCTAATGGCATTGCTCATTTAAAGATTGACAATAAAGTGCCTGCCGTCTCTCGACTACAGAATCGATGGGCAGTTTTCGATGAACTGTCGAGCAGCGTATGCCGAGCCCTAGTTGCACTAGGTTTAGTATCACTGCCGATTCAGGTGTGATTGTCATACAGAACACTTTAGCAACCAATCTTCGGAAGACATTGACTACAGCGATAGAGCATATGCCAGCATATTTCCTCCTGGCAGCGCGTTCATCATAATGGGTGGAGAACGGCGCCCTTCGAGGCCCCAACTCTGACCGTGGCCGAGATAACACCCTTACTTGGTTTGGCGTTTATCGGGCAATCGATTTGTGCTGGCCTCAGAGGTGGAGGATTGAGGGCGGCTGAGAGCAGACTTTGTGGCGTCATTGGACATAGTTAGGATGGGCGCTTGCCCATAGGGGAACATGTTCGCATTGAAGGAAATTGCTCTTGACAGGCCTCGGTCACCACCAGATATGTGGAAACCGTGAACGAGCGGGGCAAAATAAAAGAGCCGCTCCTAGTCACTGGCTCCATTGTAGTTTAGAACTCTCTCGCTTGAGCATCCAAGGGCGTCGGGCATCGGCACCATGGCTTTCGGGATCTTGAGCCGCATCTTTCAGAGCTACCTCGGCAAAGCGATGTTGACCAGCGAGACTTCAGCATCAGACAAGCTTGTTGTCTCATCTGCTGGTTTAGTGAATGGTCGAAGCTGTGTTGGCGTGGAGAATTGACAATTGCTGCATCTCCACGTGCTGAGGCCACTCGATGCTCGTCGCGTCAGACCAACACAAGAAATGTGGTGAAACATCCTCACCCACGACAGTTCTGGCCTATCTTCTACCTGTTCGTGCTGATGCATATGCTCCATATTTCACCTGGTGTTGATGGGTAGGACGTGGAGTCGGGGACAGATGTATTATGCAGCAACATAGGTGTGTGGCTCATTTTCTCCGGCCATGTTGCTTAACTCAACCGTGTGTGCGTGGATGGGAGAAACAAGGATCATGCGGTGATGATATGAATGAGTGAGTATGTCTCACGTACAACAGGCATGAAATCACCAGGAATATAACAGGGAGAAGGAGTAGTGGCATGGATTTAAAAAGGAAAATCTTCAGAAATCTATTTGTATATATCTATATACAGACACATACTCTCACCAACATACGCACATATACTCCCAAGTTTTGATTATGAAACCAAAGTATTTATTGATTATAAATGCTTGTGGACATTTTCATGCCCATATGTTTGTGTATGTGTATATTTATAATTTTGGAAAAAAAAAATTGCATCTGTATTATTTAGGCAGATTTCAACACATGGCATAAAGCTCAGAGGAGAGAAATTAATGCTATAGAAGTTGGAATTGTTTCGGAATTTTAGAGAATCCAAAATATATTGTTTGTGTTAAGTTGTCCTAAATATTCTATAAACCTTACATTCCAATAATTACATATAACCATTAGTAAATATTAAGTGTTGTTGAAAAAATATCACATCGCCTTAATCGATAATTTTTTTCTATATAGCATTTTGATAATTATAATGACTCTGAAATATGAACGTATATCTTATATTTCATATGTAATACGCTCGGGTTTACACACGCAACAGTATATAGTGCGGCGTTATGTCTCATGCTGTACTTAATAAATTTCTTGGTAGTTATTTCCGAAACTAGTTGTAGCAGATCAACTTTTTTTCCTTAAAATTTGTAGATGCATATTGTATAATGCCATCATAGATTCACAATCTGTGACAACAATAAAATGGAATGGATTTAAAAATAAATCCACTTGGACAAAACTGATTCTAAATTAAACAAGAGCTATTCTGCAATAGGCAAAT
>OZ024740.1:190303574-190358574 GCA_964016885.1 Eledone cirrhosa
CATGATTTGCCGTGGTTTCTTTGAAATATGTATAATGAAATAAATATGGTTTTATAAATTTAGTTTCCATTTGTTAATATATTGTATTTTTACTCCAAAAATTTGTTGAGTGCTTTATATCAGTTATAAAAATATTTGCTTGTTGTATCCCAACAAATTAAATATAACTTCTACACCTTGAGTGCTTGGAAAAATAAATTTCCCCTTCTTTCGGTAAATGAAAATAATCGGAGTGGCTTAATTCGCCCCGGGGGGCCCAGGGCGCGGCCGGTTTTTAATCGCCACATAGTACCTTTAAATTACAGATCAAATCAGAACTATTAGATATATCAACCTTAAAATGTTAAACTGTTTAACTTTAAATTTTCTAATTTCTTTGATATTAATTATTAATTATTAATTATTAATCTTTGACTTCATCCTATAAGTCTAAACAAAAACGTAACGTATCAATATTCTGCCCACACATTATAACACACTGGACCCACTATATTCACCTCTGCTACGATACAGGTCCCTGTAAACATTTTCTCGCGCCACTCCTGGCCTGACTGTAGTCTGACATTAATATCGACCTTTCTTCCTCTTTCTTTCTATCTTCCTTCTTGTAGCCATCAACCCTTTCTCTTTCACTTCTTCCTTTTAATCCTTCTTTTCTCCCCTCTTTCTGTCTTCCTCCCGCAGACTTATATTCCTTCCCCCTTTTGGTTCGCCTATATCTGACCAGTAGTAGTTGTTTAGATATGGGTCCCGTAGAATAAAACAATTTCTTCGCGACAATCCTGGCCTGACTGTAATGCCGACCTTCCCTCTTCTTTCTTTCTGTCTTTCTTCTTATAGCTGATATTCTTCTCTCTCCTTTCTTTCTTTCTTTTGTCTTGTAACTTATGTTCCCATCCCTTTCTGTTTCTTTTTATCTGACCGGTAGTAGCACACTGTGAGCTTTAGCCACGTCACTCGAGGGCGCCCGGATAAGGTAGAGGGTGTAAGATAGCGGTCGCCCTCGGGTCCACGATTTTCAGCCCCATGGATTTCATCTATTACATTCACGTATAATATTTCGAATACCTGATGATATCACCGGATTCATACGGAACCCGGTCATTGAAATGATCATAGTATAATAAACCTTTCAAGGATTTACACAAATCCAGCCTCCTGTCATTTCATTATAATATTTAACTCCGTAATAGCACCACCAACTACACAAACAAAGACGGTTGAACTGCTTTACGTTGAGTACTCTCTATATTATTACATTACGATTGACCATACGGAATTGACCAGCTCTATCCAGTGGTGAACCTCAAACCTGAATATATATACATATATATATATATATTACGTTGAATGTCTATATTTATTAATATTTTGAATTAATATATATATATGTTTGTGTGTGTGAGTATATATATATATATATATATATATATATATATATATATATATATATATATATATATATATATATATATATATATATATATATATATGTATATGTGCCTGTGTGTGTGAGTTTGTGTGTATGTGTGTATTTGTGTGTACATAAGATGATGTTGTGCTCACGGGTTTTCGTGTTTCGCAAAAGGTTCAAATTGGAATGGGAGGGCATGGAAGACGACGCAAAGGAGTAGGAGATTTTAGCGAGCAAGACTGCGGCCATTCTCGAGCGCGTGTGGCAAGTGGTGCGTGTTGGTGGTTTGCTGACTTTTCGAGTGATCATAAGCGATCTGGGAATAAAACTGACAAAAGATTTTCATCGACCTTTTGGGTATGCGGAAGATCTGCGCGAAATGATGCCGATGCTGCTGAACGAAGACCAGTTGAAACCACGCATGCAGGTGTGTCAGGACAACCTTGGGCGTATTGAAACCGAACGAGACTTGCTGGGAAGAGTCATCAACGCTAATGAATGATGCATCTTTGAGATGGTTCGTAAAGATCGTTATATTCGAGGAGGAATAATTTTGGAGGTGAAAACTTATAGTTTGTTGCTTGGATTTGAACTATCTTTGGTAGCCAAGCCCTCTTTCCTTTTTGACAAACCTTGTATATATATATATATATATATATATATATATATATATATATATATATATATATATATATATATATATATATATATATATATATATACATATATATATATATATATAAATATATATATATATATACATGGAGTGTGTGTGTTTGTGTGTGAGAGAGAGAGGGAGGGAGAGAAAGGGAGAATAGGGAAAATATGATTTTCTGTATAGGTATTAAAATGTCCTTTATTTACAAAGCTGTGATACATATTAGAATGATAATGGTGGCTATATGAATGTAACCTTATTACGTAGACATGCTGTCTGATGATATCACTTGACTAATTACGCGAATGACCAATCAAGTAGCCACGATCGTCATTGAAATGTGCATCACAGCTTTGTTAAAACAGTAAAATTTAACATCTACACCGAACTTCGTGTTTTCCTTATAATATTTATAGTATGACACTGACTGACAAATATAGGGAAGAAAATATATGACAATAAGTACTTCAATATACCCTTTTCTTTTTCTCTCCTTTATGTATGTAATTTATCTATCTTGTTAAAGTCTCCAGCTGCATTTGCATCTACTCATTATATTATATACATACATATATATATATATATATATATATATATATATATATATATATATATATATATATATATATATATATATATATATATATATATATATATGTATATATATATATACACGTAGACATGTATGGATGCAAATATATACTGTGAGCACCTAACCAGGGCCAAATATATCGATTACGTACAATTCCAAAATATGTTTATTTTGACTAAAACGAATTCAACGAAAAAGAAGAGAAAAAGAAAACCAATAATAGATAATAATGATTGTTTCAGTGGTAAGTTTTAATCAAATTCGCTTGTCTATGAACTCGACACGTCGGAAATTAATATACATTCAGCAACAGCTTTCAGCTGAGTCATATCCGTTTCTAAATTAATATGTTGTAGAACAAGTTTATTCGTTTAAATGAATCATAAATTATTACTGACATCATATATTCTATGAGAGAATCTGCATCTCCATCATCAAGCTTATAACGCTGTAATCAACAGAAGTATGATATATACATTCTTAATCACAAACCTTCGCTGATACATTTGAATGAAGAGTATATATTTAAATCATAGTTTCAATCACAGCATTTAAGGAAAGAAACGTAAATGAATCATTACATGAAATGTATAACGACATTAACATTTAGAAATCATTAGTATTTTATTTTCACTCCTAATACAACTGCATGACAAAATGAAAAAATAATGTTTCTATAGAAGGAGATGAGGTGATATTGGTTAATTATAGTTTGTTATTTGTAAATATAACCTAAGTTTTGCAACACCACATTTAGATTTGAGGAACTAAATGCAATACATCAAATGTTCGTAATTGTATATTAAGAATACATTTGCTTGTTGTTTGTGACAAATGTGAGAGCTGTAAAATTAGGTATGACGCTTATTAGGTCATGTTTATTTTTAGAAGAATCGCCATGATAAATTTGTAAATGTAGATATAGCTCGCTCATGCCTATTCTTAGAACACGTTGATTAAATTTCGTATTGCAGATTTATTGTGAGTCGGTATGTTATATTGGTAATTGTATTGTTCATTCTTAACTGGTGTTCTTGTATGACTGCATGACATGTGTATAGCAACGACCCAGATCACGTTTTCCCTATACTGTGGGGAATATACATTGAAGGAATGTATGAGAAACATCACATCATTCAAATAAGTAAGATTCGATGATTATTTCAAAATAAAACTTGAAGACAAAGATACATTTTTTACTCCATATATTGAATGCAACAATTGCTGTATTCAGCTATCTTTGCGGTCTAGTGGCAATCTGAAACTAATGCTATTTACCACATTGATAGCATGGTGAAAATAAATCAACCATTCTATTCATTGCTTTAGTTATTTTACTAATGTTGAGGGGTTGAGTCAGAAAACTACAAAGTATCAATTTGCCATATGCCATAAGACCATAGCCATAAGAAGATGAAATTGCTCCTGTTCAAGCAATCAAACTTGAGTGAGTTAGATGATGATTCCGATATATAGACAAAATGAATGTTAAGGATTTTCAAATTCATCATCCATACCCCAAAATAAATAAAAAAAAAACAACTGAATCATTTTGTTCCAAATTTGGGAATATCTACGAATGATACTTATCTGGCTGGAACAATTCTAAGAAAATTTGGTGTCAAAGGCCAAGGAAACCAAACAACAGTGTACACACATTATGAAAAGAAACTTGTACAAATCTTTGCCACACATGATGAGCTGTGTTTGGTTACTTGCAAGACGAATACCGTGTTGATGATGGCACTGATATTTCCCTCTAATGTCAAGACAGATTGGTGGTTATTCATTGATGGCAGTGTTTTCAGCTTAAGGAGAGTCCTTTTGCGTGCTGGTAATGAATATCCAGAGATTCTATTGGGTTATTGGAATATTGAAAACTCATCAAATGCCACCATCAACATGTTACTTTCCTTGATCGTCCATGATGAGTTCATGTGGAGCGCTGGAGGTAGCTTGAAGATGATAGATGTTTTAACTGGAATGCAAAAGAGCTACGGCATTTTGCGGCTTCTTTTGTCTGTGCGACAGCCAGCTTCTAAATGAGCACTACAGTTGACAGGATTGGCCATCACGTCATGAAGCGACACCAAGTAATAACAGATTTCAATACATATCACTAGTTTAACCAGAGCTAAATGTGTAGCCACCATTACATATTAAAGGTGGAATCTTCAAATAATTCATGACGTCACTAGACCCTGTGGAGCAATCTATCAAATTGCTGGAAGCTATCGTTCCTCGAACAAGCTAAATATTCAAATATGCGTGTTTGTTGGACCAGGCATTAGCAAACTGATGAAGAATCAAATGTTCAGAGATTCACTGAATGAAGTTGAATGACAAACTCGTGATGATGTGTTAAAAAACAGGTGAAAACCTTATTAGTAAGAAACAAAACCCGAATTATACGGGCTGGAATTGTGGTTTCCTTCTATGCACAGGTTGACAAAATATTCTTGAAGATTCACTATTTAAAGACTCGCTTCGATTTCTTTCCTTTATATTCGGGTTGGATCAGTGAAGAGTATGTTGACATATTTCATCAAGCGATCAATACTATTGAAACGATGTTGCCAGGGTGAGCCGGTCCCCGCATGATGGTAGATCGGGTTGGATTCACTTTTCTTGATTTCCATGCTACTAACCTTGACAGTGAAATTAATGATGTAACTTTTTTGTTTTTTATCTAAGTGTACATGTTCTTTTTTAACAGTGAATAATTGTAGTTTAGTACATAAGTAAATTACAGGCTATGTTAACAATATTATACTTGTTTTGGGGATATTTAGTATATATGGGATATCATGTAAATCAAAATGTAGAAGGGATGGAGCAAAACTAATTTCATATTCATAAAGAACACCATACATTTCTAATGTAACCTAAAGTAATATTTGCAAAAAATAATTAGTGTCATGCAGTCTTACTTGGTGGTAAGTATATGATACATGAAATAATAGTTGAAAATATGCTCTCATTCAGAAACAAATATTTGTAGGAATTTTAATTATTCTCTTTTCGCAAAGCTAATCAGTATTTGGTTGAATCGCCACTGTAAAGTTTCCATCTATTATTAATTGAATATTTTAATTTCTATGATTTAATATAGACTGGTTTCATATTTATTATTACATTATTTTCAAGTAACAAATAATCTGGGGTTCTCTGAGTGTTTGTTTCCATGTATATGACTGAGTATTGTGATCTTTGAGAGAAAAAACGCAATGAATAAACTATAGAAATTGCTAGTGAAAGAGAGTGGCATAGAACATCACAATAGCCCCATGTAACTGAATATCATGAATACATCTGCATACAGATTTTAAAACTTTCCTTATTCGCAAATTATACATGTCTCAAAAATAATTATTTTAATAAGTAATACAATCTAGTAAGTGGAAATAACCATGTACTGTGAATATATAGTTTGCGGGTAAAATATCATTGTGAGCCATACTAAGCATTTCAAATAATTAGCTAATGAAAAGTGAAATATTTCTGTTGTTTTCAACATATGAATGTTAAGAAGGATTCTCATATACATTACCTTTAATTTCCAAAGTTTCAAATAGTTCATAACATTAGTCATCTTGCTCACCGTCTTTTGAATATCTGCACCACTACGGAGAATAATTGGCTACTAATTTCACCAATTTGGCCTAGCATTTAGATCCGTGGCTACTAAACTCCAAATGGCAATAAATAAAATAGCAATAGCCGTTGTAATAATTCAGAATCTCACATTAATTTAGCTTTGAATTCAACTACCACTGAGCACCTCACCTGTCATTCATTCGATAATGATAAATAATGCATGAGGTCAGAAAAGTGGATTGGCGGCAATGTTAAAGCGTCGATCGAAACAGTTAGCTCTTGTTACTCACTAGAATCTTTTTGATCTGGATCCAAACTATCCTAAGCTGTCGATAACTAGGACTAATTTCTCGACCACCAGAGCACTCTAACTAAATAGCAATGCATCTACGTGAGTAGGCAAGCCTACAATTACTATAGCTAAAATAGCAATGATATATTGATGTTTTAATCCTGTAGTGAATCCATTGTTAATTTCAGTTAATTGAAATATTTCAAAATAACAGATTTGGCAGATCTATGATCGAAAATCTTAGATACGTGAGTAATTTGAGGTATATAGTACCACTGATTACAATTACCTGCAGTTATATCTATGTTTCGTGTAGCTGGTCGAATGATAACGTAGAGATTCTTTCGATTCTTTTCAAACATTTAAAACTATATAGGAAATTACACAGATTATAAAACGACTAAGCAAATCATTCGGAAGATTTCGTCTCATCAGAGGCTGTTAGATGGAGAGTGAGAAAGAGAGAGAGAGAGAGAGAGAGAGAGAGAGAGAGAGAGAGAGAGAGAGAGAGAGAGAGAGAGAGAGAGAGAGATATTGGCGTTAGCATGTTTGTTGAACGGTGGAGATGCGTGGCAAAGTGGTAAGGCTGTTTGTGCCTTGCGATAAAAATGTGGATTCAAATTCTGGATTGGCGTTATGTTCTCGGGTAAAATCGATCCTTTCACGTTTCGTTAATATACTCAGTTGAAAATGAGCACAAGCAATATTTGGGGTTTTAACTCAGCGATGGACTGGCGTCCTAACCAAGGGGGATTCTCGGAGTCTCAGTAGTTTCACGACACAGAATCCGGCATAAGGATCGGCTTGGCGACCCTCAGGGCTCCAGACAGACTTTAGGTTTTAGTAGTGGGTTGAAAGCTACAGCATATTCCTGCATAGCTAAAATTTAAGAATGCCACATTCTCTCACTCCATCAATTATTGCCAAAAGGAACGACAATGGTCCTAATACATTAAATTCTCCTGCATGTTTCAAGGTGAACTCTCATCTTCAGCAAAATGTTACATGTTTCTCTAGATTCCGGATATTATACTAAAGAAAATACAGACAATGATTCTTCTTAATTAGTAGAAAACTTACAATAACTGTGTTTGCAGTTATTGTAAGTTTACAATAACTGGCCTGTTACAAACACTTATTTTCTTTTCCTTGTTTGGTATGCCAATTTGATAGATTTAACTTTTCAACGTTTAATCTTTTGCTACAAGCAATAGGCCTTTGTTTTCTATTGTAATCCACAGTTGAGATGTTGCAGACGATGGTTTTTTATTTACAGTTTGAGGGAGGGTTTCAACAACAAATGCCGACTTCATATAATTTCCTACCTCAAAGCTTCCTTCTCCGTGTATATCTTGTAATCAGCATTTTAATCAAATTCTAGATTCTTGCAGCTGATATTGCTATTGTGTGTGTTACTATATTTAGTTTTTTACCTAGAATTTCTTCCTTCTATATATTTGGCATTTTTGACAAGTGTGTTTATCTGTTCTATTGCATATAGCAATTGAGCCTACTTATAGTAAGCTATAAAGATATGTATCCTTAATTATGCCTGTGACTATATAGCTGAATCTGACGTTGTCAACTTCATTCTAATATTGCTTGATCGATGTCACTATGGGTTGTGGTACGAAAAGGAACTCCTTTGTCTTTTTGGATTGCTTCTGGAGATAAGGATGCAACGATCTTCGTCTCCTATTCCAGAGCATTAACAAATAGTTGTTTCTACGTTAGGCACAAGGCCAGCAATTATCCAGTGTATTACTGGTACTTTATTTTATCGACCCCGTAAGGATGAAAGGCAAAGTTAACCTCGGCGGGATTTGAACTCAGAATGGCAAGGGCCGTAACTCTATGCGCCAAAGCATGGCATCCGACACTCTACCAATACTGCCAATCCACCGCCTTAACAAATAGTGTTGTTGGAAGAGGGGTCGTTGGAACATGTGGTTAATTTTGACGTTCGATCTATATTTTGAAATTCTTTTGGGAAGTAAGTTTTAAAATACTTTTTGCTTCCACGGTTATAGCAACGTAGTTTTCTAAAATGCACCGTCAGTCACCATAGAACATTTTATGGGCCCATGCCGTGAAAGAAATTCCGCATTGCACTTAAAGTCCGTGTGGATCATTCCAGACAATATTCTATTGTATTCTGCCCTCTACACCTAATATCCAGGCATTCTGCCTCTCAAATGGAAATATAAGGTGGGGATTGATATATCTACCAGTGCCTCTGACAGTCATCAATGTATGGCGCTGTCGCATGTTTTGGGATACGAGACATTGAGCGGATTTTCTGTGCATTATTTAGAACGGGGTCGTTGCATTGCCTATGTCCTGAAGGGCAAGTCAATAGTTACACTTTAATCAGTGAAGTGACACATTGACACTATTCTTCTACATATCTTTAGAGGTTAATCAATCTCTATCTGAAAATATATTCAACCTTTAACGATGCAAAAATACGTGTTGTTACTATATTCATTGGCACAAATATATTTTTCGGGCATGTTTAAGGGGACATATGAATTGTATACTGAGGCAATCTTGCTATTGCTCCTACGCTTGGGTCTTGTTCATATGTAAAACATTCCTATTAGAAATGTTATGGGCAATACTGATCTATTGTAATTTGTATATCCGTTTCACTAGGCTATTTCGTATCCAATATAGTTACACCTATTTTGTCATATTTATACTACTTTTAAGTAGCATCGTAATGTCAACTTCCGAGCTGCAACGTCAAGATTTTCGTTTGTGTGGTATTTACATATTTTGAGATTTCAGTACCAATTGCAGCGTCTGCACCAATGTGCTAAAACACGAGAAAAGTCAAAATAATTCGAAATAAAAACATGAATTTAGTGACTTTTACCTCAACAGTGAGAAATATATGCAGTAACATATACATTAATATTTCCGTTAAAGATAAGGTGTCTATTATATATATATTCGGTGAACAACGGTCTTTACATGAAACTTTAAGGTTTCACACTTAAAACCACTTAGAGATTCAAATACATGGGAGACAAAATAAACACGTTTCGATAAAAGCATGATCCTCCGACCAACAACAACGACGACGACGACGTCAATGATAATAATAATAATACTTTCTTTATTAACCAAAAGGGTTTACATAAAGTAGACATTAAGGACAGTACAGGACAATACAGTCGGTAAAAATGGGCATTTCTGCTTGTAAAAAACAAGAAACAGAGGATGTAATAATAGAACAATGAAAAAATTCCCCAATAGGGGGGAGAGTTCCGAGGTACATTCGTGGAGAAAGCCCATTAACAAGCCACAGTGACCCTGACCACCAAGGCAAGTGCCGCTCCCAGTTTTCCACCTTTAATTTACAGAAACAGACTCAGAGTAGGCCCATTCACTCGGGCCATTCTTCACTCTCTCACCCATCTGTCAACAACATTCTGGGAAGAGAGCACTTCCCTTTCTACGCTGATTTTCCTTTTCAAATGAAATTTGAAAAAGTTAATCAGGGCATCACCGGAGAGGTAAGTGCTCGTCTTCAGCCCTTTAAAACGTGCCCACCATACTATCTCTTTCGCCATGGCCACCAGACAGATAAAAACTGCCTGCCCTTCCCGGCTAAAGGGAGAGGGCGAGACAATACTCACGATGGTCTCAGCTGATAGCTGGATCCGTCCCACACGCGACAGCAGGTTTTCGACATAAACCCACAAGTCAGCAATGCTCGGACACTGGACGAGTGCGTGCAAGACGGTTTCGTCGCCCTGTGCGCATCTCGGACATGCCCGGCTGACGGCACTTCCATGCCTGTAGAGTTTATCCCGAACTGGCAAAGCTCCTCGGTAGCACTGCCAGACTAGTGATTTTTGGAAGTTGTCCATAGGCCCAGGCCCGAAAGTTCTTCCGAAGAGATTAGCTAGTTGATTTTCGTCGACGCCTAGAGTTTCCCCAAGTACGCCGTCGCTCTTCCCCTCCACTAATCCTCTATAGAACGCCAAGGTGGACTTTCCACCGATCACATTGCCCGATTGGTCGAGGGCTGTGAGCGCCTGAAGAGATTCCAGTCTCCAAGCGCTCCCTCTCGGTCTTCGCTTGACCCAGGACTGCAGATCCGTCAAGGAGACGAGCTGGGGAAAGACGCGTCTAGCAAACGGAGACCACACGTGATCACCGTCGAGGAAGAGGTGGAGATGTCGTAACCTGAGCGCGTGTCTGCGCATCATCAGCAACGGCATTCCCAGCTCTCCACGTAGCGGGTGTTGACAGCAGATGGACCGCCTGACCATCGGAGCGCGTCCCTTCCACAAAAAGCGAAAGAGCAAACGCTCCAGCGCAGTCACGCGGGGCTTAGGACAAGGTACGACTTTCAGGCGGTAGTAGATGACGGACGCGATATACGCGTTAGCCACCTCCGCTCGACCTTTCAGGGATAGCTTCCTCTCCGCCCATTTCTGGGTGAGAGAAGCCACCCTGCTCGTCACCTCGTCCCAGTTTTTGTCCGTCTGGAGATCCGGACCGAACCAGTCCCCGAGCAATTTAACTGGTCCGTCCGTCCAGAGCCCGACGACGCTGTTGGACGGCATGGACCTGCCTCTCCAGGTACCGAACTGCAGGCCCACTGACTTTTCCTGGTTGATCATTGCTCTTGTCACCGCTTCGTATTCTCTTAGTGTAGTACCGATGGCCTCGATATGTTTGGCGTTCGACACCACTACGGTGAGATCGTCCGCATATGCTGACACGGATCTTCAACGACAAGCGCCAACCTCTTTGCTAGTACCTTGGCCAAAATCTTGAACTCTGTGTTTAGCAGTGTTATGGGCCTAAAATTATGTATGTTATCCCTCTTGTTCGGATCTTTTCTCAGCAGCGCCACAGCTCCTTGGCTCACAGAGCTGGGAATTCTCCCGTTCTGTTGCCAGTTGCAGTAGACGCCCGCCAAGAGGCCTCCGAACAAATCTGGCATTTGTACGTAAAGTTCATAGGGCAGACCATCCAAACGAGTCGATTTACCCCTTCTGCAGCTAGTCATTGCCTCCCGTACTTCAGCGGCTGTTATCGGCTTTTCCCAACACTCCGCCTCAGTGGCGGAGAGCTGCGTCAGTCCGTCGAGGTAGACACTAAAATCCATCCCTCGATCCGGCTCGCCGCAGCCCCCGAACAACTGAGCGAAGTATCGCTGAAAAGCTTCACACATTTGCCCGGGATCGAGTAGCATGCGCCCGTCGTGGTCCACCAAAGACCCGATTGGGGCTATGTTGCCACGACGCGCCTCCGCCACTCGAGCCCATTGAACGGCTTTCGTCCCCTCGTGTCTGAGAGCACGCACCCTAGCTCTGACAACGCAGCCTTCGTGCTTTGCATTGAAGAATTGTTCAAGGGCCAATTTCGCCTCAAGTACGTCGGTCGCAATGCCTTTGCTAAGCGCCTCGTCCAATTTTCTAACTAATTCTCCCTCTGCTCTATTTTTCTCTATTGCTAAAGCCTTACTAAACCTAATGGACTCTATTCTAATTGCTATTTTCAGAGCAAACCACCACTTGTTGTTGACGATGGCCCCCGTCAACGCCCGCTTAACTAGTTCGCTAATCCGGTCTCTGTATGCCCTGCGCGCTGGTAAGGAAGCCTATCTAAGTCAAGCACACAGATCACGAATTTGTGGTCCGTGTAGCTGACTATCTTGAATTATGGACAGCCTATGCTAGACCTATCTATTTCTCTACAAAATACTCTATCTAGATATGATCTGGATGACCCTATACGATTTGTCCAAGTCCACATTGGCACATTCGGGAAATCCAATCGGTATCTGTCAGACAGTTCAAAACGCCTGAGCGAGTCGGTGACGCTCTTGCACACTCCTCCCCTATCCGCTAATCCCACACAGTCCCAGTCGCCCACTAACACTAAAGAGCGGGGGTTCCAAGAAAGGACTCCAGACGCCGGAAGAAATCAGGACGCCCTGCTCCTGTCGGGGCATAGACGGCCACTAGCCTGAAAGCTTGCCCGTCTCTGCTGGTCACGTCCAGCACCACCAACTTACCTTCTGGGTCCACGAAGATGGCCCGTATGGCAAGATCCAAACCTCTCCGAAAAAGCACATAAACTCCCCCCCTCCCTCCGATCCCGGACGGCTGGGAGATGCGTACACATCGTAGCCGCCGCAGATCGATGCGAAGGCCCGTGCTTCGGAGATTCTGGTCTCGCTGATGGCCACTACATCTATGTTTAGTGACCTGAGGTCGCGAGCAGATGGCCCTGCTTCCATGACGACCCCAAGCCACGGGCATTTATGCTGCCTATTCTGAGTGAGGTCATGTTGAAATGGAGTGGAAAAGATGGGAAGGACCACTTTCCTTACTTCTCGTAGAGGAAGGATGTTTTCGCCATCCTTTTCACTGCTTTTGGCCTCCTCCGGAAGGATGTCCTTATAAATCCTCCTGGAGAGTGTTTGTCCGAAGTCTCCGATGTCTTTGGGGAATGTTTGTTTTAGTGTCGTGTACGTTTTCTTTGTGATGCGAGTGATTTATATGTGTGGAGGTGGTGTGAACTTCTGGGTTGTTGTGTAGTCTTTTTCTGTGATGCTGATGTTGTGTTGCATGTAGTGTAATAATTGGTTGTTGTTCAAATTGAATGCTGTGTAGTGTGTATCGTTTTGGTTGTTTTGTTTTGTTTGCGTTTGTTGTGGGTTTGTTTCTGTTACGCTTTTTGGTGACCTTTGTGGTGTTGATGATTGTGGTGTTGGGGTTAATGATGGTGATGGGGTTGGTGTTTGTGGTGATGGGGTTGGTGATGGTGGTGTGGATTGTGGCATATCTGTCCTAACTTTTTTGTTTGATAATTTATTTGTTTCCCTCTGTATTTTGTTTTTGGAGGGGGAAGGAAGATAATTTTTTTTCTTTTTTTCTTTTTTTTTTCTTTTTTCCTGATACCGTTTCCCACTCCTCGTCGTCACAATCTGTCTCCAGTTGCGATAAGCCGGGGAGTGGAAAATCCTCCACAGGGGTTGGTTTTGGTTATGGAGTGGTGGATGGTGTAGGCGATGGTGTTAGTTCTGGCGCGTTGGGTTGTGGTGGTGTTGGTTTTGCTACTGTTGCTGTTACAGTTGCTTCTGTTGTTGCTGCTACAGTTGTTGCTGCCATTTCTGCTGCTGGTGGTGTTGATGGTTGAGTCACTGGCGTGGTTAAGAGAGGTGGCTTCAACCTTTTAGCCTGAGGGCAGAAAGCCCTTAGGTGGGTTCCTTCACCACAAACGACACACCTACGCCTTCTGCCCTCGACGATTACGATGAGGTGGCTGCCGTCAGTGAGGTTTATTACCTCTGGGATCTCCTCAATGCTTTTATGGTGCGCTTGGAATCAGGAGCTCCATCCCAGATCCGGACCAGTTCTCCTGCTTTTCCTTCGCTATTTAAATTATCTTGGTGTTGGCCTCGATACCGGCGAGGACGGCAGCCATTAGCCAGGGATTTCGATGGCCGGTGGACGTGGGTCACACTGATCGTCACAAGTCTCTGGCCACAATAGCTTGGGACGAGTGTGAAGTCGTCACTTCTTAATGAGGCTATGGAGTCTTCTCTGGACTCCTGTGGTGTTTCAAAGAACCCGTCCACGGTTCTATATTTCTGACCACGTCTGGTGTGTGTTTTTTTGCCCACACATGTCCCAAAGCTTTTTGGATTTGGGACTCGGATGCCCGTTCCACTCGGCGCGATTCTATGTTAATTATCCGATAAGACACAGTGCATAGACGACGATGCTCCATTTTATTAGGTGTGAGTGTGGGGAGGGGGGACGAGGATGACCCTGTACCCATCTTCCTTTACCATTCCTTTGGCTTCTTCTAATTCCACATGAGGTACCTGGCAAGACTTAGGGTAGTTTCATAATTTCATTGTTGTTGTTGTTGTTATAGTTATTTTTGTTATTGTTAATTTTAGTTTCAGTTGTGGTGGTGTTGGCGTCAGTGGTGTTCGGTGTGGAAGTGTTCATTTTAGTTGAATTCATTTCGATATCAACAGTTAATTTATTTTTTTATTTTGTTTCTGTTGTCGCTGTGGTGGTGGTGGGGTGGCGGCTTTAACACCAGCAGTCATTGGTAATGGCGGGAAATGAACGTCTGCCTGAGACAAATTAAAAATATTGCTACTGCTTACATTTCCAGTGTTGGCAACGTAGCAATATTTACAATGGTGGTGTCGGTGTGAGGTGTTAGATTGTGAGGAAGAAGTGACTCAGAGTGATCCATGATTTTTCAAAAAAAATGTTTTGTTTGATAATTATAAAAAGTTTAAATTTTGGGCTCAAGTCCCCAATATTTTGAGTGTCCTTTTCAGAAATCAATGTATGTGCACTTATATACATTTAACAATAAAAATTTTCCATAAATGGCAATTTTAAACAACTATAAATAACAAACCTTTGCGCAGCTCACGATGATACGATTTACTACGTAGGTCGCCAATAATAATAATAATAATAATAATAATAATAATAATGCTTTCTTTATTAACCACAAGGGTTTACATAAAGTAGACATTAAGGATAGTACAGGACAATACAGGGCAGTACAAATGGGCATTTCTGCGTGTAAAAAACCCCAAGAAACTGAGGATGTAATAATAGAAAAATGAAAAAAATTCCCCAATAGGGGGGAGACTTCCGAGGGAGATCGTGGAGAAAGACCATTAAAAATCCACAGTGACCCTGACCACCAGGTGTAGCGGGTGTTGACAGCAGACGGACCGCCTGACCATCGGAGCGCGTCCCTTCCACAAAAAGCGAAAGAGCAAACGCTCCAGCGCGGTCAGGCCGAGCTTAGGACATGGTACGACTGTCAGGCGGTAGAAGATGACAGACGCGATATACGCGTTAGCCACCTCCACCGGAACTTTCAGGGATAGCTTCCTCTCCGCCCATTTCTGGGTGAGAGAAGCCACCGTACTCGTCACCTCGTCCCAGTTTTTGTCCGTCTGGTGGTCCGGACCTAACCAGACCCCGAGCAATTTAACCGGTCCGTCCGTCCAGCGCCCGACAACACTGTTGGACGGCATGGACCTGCCTCTCAAGGTGCCGAGCTGCAGGCCCACTAACTTTTCCTGGTTGATCATTGCTCCTGTCACCGCTTCGTATTCTCTTAGTGTACTGCCGATCGCCTCGGTGTGTTTGGTGTTCGACACCACTATGGTGAGATCTTCCGCATATGCTGACACGGATCTTCCGTATCCTAGTTTTACAATGGTGGTGTCGGTGTGAGGTGTTAGTTTGTGAGGAAGGTGTGTCACTTAGTCGTCCATGATTTTTCAAAGAAAAATCTTTTCTTTGATAATTATAAAAGTTTAAATTTTGGGCTCAAGGCCCCAATCTTTTAGTGTGTCATTCTCAGATAACAATGTATGTGCACTTATATACAGTTAACAATAACAATTTTGCATAAAGAGCAATTGTAAACAACTGAAAATAACAACACTTTGCGGAGCTCACGATAATACGATTTACTACGCAGGTCGCCAATAATAATAATATTAATATTTATGTTATTGCCCACAAGGGCCGACATGTAGGGGACAATACAAAAGAGTGGGGGGGTTACATATACAGGGGGGTTACATATAGAGCGCGTAAACAATACACATAACAATAAGAAAATAACAATAAAAATACAAGGGAAACTCCCCAATAGGGGAATATCCACCCAGGGTTGACTCAGGTACCCCACCAATCCTGAACCACCCAAAGCTTCGAAAGCACCCAGGAAGGGCACCCCTCTCCTCCTCAAATCATCCACCTACAGGCGCATGATCAGAGTAGGTCCACGCACACGGGCCATTCTCGCCACATTTACGCACCTTTCAGCAAATGTACTGGGGGGCAGCACTTCTCTCTCCACACTCCCCTTCCTTTCCAAGTGAAACTTGAAAAAGTTGACGAGAGATTGGCCGAAGATAAAGGTGTCCGTCTTCAGTCCTTTCAACCTGGTCCACTATACAAACCTTTTCGCTACTGCAACTAGGTAGAGGACAATTGCCAGCCCTTCCTGGCCAAAAGACGCGGCGGGTCGATCTTCACTACGGACTCGGCCGATTGCCGGATCCGTTCTAGACGAGACAACAGCTGTTCGACATAACTCCACAAGTCAGTAATGCACGGGCACTGGACGAGTGCGTGCATAACGGTTTCGTCGCTGTGCGAACATCTCGGGCAGGTCCGTCTGACAACACTTCCGTGTCTGTACAATTTATCTCGAACCAGCAATGCCCCCCGATAGCACTGCCAAACGAGGGATATTTGGAATATATCCATCGTCCCCGGCTCGAATGTCCTCCGGAACAGACTGGTTAGTTTGACTTCGTCGACGCCCAGAGCCTCTCCGGGTTTATTGTCACGCTTTCCCACCACTAATCATATACAGAACTCGTGATTGGAAGTTCTACTGATCGCATTGCCCACCTGGTAGAGGGCAGTGAGTGCCTGGCAATATTCCAGATGCCAGTCACCCAGTCTCGCTCTCTTCCTGACCCAGGACTGCAGCTCAGTCAAAGAGACGAACTGCGGAAAGGCCCTTCTGACAAACGGCGACCACACGCATTGACATTTTAGGCAGAATATCTGGAGATGCCACAGCTCAGCGCATGTCTGCGCATCATTAGTCACGGTATGCCCAGCCCTCCACATAGAGGGTGCTGGCATCAGATGGACCGCCTCACCAATAGAACTTGCCCCTTCCCCCCACCCCCGATGATTTGAAAAGGATCCATTTCAAGTCGGTGAGGCGCCGACGGGGAGGACAAGGAACGAAAGGTCAGGTGGTAGTAGATGACGGACGCGATGCCCGCGTTCACCATCTCCGCCCGACCTTTCAGTGAAAGCTTCCTCACAGCCCTTTTCTGGGTGAGACCGACTACCCTGCCCCGTCACCTCGTCCCAATTCTTATCCACTTGGAATTCTGGCCCGAACCAAACCCCGCGAAACTTTACCGATCCGTCCGTCCAACACCAAACGGCGCTGTTGGATGGCATGGATTTGCATCGCCAGCTGCTGAGTTGCAAGCCCACCGACTTTTCCGGGATAAGTTTCGGTCCCATCAACCTTTCATATTCCTCCAATAAGTTGCCGGCCACCTAGATTTCCGAGGTGTCCGACATCATCACGGTCATGTCGTCCGCATAAGCCGGCACAGCGTTTTCGCGTTTCGTTTCGAGCGGGATTCTCCGCAACAGCTCCAGCTTCCGCAGTAAAGGCTCGAGAGTGGAGACTGTGGAGATTGTGGAGGTTGCCGTGTATGGACTTGGTCGGGATTGTGCAAGTTTGCGCCTCCCCAACTAAATCCTCGACGACAAACACCAACCTCTTCGATAACACCTTGGCCAAAATCTTAACGTCTGTGTTTAGCAGAATTATGGGCCTAACATTATCTAATGTCTCCCTCTTATTCTCGTCTTTCCTTATCAGTGTCACTACGCCCCGTCTCACAGAACTGGGAATACTCCCATAGTGCTGCCAGGTGCAGTAGAACACTTCGAGGAGATCCGAGAACAAGTCTGACATATTTACATAAATCTCAGTGGGCAGACAATCCAAACCGGGTGACATGCGCCTCATGCAGCCGACAAGGGGATCCTGAATTTCGGCTGAAGTTATCTGCCTTTCGCAGCGCTCAGCGTCGGCCGTCGAGAGTTGCAGAAAGCACTTATGGTAGGGACTGAAGTCCGCCACCGTCTCTGACCCGCCACTACCCCCGAGCACCGAGGAAAATGCTGGCGGAAGGCCTCACACATCCATCTGGAACCGTTCAGTTCGTTCGCGTCTCCGTCCATCAAAGACCAAATTGTGGTCTTATTGCCACGCTGCGCCTCTGCCACGCGGGTCCATCGAACATCTTTGGTTGCTTGGTTTCTCAGAGCACACGCCTTTGCTCTGACAATGCAACATTTATATTTCGCATTGAAGAAATGGTCTAATGCCATTCTCCGCGCTAGTACGTCAGTTGCAATGCAACTACAAATAGCCTCGTCTAACATATCTACCAGCACCCCTTCCTTTCTATTTTTCTCTAACGCTACTTCTTTGCTAAACCCCATCGACATTATTCTAATCTCTCTTACTCTAATCTCTCTTTTGAGAACCCCCACCATCTGTTGTTGACGACTCCCCATGTCAACTTTTGCTTAACTAATTTTTTGTCGCGGTCCCTGTAAGCCTTACGTGCCGGAAATCACATGTTTAGCTTCCAGTAACGGGGTCCTAACCTACGCGTCGTATCTATGTCGACCATGGAGATCACAAACTTGTGATCTGAATAAGCGACCGTTTTAAAATTGGACAGCTTACACTATTTCTGTCTATTTTCCTAATGAATATCCTGTCTATATACGATCGAGATGACCCTATGAGGTTGGGCCAGGTCCACACTGGCGCATTAGGGAAATCTAGTCTGTACCTGTCAGAGAGTTGGAACTGGCTGATCAGGTACTTGAGGCTTTTGCACCTCCCGCTCCTATCGGATACTCTCACACAGTCCCAGCGTGCGTCTAAGATGCCGTTCCAGTCCCCGGCTAACAGTAAAGGGCGAGAGGTACCCAGAATGGCTTCCATGCGTCTAAAGAAGTCCGGTCGTCTTGTCCCGCTAGGGGCGTAGACGGCCACCAATCTAATGGCACCGTCTTCGCTATTATTCACGTCCTGGACCACCAACGTACCGTCTGGGTCCCGGAAGATCGACCTTACCTCGAGATCCAGGACCCTCCTAAATAGTACTGCCAACCCACCTCCCATTCTCCTCCGACTAATGGATGCGAACATCTGGTAGTCGTCGAAAATGGGGGCTAGTGCGCGTGTATCGTAAATTCTGGTCTCCCTGATGGCAATTACATCCATTTCCAGAGACCTGAGGTCGTTGAGCAGGTGACCCTGATTCCAGGTCGATCCCAATCCTCGAACATTTAAACTTCCTATGCTTAATACGGCCACTTTGGCCAGTTAAAAGGGAGATGAATGGTTTACTTACCTTCCGGGCTCTTATGAAGGTTGGGTGGTTCGATCTCCATAGTTGGTGTGGTTTCTTTTGAGAACCCCCTTTAAAATTATTGATGTGGGTTTTACGTTCCGCGTTCCCACGTCCCGAGGAAAGCTGTCTCGAAGTTCTTTGTAGAAATCGAGCGACGTTGACACCAGAAACAAATCTTCCGGTACGCGAAATATGCTCGCTTAAAACATGTCCCCTTTATTTTGTATTTCTTTGCTTCGTGCTACGAAAGCCATCATTTCCTTGTTGGCTCTTCTGACGAGCACGAAGTTTTGTATGTTTTGTTGGTGTGATTTTATTTGTTTGCATGTCTGTGGTGATGATGGTTTTGGTGGTGTTGTTTCGGTTGTGTCTCTGTTGTGAGTGCGGTGTCTTGCATTTTGGGAGATTTTGGTTTTCCCTCATTTCTCCACTGGTAAATTAGGGGTCTCAGACTGTAAGTGTGTCTATATCTATGTGTGTGTTTGTGTTTTTATTGATGTGTGTATTTGGGGAGGGGGGTGATTTGACAACTTTCCTCGGTTCCCCACTAGGTGGTCAATGTTGGTAGTGGTGGTGTATCTATTGGTGTTGTTGCTGGTGGTCTTGTCGGTGCTGGTGTTGGTAGTGGTCCTCGCCCCGGGGTTGCAGCAGTGGAGCCCTTCGACCCCTTGCATCTTTCAGCAGTTGAGGGCAGAAGATTCACAAATGTGTTTTTTCCTTACAAATGAAACAATGCGGCCTCTTGCCCTTAGTCATAATGTGAATTACCATCCCGTTCTGAAGACGGATGTGGTCCGGGATTATTTTGACATTCTCCAGCCTGATCTTGAGAAGTATCTCCAGGTCAACCCCGGACCTCTCCCGCCTTGCAGTTCTTGTTGCTTCTATCGGTACGGTATGCGTCCCCTCCAAAATCGCACACCACAGAAGTCACCACATGTCATGTCCTGGTGGGATTCTGAGAATGTGGAGACGAGCTGTTCGTTTTCCCATGTGGGAGTGGTACATAATGACCTTGGAGGTCTTGCAAGGTGTCATATCATGTTTCATAGCGAAGGCTTCTGATTTAAACAGCACCGAAATTGTGCCGTAATATCTGCCCCTCACTATGTATTTGGTGTCATCTCTGAAGCACCTCAGCGCGACTTCGAAATCTGCTTGTTCAATTAAAGCTGCCCCCTTGGTTTCTGCTCAGATGCATCTGTAATGCACCGTTCTGCGCTTCTCTTCTCCAGTAGCTTCTAACTGGACAGTTAAATTGGCCCAGGTTTGCTCTTGCTTGATGAACTTCCAGGCGTGGGCCAACTTTCATCTTGTTCGAGAGATTCATGCTGAAGTATGGCCTCCTGTTGGCTGCTGCCGCAGAGAAAGTGTTCTTGTTGTTGTCGTTGGTTGTGTTGCTGTTCTTGTTGGTGTTGTTGCTGATATCACTGTTGCAGTTGGTTATATCTTTGGTGTCAACGTTGTTGTTGTTCTCTGTGCAGTTGGTATTGTTACTGTTGGTGCTGTCGCTGTTTCTGTGCTGGTTAGTGATGTTAATTTCGTTGTTGTTTTTGTTGTCATCATTTCTGTTGTATGTCTTTTGGTTGTCGTTGTTATGCTGTGGTTGGTATTGTCATTGTTTATTTCATTTTATTTTATTTTATTTTATTTTTTTAAAGGTTATTGTTCTCAGTATTGGTGTTGCTGCTGCAGCTGTTCATGCAGTTTGTGGTGGTGTTGCAAAATGTATCTGTAGTATAAATCAATGTGTTTGCCGCTTCCCTCCTCTCAACATTTAGGTCGCTGTCACACGGCAGCAGACTTAAAGTTGGGGGTCGTGGCTAAGCCAGGTTTTTTTTTTTTTTAGAATTTAAAAAAAAAATCCGAAATAGTTCCAATATGTGGGCCAGTCACACATTCAGAAGGAAAAGACGGACGTCTGTCGATCCTTTTCAAAGAATACAACAATTATTATGAATGAATATAAACAAAAAATATCCTACTTTTGCTCCCAAAACACGTTTTTACTGACTGACAGACAATAATAATAATAATAATAATAATAAATTAAATGGCAAGAACATGTATGAAAAATACGCACAAAGAGCTAACAATCCTGGTGTTTGACAACACTTTAACCCATCAGCGATTGGCATCCTCTGGACTGAAATCGGAGACTGAAGGACTGATTATATTAATACAAGATCAGTGTCTGCCAACAAAAATTATCAATTTAACATCAATTAAAATGGATGCAAACCATTATGCCATGTAGGTAAAAAACAAACAGAGACCATTGATCATATAATTTCAATGTGCAGGCATATAGCTCCAACCGAATACCTAAACACGACACAGCTACACAATACATACATTGGGTAATGTGTAACATCATGTCTTGCCCCATCAAAAAGAGTTGGTGGGAGTGTCAACCACCTCCCGTACTTTAAGAAGATCACATCTCAATATTGTGGAACTTTAGCATCCAAACAGACCGAAAGATAGATGCAAATAGACCTGATATAATACTGAAGGACTTTAAAAGGAGGGCATACTTGCTAATTGATATGACGGTTCCAATAGACAACAATTGTCTACGTTGGATAGCCTCAAGCTCCGTGGTTAGTTTGACACTATAGGGTGACCACAGCTGGAAGCAATAGTCCAGGCGGCTTAGGACAAGTGTCCTCTATAGTGTCAATATGGTCTCTCGTTCTCTTGTCCGGAAAGTCATCAAGATACGGCCAACGAGTCGTCTGCACCTTGTCGCTACTTTCCTGATGTGTGGTCGATCATGTATATTGTTAGGTCTCGTATCGATTTCGACACGGGAATTTCGGTCCCTCCTGGTCCAATGTAACTGTATTGTACTGTATTTGTTTTTGCACGTTGGTATTGTAGGGCTTGACATGTTCCAGAATTAAATTGCACGTTGTTTTCTTCAGCGCATTTGTATATGGCATCCAGATCTTGTTGTAAAAGGGCAGCCGAAGCCGGCTTTTGATTGTCTGTGCTACCATAGTGTCATCAGCAAAGTTAGTGAGGGATGTTGTATGTAGTACAGAGGGCATGTCTGAGAGAGACACCACAAATCGTAGTGGTCCCAGGACTGTGCCTTGGGCTATTCAACTTGTTATTGTTGTTTCCTTTGAGAAGGCCCCATTTGCTGCAACTGTGTGGCTCTGTCCTTTAAGAAATCATGCAGACACTCACCTACTTTTCCAGTTATGCCAACTCTGAGTAGTTTGTGACATATCGTTCCGTGGTCGACCTTGTCAAAAGCCTTCGCAAAGTCAAGATATATCACGTCCACATGAGCGCTATCCAGTATTTGTTTCAGTATCTTGTCATAGCATATTGGGCAGCTTCTTACTGGGCGAAAGCCATGCCGCGTGCTAGTTAGGCGGTCATTTTCCTCGAGCAATGTGATCAGTTTCTTTCTGATGATACGCTCCATGACCTTACTGATATGTAATAAGACTGGCCAGTAGTTTTTGCCTCCGTTCTGCTACCTCCTTCATGGATAGGCCATACTGAGCCTTCTTTCACTTCTCTGAGTAGTCTACCGCTAGCCAAGGAGCTTCTGAAGAGCGTCGTCAGTGGAGCTGCAAAGGCACGCTTACATGTTTTTAGGAGGACTGCTGGGAATCCACCAGTTCCAGCAGCTGAATTGAAAAATTGAGCAAATATAGAAAACTGGAGAGAGAGATTGGAAAGAAAGTTGAGAACTAAAACAATACCAGTGGTTGTAGGCACTCTAGGAATGATAACTAAGGGGTCTAATGATTACTTATCCCGAATCACAGGAAACTCCCGTATAGAAGAAATACAAAAGATAGTACTAATGGGAATTGCCCATATACTAAGGAAGATGCTGTCAATATAAATACATCACAAGTCTAAACGCTTAAAGATACATGTGTGTGTATGTGGGTTCTTTCTTGAACATGGCGGACCTTGTTGTCTATTCATGTCACTGGTTATGACTTGGTGATATCTCGTATGAACATAAGGCAAGATAGATGAAATAATAATAATAATAATAATAATAATAATAATAATAATAATAATAATAATAATTTTTAACATATTTAAACCATTTGTGAAATAACAACTCTTAGTACAAATGCTACGTAAAGCACCCGGCTTGAGCCCCAAAAAATTCGGACCCAAAATATATTGTTATAAGGCTCAAATGTTCAAATATTCAACTTTGTATTGTACACTGTATATCCAAAAAAGAAAATGACTATAAATGGAAGAAGAAGAACCCCCCTCCCTCCTCTCCTCTGGCTACACTATATAGGACAGCTAAACGCACCAACACCAGAAACTAGATACACCACCCACCCCATCATCTGTGTACACTAAACAACAGCCAGATAACGACATTTTCACCTCACCGCCACCGCTCACTACGGCCATCATTACCACCACTATCCCATCACCGCCGCCACCACCCCTTGACTCCTTCACTACTGCCACCGCTACAGCACCATCACTACAGTAATACGGGCACATCACCGCCACCACTGCCTCGGTATCGACATCACCACCACCACTGTCTCAGTATCGCTACCGCCGCAGTCTCCCACTTCTCCCTGCTGGCTGCTACTCCCACATTATAGAATTCCTACTACTAACAAAGAGGAAGGCATCAAAATATATAGATAGACTCAAAAGAAAAAAAGAAAAAACAAACAACAAAACCAAAGCAACACAGCGACAACAGCAAAAACGAGAAAAACAAACAGAGAAAAACAAAAACAAAAAAAGAAACCCCCAAAACGTAAAGAAAATAAGAATGAAGAGAGAAGCAGGCGGGCGGACAGAGAAGAGGGGGGAAAAAGTAAAACTTAAAAAACAAAAACTAAGTCAGACATTCGAACACTACATTACAATGAAACTTATGCTTATTCATTTTTGGGGCCCTTTCTGCCTGTGTGTTTGTTTGTTTATGTGTGTTCGTATACAGCGTGGCGATAATGCCACACAAGGGCCAAGTGGGATGGCAGATCCACAGATTGCTATGTAACTATACATTCGCCAATCCTCGATAAGAGTGTTTAAATATCGAACATAAACAGTTCGAATAACGGTGAAATGGAGACTAGAACGTCATGTGACAGACTCTCACCCAACAGGTGCCCTCTGGCTCAGCAGCAGGAACCTGACTGTCAACCAAATACTGCTGATGTTGGAGGAAGAAGAAGAAGGAAAGGGGCCAGAACCAACTGGACGAAAGAATTGAATAGAACTGTTATGCAATGCTACCTGAAAAGTAACCCCAAGGAGAGGGGCTACAGGAGACGGATGCATAACATCTGGAACGAGATTGGTTTATTTAAATTAGATGAACAAAAATTGGCCGGGCAGGCTCGGGTAATAAGAACTAATGGGTGGATAAGCGAGCTGGAACTGGAGGAACTGAGCAGAGAGAATGGCTTGGAGATGGCGGGTGTAGTATGCCAGACAAGCGAGCCGGTGGGAAATGAAGGTGAGGAGGTCCTGAGAACGGAGGAACTACCCGAAGCAGACAATGATCTGAATACTGAGATAAATAATACCTGGAACAGAGATACGGCCACTGAGGAGATGAATGCTGACGGGCTAGGACAAGATTCGGTTGACATCCTAAATTTAGTGGTAGATGAATTGAACAATGATAGTGGGAGACCTATGAACCTAAGATTTGTAGACAGGAAAAAGTTAAAAGAAACAACAGCTAAGGTAAACAAAGTCATCCCATACCTTGAGGCGAGGAGCCTTCACCAGTGCAACAATATCCTCAAAGCAACAGCAAATACGGTGAGGAAACTACTTGGTATAAAAGCGAGAGGAAACAACAGACAAGAAAGAGCAGAGCCGTGGTGGAAGAAGCGACTGAGTGGGCAAATCGGGGAAATGAGAAATGACATAGGAAAGCTTGAGTCACTACTGAATGGGACACTAAAAAACATAGGCACTAAAAATAGACTGGAAATAAAATACAAAACTAGGAGTAAAAAGCTAAATATTATCATAGAGGAATTGAAGCAACGCATTGTAGCACAGATTGCAAAAATCAGGCGATACGAGAACAGAGTCAGTCAGTATAAACAGAACCGCATGTTCGACAACAACCAGAAGATGCTGTTTGGACAGCTTGAGGGGAAAGAAAGAGGCAACGACTTGATCCCTGGGGCGGAACAAACTAAAACATTCTGGAGAGGAATATGGGAGCAGGATGTTAGACACAATGCCCAGGCAGGGTGGTTTGAGACAGTACAGAGGGAGATCGGTGAGCAGGCACGACAACAGACTGATTTGAGTATCACAGTTGAAACTCTTAAGGGGCAAGCCAAAAAACTAACCAACTGGAAATCACCAGGCCCAGATGGTGTGCAGGGGTATTGGATTAAACATTTAACATCCCCCCACCCGAAGCTGACGGCCATGTTCAATGACTGCTTGGTGTCGGGTGAGGTGCCAGAGTGGTTGACAAAAGGTACCACAGTTCTGATAATGAAAGACTGAATCAAGGGTAATGATGCTACCAACTATAGACCTATCACATGTCTGCCCGTAATGTGGAAACTGTTGACGAGCATTGTGTCTGAAGAAATCTACCATCACCTCCACACAAACAACTTGTTACCGGACGAACAGAAAGGATGCCGAAAGAAGTCACGTGGTACAAAGGACCAGTTGCTTATTGATAAGATGGTAATGGGGAATTGCAGGAGGAGACACACTGATCTTGCCATGGGATGGATAGACTACAGAAAGGCATTTGACATGGTGCCTCATTCCTGGATCACCAACAGCCTGGAGATCTTCAGGGTGGCGGATAGCATCAGACAGTTGCTAGGCAGGAGTATGGGGTCCTGGGAGACAGAGCTGACATCAACTGGAGTATCCTTGGGAAGCGTGAAGATCAAGAGAGGTATCTTCCAGGGAGATAGCCTGTCCCCTCTGTTGTTTGTCCTTGCCCTGATGCCCTTGACCATTATGCTGCGAAAAGTGAGAGCAGGATACAAGTTGGGAAGGGGAGAGCTTACCATCAATCACCTCCTCTTCATGGACGATCTTAAGCTCTTCGGGAAAAGTGAGAAGGAGTTGGATGTGCTTGTTGACACTGTCCGTATTTTCAGCAGTGATATATGTATGCAGTTTGGTATTGGTAAATGTGGAGTCATTGTGATGAAGAGGGGTAGGTTGAGCAGAAGTAACGGGATCCAGATACCAACAGGTGATATGATAAAGGAAATTGACTCTGAGGAAGGATACAAGTATTTGGGCGTTCTGGAGGCTGATGGCATAAAGAACAAAAAAATGAAGGAATTGTTAAGAACTGAATACATTCGGAGAGTAAGGAGCGTATTGAAGTCACATCTGAACAGCAGAATTGCCATAAGCGCAGTAAATTCCCGAGCTGTGTCTATTATTAGGTACAGTGCGGGAATTCTGAGATGGAATGTTGCTGAACAAAAAGAAATGGATAGGAAGACTAGGAAACTATTGACTATCTACAACATGTTCCACAAGAGGAGTGATGTCGATAGACTCTACCTAAGGAGATCTGAGGGTGGAAGAGGTCTTATCAGCATAGAGGACTGTGTTCAGATGGAGAAAAACAACCTATGCAAATACGTGACCTATAGTAAGGAGCCAATGCTCAGAACTGTACTGAAGGAGGGGACAGTAGGCCAGGGGATGTCCAAGGAGGAAATAACATCAAGGAGGAAGAGCAGCCTTAAGGGAAAATCCCTTCATAGTACCTTCTTTGAGAAAACTGAATTTAGAGATCCACAGACATGGAACTGGTTGAGAAGAGGAGACCTCAAAAAGGCTACAGAAGGAATGCTAATGGCTGCGCAGGAGCAGGCCCTCAAAACGAAGTGGTTGAAGCACCATATCTACAATGAGGAGGCTAGCCCACTGTGCAGGATCTGTGGAGAGAGAGAGGAGACTGTGGCTCACATTGTGTCCGAGTGTAAACACCTAGCCCAGACCACTATAAGGGCTGGAGACACGATGTGATGGGCAGGGTGATTCACTGGCACCTGTGCAAAGTAAACAATCTACCACATTCTGAGAAATGGTATGAGCATAGGCCAGAGGCGGTGATGGAGAACAATCAGGTGAAGGTGCTGTGGGATTTTAGGATACAGAGGGACAAAAAACTGGAACACAATAGACCTGACCTGGTGGTTGTGGACAAAGAAAAAAGATCGTGCCTGATTGTGGATGTGGCCTGCCCGTTCGACACGAGAGTACAAGAGAAGGAGAGGGAGAAAATTAACCGATACCAGGACCTAAAGTGGGAGGTGAAAAGGATTTGGAACTGCCATGAAGTCAAAGTGATCCCGATTGTCATAGGCGCACTGGGGACTAGCTCCAAAAGTTTCCAGGGATGGTTAAAGAAAATCGGCCCCTTCACGCTTTTTTGGAACGCTTCAAAAGGCATGCTTGCTTGGAACAGCAAGAACCCTCCGATACGTCCTGAATATCTGAGGCTGCAGGTAGTGGCTTGATATTCAATCCAACGGACTTTCCAGTTAACCAACATCAATGACTGAGATTCAAGGAATAACAATAACAATAATAATAATAATAATAATAATAATAATAATAATAATAATAATAATAATAATAATAATAATAATAATAATAATAATAATGGGAGGGAAGAAGACGCACGAGGTGACGGAGGTCATGAAATCGCTCCCGTAATTTTGAACTTTTAACATATTTAAATCATTTGTGAAATAACAACTCTTAGTACAAATGCTACGTAAAGCACCCGGCTTGAGCCCCAAAAAATTCGGACCCAAAATATATTGTTATAAGGCTCAAATATTCAAATATTCAACTTTGTATTGTACACTGTATATCCCAAAAAAAAAATGGCTATAAATGGAAGAAGAAGAACCCCCCCTCCTCTCCTCTGGCTACACTATATAGGACAGCTAAACTCACCAACACCAGAAACTAGATACACCACCCACCCCATCATCTGTGTACACTAAACACAAAAGCATTTTCACCTTCACCGCCACCGCTCACTACGGCCATCATTACCACCACTATCCCATCACCGCCACCACCACCCCTTGACTCCTTCACTGCTGCTGCCACCGCTACAGCACCATCACTACAGTAATACGGTCGCATCACCGCCACCACTGCCTCGGTATCGACATCACCACCACCACTGTCTCAGTATCGCCAACGCCGCCCTCTCCCACTTCTCCCTGCTGGCTGCTACTACTCCCACATTATAGAATCCCTACTACTAACAAAGAGGAAGGCATCAAAATATATAGATAGACTCAAAAGAAAAAAGAAAAAACAAACAACAAAACCAAAGCAGCACAGCAACAACAGCAAAAAACGAGAAAAACAAACAGAGAAAAACAAAAACAAAAAAAGAAACCCCAAAAACGTAAAGAAAATAAGAATGAAGAGACAAGCAGGCGGACGGACAGAGAAGAGGGGGGGAAAAGTAAAACTTAAAAAACAAAAACTAAGTCAGACATTCGAATACTACATTACAATGAAACTTATGCTTATTCATTTTTGGTGCCCTTTCTGCCCGTGTGTTTGTCTGTTTATGTGTGTTCGTATACAGCGTGGTGATAATGCCACACAAGGGCCAAGTGGGATGGCGGATCCACAGATGGCAATGTAAACATACATTCGCCAATCCTCGATAAGAGTGTTTAAATATCGAACATAAACAGTTCGAATAACGGTGAAATGGAGACTAGAACGTCATGTGACAGATACTCACCCAACAGGTGCCCCCTGGCTCAGCAGCAGGAACCTGACTGTCAACCAAATACTGCTGATGTTGGAGGAAGAAGAAGAAGGAAAGGGGCCAGAACCAACTGGACGAAAGAATTGAATAGAACTGTTATGCAATGCTACCTGAAAAGTAACCCCAAGGAGAGGGGCTACAGGAGACGGATGCATAACATCTGGAACGAGATTGGTTTATTTAAATTAGATGAACAAAAATTGGCCGGGCAGGCTCGGGTAATAAGAACTAATGGGTGGATAAGCGAGCTGGAACTGGAGGAACTGAGCAGAGAGAATGGCTTGGAGATGGCGGGTGTAGTATGCCAGACAAGCGAGCCGGTGGGAAATGAAGGTGAGGAGGTCCTGAGAACGGAGGAACCACCCGAAGCAGACAATGATCTGAATACTGAGATAAATAATACCTGGAACAGAGATACGGCCACTGAGGAGATGAATGCTGACGGGCTAGGACAAGATTCGGTTGACATCCTAAATCTAGTGGTAGATGAATTGAACAATGATAGTGGGAGACCTATGAACCTAAGATTTGTAGACAGGAAAAAGTTAAAAGAAACAACAGCTAGGGTAAACAAAGTCATCCCATACCTTGAGGCGAGGAGTCTTCACCAGTGCAACAATATCCTCAAAGCAACAGCAAATACGGTGAGGAAACTACTTGGTATAAAAGCGAGAGGAAACAACAGACAAGAAAGAGCAGAGCCGTGGTGGAAGAAGCGACTGAGTGGGCAAATCGGGGAAATGAGAAATGACATAGGAAAGCTTGAGTCACTACTGAATGGGACACTAAAAAACATAGGCACTAAAAATAGACTGGAAATAAAATACAAAACTAGGAGTAAAAAGCTAAATATTATCATAGAGGAATTGAAGCAACGCATTGTAGCAAAGAGTGCCAAAATCAGGCGATACGAGAACAGAGTCAGTCAGTATAAACAGAACCGCATGTTCGACAACAACCAGAAGATGCTGTTTGGACAGCTTGAGGGGAAAGAAAGAGGCAACGACTTGATCCCTGGGGCGGAACAAGCTAAAACATTCTGGAGAGGAATATGGGAGCAGGATGTTAGACACAATGCCCAGGCAGGGTGGATTGAGACAGTACAGAGGGAGATCGGTGAGAAGGCACAACAACAGACTGATTTGAGTATCACAGTTGAAACTCTTAAGGGGCAAGCCAAAAAACTAACCAACTGGAAATCACCAGGCCCAGATGGTGTGCAGGGGTATTGGATTAAACATTTAACATCCCTCCACCCGAAGCTGACGGCCATGTTCAATGACTGCTTGGTGTCGGGTGAGGTGCCAGAGTGGTTGACAAAAGGTACCACAGTTCTGATAATGAAAGACCGAATCAAGGGTAATGATGTTACCGACTATAGACCTATCACATGTCTGCCCGTAATGTGGAAACTGTTGACGAGCATTGTGTCTGAGGAAATCTACCATCACCTCCACACAAACAACTTGTTACCGGACGAATAGAAAGGATGCCGAAAGAAGTCACGTGGTACAAAGGACCAGTTGCTTATTGATAAGATGGTAATGGGGAATTGCAGGAGGAGACACACTGATCTTCCAATGGGATGGATAGACTACAGAAAGGCATTTGACATGGTGCCTCATTCCTGGATCACCAAAAGCCTGGAGGTCTTCAGGGTAGCAGATAACATCAGACAGTTGCTGGGCAGAAGTATGGGGTCCTGGGAGACAGAGTTGACATCAACTGGAATATCCTTGGGAAGCGTGAAGATCAAGAGAGGTATCTTCCAGGGAGATAGCCTGTCCCCTCTGTTGTTTGTCCTTGCCCTGATGCCCTTGACCATTATGCTGCGAAAAGTGAGAGCAGGATACAAGTTGGGAAGGGGAGAGCTTACCATCAATCACCTCCTCTTCATGGACGATCTTAAGCTCTTCGGGAAAAGTGAGAAGGAGTTGGATGTGCTTGTTGACACTGTCCGTATTTTCAGCAGTGATATATGTATGCAGTTTGGTATTGGTAAATGTGGAGTCATTGTGATGAAGAGGGGTAGGTTGAGCAGAAGTAACGGGATCCAGATACCAACAGGTGATATGATAAAGGAAATTGACTCTGAGGAAGGATACAAGTATTTGGGCGTTCTGGAGGCTGATGGCATAAAGAACAAAAAAATGAAGGAATTGTTAAGAACTGAATACATTCGGAGAGTAAGGAGCGTATTGAAGTCACATCTGAACAGCAGAATTGCCATAAGCGCAGTAAATTCCCGAGCTGTGTCTATTATTAGGTACAGTGCGGGAATTCTGAGATGGAATGTTGCTGAACAAAAAGAAATGGATAGGAAGACTAGGAAACTATTGACTATCTACAACATGTTCCACAAGAGGAGTGATGTCGATAGACTCTACCTAAGGAGATCTGAGGGTGGAAGAGGTCTTATCAGCATAGAGGACTGTGTTCAGATGGAGAAAAACAACCTATGCAAATACGTGACCTATAGTAAGGAGCCAATGCTCAGAACTGTACTGAAGGAGGGGACAGTAGGCCAGGGGATGTCCAAGGAGGAAATAACATCAAGGAGGAAGAGCAGCCTTAAGGGAAAATCCCTTCATAGTACCTTCTTTGAGAAAACTGAATTTAGAGATCCACAGACATGGAACTGGTTGAGAAGAGGAGACCTCAAAAAGGCTACAGAAGGAATGCTAATGGCTGCGCAGGAGCAGGCCCTCAAAACGAAGTGGTTGAAGCACCATATCTACAATGAGGAGGCTAGCCCACTGTGCAGGATCTGTGGAGAGAGAGAGGAGACTGTGGCTCACATTGTGTCCGAGTGTAAACACCTAGCCCAGACCACTATAAGGGCTGGAGACACGATGTGATGGGCAGGGTGATTCACTGGCACCTGTGCAAAGTAAACAATCTACCACATTCTGAGAAATGGTATGAGCATAGGCCAGAGGCGGTGATGGAGAACAATCAGGTGAAGGTGCTGTGGGATTTTAGGATACAGACGGACAAAAAACTGGAACACAATAGACCTGACCTGGTGGTTGTGGACAAAGAAAAAAGATCGTGCCTGATTGTGGATGTGGCCTGCCCGTTCGACACGAGAGTGCAAGAGAAGGAGAGGGAGAAAATTAACCGATACCAGGACCTAAAGTGGGAGGTGAAAAGGATTTGGAACTGCCATGAAGTCAAAGTGATCCCGATTGTCATAGGCGCACTGGGGACTAGCTCCAAAAGTTTCCAGGGATGGTTAAAGAAAATCGGCCCCTTCACGCTTTTTTGGAACGCTTCAAAAGGCATGCTTGCTTGGAACAGCAAGAACCCTCCGATACGTCCTGAATATCTGAGGCTGCAGGTAGTGGCTTGATATTCAATCCAACGGACTTTCCAGTTAACCAACATCAATGACTGAGATTCAAGGAATAACAATAACAATAATAATAATAATAATAATAATAATAATAATAATAATAATAATAATAATAATAATAATAATAATAATAATAATAATAATAATGGGAGGGAAGAAGACGCACGAGGTGACGGAGGTCATGAAATCGCTCCCGTAATTTTGAACTTTTAACATATTTAAATCATTTGTGAAATAACAACTCTTAGTACAAATGCTACGTAAAGCACCCGGCTTGAGCCCCAAAAAATTCGGACCCAAAATATATTGTTATAAGGCTCAAATATTCAAATATTCAACTTTGTATTGTACACTGTATATCCCCAAAAAAAAATGGCTATAAATGGAAGAAGAAGAACCCCCCCTCCTCTCCTCTGGCTACACTATATAGGACAGCTAAACTCACCAACACCAGAAACTAGATACACCACCCACCCCATCATCTGTGTACACTAAACACAAAAGCATTTTCACCTTCACCGCCACCGCTCACTACGGCCATCATTACCACCACTATCCCATCACCGCCACCACCACCCCTTGACTCCTTCACTGCTGCTGCCACCGCTACAGCACCATCACTACAGTAATACGGTCGCATCACCGCCACCACTGCCTCGGTATCGACATCACCACCACCACTGTCTCAGTATCGCCAACGCCGCCCTCTCCCACTTCTCCCTGCTGGCTGCTACTACTCCCACATTATAGAATCCCTACTACTAACAAAGAGGAAGGCATCAAAATATATAGATAGACTCAAAAGAAAAAAGAAAAAACAAACAACAAAACCAAAGCAGCACAGCAACAACAGCAAAAAACGAGAAAAACAAACAGAGAAAAACAAAAACAAAAAAAGAAACCCCAAAAACGTAAAGAAAATAAGAATGAAGAGACAAGCAGGCGGACGGACAGAGAAGAGGGGGGGAAAAGTAAAACTTAAAAAACAAAAACTAAGTCAGACATTCGAATACTACATTACAATGAAACTTATGCTTATTCATTTTTGGTGCCCTTTCTGCCCGTGTGTTTGTCTGTTTATGTGTGTTCGTATACAGCGTGGTGATAATGCCACACAAGGGCCAAGTGGGATGGCGGATCCACAGATGGCAATGTAAACATACATTCGCCAATCCTCGATAAGAGTGTTTAAATATCGAACATAAACAGTTCGAATAACGGTGAAATGGAGACTAGAACGTCATGTGACAGATACTCACCCAACAGGTGCCCCCTGGCTCAGCAGCAGGAACCTGACTGTCAACCAAATACTGCTGATGTTGGAGGAAGAAGAAGAAGGAAAGGGGCCAGAACCAACTGGACGAAAGAATTGAATAGAACTGTTATGCAATGCTACCTGAAAAGTAACCCCAAGGAGAGGGGCTACAGGAGACGGATGCATAACATCTGGAACGAGATTGGTTTATTTAAATTAGATGAACAAAAATTGGCCGGGCAGGCTCGGGTAATAAGAACTAATGGGTGGATAAGCGAGCTGGAACTGGAGGAACTGAGCAGAGAGAATGGCTTGGAGATGGCGGGTGTAGTATGCCAGACAAGCGAGCCGGTGGGAAATGAAGGTGAGGAGGTCCTGAGAACGGAGGAACCACCCGAAGCAGACAATGATCTGAATACTGAGATAAATAATACCTGGAACAGAGATACGGCCACTGAGGAGATGAATGCTGACGGGCTAGGACAAGATTCGGTTGACATCCTAAATCTAGTGGTAGATGAATTGAACAATGATAGTGGGAGACCTATGAACCTAAGATTTGTAGACAGGAAAAAGTTAAAAGAAACAACAGCTAGGGTAAACAAAGTCATCCCATACCTTGAGGCGAGGAGTCTTCACCAGTGCAACAATATCCTCAAAGCAACAGCAAATACGGTGAGGAAACTACTTGGTATAAAAGCGAGAGGAAACAACAGACAAGAAAGAGCAGAGCCGTGGTGGAAGAAGCGACTGAGTGGGCAAATCGGGGAAATGAGAAATGACATAGGAAAGCTTGAGTCACTACTGAATGGGACACTAAAAAACATAGGCACTAAAAATAGACTGGAAATAAAATACAAAACTAGGAGTAAAAAGCTAAATATTATCATAGAGGAATTGAAGCAACGCATTGTAGCAAAGAGTGCCAAAATCAGGCGATACGAGAACAGAGTCAGTCAGTATAAACAGAACCGCATGTTCGACAACAACCAGAAGATGCTGTTTGGACAGCTTGAGGGGAAAGAAAGAGGCAACGACTTGATCCCTGGGGCGGAACAAGCTAAAACATTCTGGAGAGGAATATGGGAGCAGGATGTTAGACACAATGCCCAGGCAGGGTGGATTGAGACAGTACAGAGGGAGATCGGTGAGAAGGCACAACAACAGACTGATTTGAGTATCACAGTTGAAACTCTTAAGGGGCAAGCCAAAAAACTAACCAACTGGAAATCACCAGGCCCAGATGGTGTGCAGGGGTATTGGATTAAACATTTAACATCCCTCCACCCGAAGCTGACGGCCATGTTCAATGACTGCTTGGTGTCGGGTGAGGTGCCAGAGTGGTTGACAAAAGGTACCACAGTTCTGATAATGAAAGACCGAATCAAGGGTAATGATGTTACCGACTATAGACCTATCACATGTCTGCCCGTAATGTGGAAACTGTTGACGAGCATTGTGTCTGAGGAAATCTACCATCACCTCCACACAAACAACTTGTTACCGGACGAATAGAAAGGATGCCGAAAGAAGTCACGTGGTACAAAGGACCAGTTGCTTATTGATAAGATGGTAATGGGGAATTGCAGGAGGAGACACACTGATCTTCCAATGGGATGGATAGACTACAGAAAGGCATTTGACATGGTGCCTCATTCCTGGATCACCAAAAGCCTGGAGGTCTTCAGGGTAGCAGATAACATCGGACAGTTGCTGGGCAGAAGTATGGGGTCCTGGGAGACAGAGTTGACATCAACTGGAATATCCTTGGGAAGCGTGAAGATCAAGAGAGGTATCTTCCAGGGAGATAGCCTGTCCCCTCTGTTGTTTGTCCTTGTCCTGATGCCCTTGACCATTATGCTGCGAAAAGTGAGAGCAGGATACAAGTTGGGAAGGGGAGAGCTTACCATCAATCACCTCCTCTTCATGGACGATCTTAAGCTCTTCGGGAAAAGTGAGAAAGAGTTGGATGTGCTTGTTGACACTGTCCGTATTTTCAGCAGTGATATATGTATGCAGTTTGGTATTGGTAAATGTGGAGTCATTGTGATGAAGAGGGGTAGGTTGAGCAGAAGTAACGGGATCCAGATACCAACAGGTGAGATGATAAAGGAAATTGACTCTGAGGAAGGATACAAGTATTTGGGCGTTCTGGAGGCTGATGGCATAAAGAACAAAAAAATGAAGGAATTGTTTAGAACTGAATACATTCGGAGAGTAAGGAGCGTATTGAAGTCACATCTGAACAGCAGAAATGCCATAAGCGCAGTAAATTCCCGAGCTGTGTCTATTATTAGGTACAGTGCGGGAATTCTGAGATGGAATGTTGCTGAACAAAAAGAAATGGATAGGAAGACTAGGAAGCTATTGACTATCTACAACATGTTCCACAAGAGGAGTGATGTCGATAGACTCTACCTACGGAGATCTGAGGGTGGAAGAGGTCTTATCAGCATAGAGGACTGTGTTCAGATGGAGAAAAACAACCTATACAAATACGTGACCTATAGTAAGGAGCCAATGCTCAGAACTGTACTGAAGGAGGGGACAGTAGGCCAGGGGATGTCCAAGGAGGAAATAACATCAAGGAGGAAGAGCAGCCTTAAGGGAAAATCCCTTCATAGTACCTTCTTTGAGAAAACTGAATTTAGAGATCCACAGACATGGAACTGATTGAGAAGAGGAGACCTCAAAATGGCTACAGAAGGAATGCTAATGGCTGCGCAGGAGCAGGCCCTCAAAACGAAGTGGTTGAAGCACCATATCTACAAGGAGGAGGCTAGCCCACTGTGCAGGATCTGTGGAGAGAGAGAGGAGACTGTGGCTCACATTGTGTCCGAGTGTAAACACCTAGCCCAGACCCACTATAAGGGCTGGAGACACGATGTGATGGGCAGGGTGATCCACTGGCACCTGTGCAAAGTAAACAATCTACCACATTCTGAGAAATGGTATGAGCATAGGCCAGAGGCGGTGATGGAGAACAGTCAGGTGAAGGTGCTGTGGGATTTTAGGATACAGACGGACAAAAAACTGGAACACAATAGACCTGACCTGGTGGTTGTGGACAAAGAAAAAAGATCGTGCCTGATTGTGGATGTGGCCTGCCCGTTCGACACGAGAGTGCAAGAGAAGGAGAGGGAGAAAATTAACCGATACCAGGACCTAAAGTGGGAGGTGAAAAGGATTTGGAACTGCCATGAATTCAAAGTGATCCCGATTGTCATAGGCGCACTGGGGACTATCTCCAAAGGTTTCCAGGGATGGTTAAAGAAAATCGGCCCCTTCACGCTTTTTGGAACGCTTCAAAAGGCATGCTTGCTTGGAACAGCAAGAACCCTCCGATACGTCCTGAATATCTGAGGCTGCAGGTAGTGGCTTGATATTCAATCCAACGGACTTTCCAGTTAACCAACATCAATGACTGAGATTCAAGGAATAACAATACCAATAATAATAATAATAATAAAGTCAGCGAAGGGAAAATGAAACATGTGTCAGTGAAAACGAGGTAAACTGTAACACTTCGAATTCCAGGGTTGGGGCGGAATCACTGGCAACAGAACAAATTAAAGAAAGGATCGAAAAAGTGGCGGGAGTGCATGCTCAGGATGAAACTCCAAATGAAAATAATGAGATCGTAAATGATAAAGAAATGAATGAGAATGAACTTGCCAACTTGAAGGATAAAATTATGTTCGAATGGATGAAAATGAAAAAATCTGACATGGGGCAACGAGACGCCCTCCCTAAAATCCAGAACTCCAAACAGAACCAAAAGATAATACACAAGACTAACATAATTCTCAAAAACATTATCATCACAAACAAACTAAACATTACAGATTTAAATCATCTCTATTATGCATCGGCTAAAGTCACCACTCACTTATGTGGAGTGAAGATGAAAAAACAAAGGAATTCCCACAAGAAATCTACTTGGCAAGAGAACATCAATCGCCAACTAAACCTTCTCCGATCTGACATAGAAAGTTTAACAAACTATAAAGTAGGTGAACATGTTAAATAAACAAAACTTAGAAAATTGAAAAAAAAGTACGGTATAAAATCAACATGTGACATAGACATGCTGATAGAAATAATCAAGCAAAAAGTGTCGGCCAAAGCTGCTCGTATAAGGCGCTTTGAAAAACGATCTAGGATCTATAAGGACAATAATATGTTCAAAAACAACCAAAGAAACATCTCCAGAAAAATTGGTAAGTCAACAATAACTGCTAAATCAATACCACCCAAGGAGGAAGCGCAAGAATTCTGGGAAAAGATCTGGGCCGAAGAAAAAGTTCATAACATACATGCCCCATGGATAGACAGACAAATGAAAGATACAGGGAAAATATAACAGTTGAACAGTTGCGCTTGGCTCTAAGAAAAACCAGCAAATGGAAATCCCCAGGAAAAGACAAAATAGAAAACTTTTGGATAAATGCCTTCACAGAGTCTCATGAGATGTTAGCCCAACTTTACAATGAAATAGTTAAGGAGCCAGAAAAGATACCATCATGGCTAGTTAACGGCATTACATTCCTGCTTCCGAAGAATGATGAGACAAACAATCCCAAAAATTACAGACCGATAACTTGCTTGACCACAATGTATAACATTTTAACATCAGTCCTAACTGAATACACATATGACCACCTGATAACAAATGACCAATTTCCCATTGAGCAGAAAAATTGTAAACGAGGCTCATATGGCTGTAAGGATCAGCTTCTGGTAAACAAAATGATACTGGAAGATTGTCATAATAGACACAAAAATCTATCGATTGCTTGGATAGATTATAAAAAATAATTCGATAGTTTGCCACACATTTGGATTGAAAAATGTTTAGAGATTTTCAAAATATCCCCCGTTGTCAGGAGGTTTTTGTCATTCAGTATGAAGACATGGAAAACGACACTCCTTTTGAATAGTGAAACAAAATCACTGGAAGCTGGAGAAGATAATATTAATTGTGGAATTGTTCAGGGTGACTCTTTATCACCGCTTTTATTCTGCATCGCGCTTATACCATTAAGTAAAATGCTCAATGAAACAAAACATGGATATAAAGTCTATGACAAAACCATTAATCACCTGTTCTACATGGATGACCTGAAACTATTTGCAAAAAATGATGAACAATTGCAAGGGCTATTATCCACTGTGAAGCAGTTCAGTGATGACATTAAAATGGAGTTTGGACTAGATAAATGCGCCAAAGCAACGTTCACCAGAGGAAAGCTGCAGAATTTAGACATTAATCTTGATCGGGGGAACGTGATAAGAGAACTTGATCAAGAAAAAACTTACAAATATCTAGGTGTTTGTGAAGGAGACGGAATCAAGCACTCGACACTGAGGGAAAGGATAAGGAAGGAATGTTACCGCAGAGTAAGAGCAATCTTAAGAACGGAATTGAATGCAAGGAATAGGATCGATGCCATAAACACGCTTGCCATACCAGTAGTAACCTACAGTTACAATGTCATCAACTGGTCAAGCACAGAGATCCGTAGGCTCGATACAAAAATTCGAAAATTCTTAACCATGCACAGAATGCATCCCCCTAAGGCAGATATAGAGAGAATATATCTCCCTAGGAAAGAAGGAGGACGTGGGTTAATCCAGTTAGACATTGCGTTGAAAACTGCAACAATTGGATTATCTACATATCTAAGGGAATCACATGATTGGATGATCAAACTCGTTTTGAAACACGAAAGCATCAAAAGATCATATTCCATTACAAAAGATGCACAAAGATACAGTAATGGACTACAAATTTCAGAAGTCCCATTTACTGCTGAAATGGAAAACACAGAAAAAGCAAAGCAGGTAAAAGTAACTGCAAAGAAAGAACTGCTACAGAAACTGGCTAAGAAATGGCAAGAAAAGCCTCTGTATTGAAAATACCCAGATCGAGCTAACAATCCTGATGTTGACAAAACTTTAACCCATCAGTGGTTGGCATCCTCTGGACTGAAATCGGAGACTGAAGGACTGATTATATCGGCACAAGATCAGTGTCTGCCATCAAAAAATTACCAAGCCAACATAATAAAAAAATGGGTGCAGCCCATTATGCCGTGTATGCAAAAAACAACCAGAGACCATTGAACATATAATTTCAATGTGCAGTCCTATAGCTCCAACCGAATACCTAAACAGGCATGACAGAGCTGCACAATACATACATTGGATAATGTGTAAGCATTTTGACCTGCCCCATCAAAATAATTGGTGGAAGCATCAACCACCTCCCATACTTGAAAAAGATCACATCTCAATCTTGTGGAACTTTAGAATCCAAACAGACCGAAAAATAGATGCAAATAGACCTGATATAATATTGAAGGACTTTCAAAAGAGGGTATGCCTGCTAATTGATATGTCTGTTCCAATAGACAAGAATGTATCTATAAAAACATTTGAAAAATTGAGCAAGTATAAGGACCTGGAGATAGAAATTGGAAAAATGTGGAAATTGAGAACTAAAACAATACCATTGGTTGTAGGCGCTCTGGGAATGATACCTAGGGGGTCTAATGACTATTTATCGCACATACCAGGAAACCCGCGTATAGGAGAAATACAAAAGATAGTACTAATGGGAACTGCCCATATACTGAGGAAGATTCTGTCAATATAAGTACATCACAAGTCTAAACACTAAAGATGCATGTGTGAATATGTATGTTCTTTCTTGAACATGGCGGACCTAGTTGTCTCTTGAGGTCACTGGTTGTGACTTGGTGATAACTCGTATGAACATAAAGCAAGATAAATGCAACTGTAATAATAATAATAATAATAATAATAATAATAATAATAATAATAATAATAATAAGGAAGAAGGGAAGAAGACGCACGAGGTGGTAGAACGTCACGAAATTGCTCCCGTAAGTTTTTTGATTTTTAACATATTTAAATCAATTGTGAAAGAACAATTCTTAGCACAAATGTTGCATAAAGGCACCGAATGAGGTCCCATAAAGTTTCGGATCCATATTATATTGTTGTATCGCTCAAATATTCAATTTTGTATTATATATTTTGTATTCAAAAAAAGAAAATGGTTATAAATGGAACAAAACACCCTCTGTCTACACTATATAGAACAGCGGCAATTTCAATTTCACCAACACCAGAAACTTGATACACTACCTATCCCATCACACTAAATATAACGGCAACTTCACCGGCATCATAATAATAATTACTATTATTATTGTCTCAAATTTAAAAAAATGTTTAATTCAAATTTTACGGGAATATGTCAACACAAAATATAATGAAAATATATATTAAACATACGAACACAAACTCATAGATACTATATCAGTAACCACAACACCACCACATCCATCATCGCCGCCACCACTCATTCAATGCTACTGACACTATTCCCCTGTTAACTTGAGAGAGAAAAGGGAAGGTGGTGGTAGCACTAGACAAGAGAGAGGCTAGCAAAAGATATAAATAGATTGACTTGGTAACCTTGCCACGGACAAATGTCTACATCAACAATTATGGGACTGCTGGCTCACCCCTTCCTCACCAACAATATAAAAAGCCCCGGCACCACCACCGACATAGCCAGCAGCAAAACAGCCAACTACAACAAACAGTATATTATATTATTGTAATGCACTGGGTGATTGCTGGCCTGGAGTGGAGACAATTATTAATAATTTCATTCTTAAGCCACGCAATGCTCACATTAAGGAACCACTCATGATAATAACAATTTAAAAAAAACAACAAAAAGAAAACCCCGTGACCAAGAAATACCGGGATGGCGGCCGGCGGAGAATAGCCATGTCTCTAGGGGAGAACGACCCCTCTAGTCTTGGTTGACACTCGTTCTAGAAGTGGTAACACGAAAAGATTACCCCTTGGCGGATAAGGATAAAACGCGACAAAATAAAGTAGATGTCTAATGATGAAATCTCATACCGGATCGGCCGTCACCCGGGTAAAAAAGGGCCGCGTCCCTCAGAGAGGAACCAGACTGGGGTCGAAAAATCAGCTAATGGTTCAAACCTTCCCATCACTTCGGAGCTGGAGACCTCCCATAACCGGAATACTCCTACTGTTGGCCCTCCATGCTCACCACCAAGAAATCCAAAGAAAAAGAGAGAAAAATGGTCAAGGGAAGATAATAAAGAAGTCCTTGAGGCTTTCTACACTGCCATGTACTACCCATCAAATACATCGAATACAGAGCAAACATATATCAACTGGAAAAAGAAACATCCCGAAAACAGAGGCTATATTGACAGTAACAAACTAGCCAATATACGAAGAAATATTGTAAGAAAAAAGTTACTAACTGATATAGAAATTGATCAGATCAAGCTAGTAGCACAAAGTCAGCGAAGGGAAAATGAAGCATGTGTCAGTGAAAACGAGGTAAACTGTAACACTTCGAATCCCAGAGTTGGGGCGGAATCACTGGCAACAGAACAAATTAAAGAAAGGAGCGAAAAAGTGGAGGGAGTGCATGCTCAGGATGAAACTCCAAATGAAAATAATGAGATCGTAAATGATAAAGAAATGAATGAGAATGAACTTGCCAACTTGAAGGATGAAATTATGATCGAATGGATGAAAATGAAAGAATCTGACATGGGGGAACGAGACACCCTCCCTAAGATCCAGAACTCCAAACAGAACCAAAAGATAATACACAAGACAAACATAATTCTCAAAAACATTATCATCACAAACAAACTAAGCATTACTGACTTAAATCATCTCTATTATGCATCGGCTAAAGTCACCACTCACTTATGTGGAGTGAAGATGAAAAAACAAAGGAATTCCCACAAGAAATCTACTTGGCAAGATAACATCAATCGCCAAATAAACCTTCTCCGATCTGACATAGAAATTTTAACAAACTATAAAGTAGGTGAACATGTTAAACAAACTAAACTTAGAAAATTGAAAAAAAAGTACAGTATAAGATCAACATGTGACATAGACATGCTGATAGAAACAATCAAGCAAAAAGTGTCGGCCAAAGCTGCTCGTATAAGGCGCTTTGAAAAACGATCTAGATTCTATAAGGACAATAATATGTTCAAAAACAACCAAAGAAACTTCTACAGAAAAATTGGTTAGTCAACAATAACTGCTAAATCAATACCACCCAAGGAGGAAGTGCAAGAATTCTGGGAAAAGATCTGGGCCGAAGAAAAAGTTCATAACATACATGCCCCATGGATAGACAGACAAATGAAAGAAACAGCTCACCTTGAAGAACAAACATGGGAAAATATAACAGTTGAACAGCTGCGCTTGGCTCTAAGAAAAACCAGCAAATGGAAATCCCCAGGAAAAGACAAAATACAAAACTTTTGGATAAATGCCTTCACAGAGTCTCATGAGCTGTTAGCCCAACTTTACAATGAAATAGTTAAGGAGCCAGAAAAGATACCATCATGGCTAGTTAACGGCATTACATTCCTGCTACCGAAAAATGATGAGACAAACAATCCCAAAAATTACAGACCGATAACCTGCTTGACCACAATGTATAACATTTTAACATCAGTCCTAACTGAATACACATATGACCACCTGATAACAAATGACCTATTTCCCATTGAGCAGAAAGGGTGTAAACGAGGCTCATATGGCTGTAAGGATCAGCTTCTGGTTAACAAAATGATACTGGAAGATTCTCATAATAGACACAAACATCTATCGATTGCTTGGATAGATTATAAAAAAGCATTTGATAGTTTGCCACACAGTTGGATTGAAAAATGTTTAGAGATTTTCAAAATATCCCCCGTTATCAGGAGGTTTTTGTCATTCAGTATGAGGACATGGAGAACGACACTCCTTTTGAATAGTGAAACAAAATCACTGGAAGCTGGAGAAGTTAACATTAATTGTGGAATTTTTCAGGGTGACTCTTTATCACCGCTTTTATTCTGCATCGCACTTATACCATTAAGTAAAATGCTCAATGAAACAAAACATGGATATAGAGTCTATGACAAAACCATTAATCACCTGTTCTACATGGATGACCTGAAACTACTTGCAAAAAATGATGAACAATTGCAGGGGCTATTATCCACTGTGAAGCAGTTCAGTGATGACATTAAAATGGAGTTTGGACTGGATAAATGCGCCAAAGCAACGTTCACCAGAGGAAAGCTGCTGAAGAGTTCAGACATTAATCTTGATCGGGGGAACGTGATAAGAGAGCTTGATCAAGAACAAACTTACAAATATCTAGGTGTTTGTGAAGGAGACGGAATCAAGCACTCGACAATGAGGGAAAGGATAAGGAAGGAATGTTACCGCAGAGTCAGAGCAATCTTAAGAACGGAATTGAATGCAAGGAATAGGATCGATGCCATAAACACGCTTGCCATACCAGTAGTAACCTACAGTTACAATGTCATCAACTGGTCAAGCACAGAGATCCGTAGGCTCGATACAAAAATCCGAAAATTCTTAACCATGCACAGAATGCATCACCCTAAGGCAGACATAGATAGAATATATCTCCCTAGGAAAGAAGGAGGACGTGGGTTAATCCAGTTAGACATTGCGTTGAAAACTGCAACAATTGGATTATCCACATATCTAAGGTAATCACATGATTGGATGATCAAACTCGTTTTGAAACACGAAAGCACCAAAAGATCATATTCCATTACAAAAGATGCACAAAGATACAGTAATGGACTACAAATTTCAGAAGTCCCATTTACTGCTGAAATGGAAAACACAGAAAAAGCAAAGCAGGTAAAAGTAACTGCAAAGAAAGAACTGCTACAGAAACTGGCTAAGAAATGGCAAGAAAAGCCTCTGTATGGAAAATACCCAGAGCGAGCTAACAATCCTGATGTTGACAAAACTTTAACCCATCAGTGGTTGGCATCCTCTGGACTGAAATCGGAGACTGAAGGACTGATTATATCGGCACAAGATCAGTGTCTGCCAACAAAAAATTACCAAGCCAACATAATAAAAAATGGGTGCAGCCCATTATGCCGTGTATGCAAAAAACAACCAGAGACCATTGACCATATAATTTCAATGTGCAGTCCTATAGCTCCAACCGAATACCTAAACAGGCATGACAGAGCTGCACAATACATACATTGGATAATGTGCAAGCATTTTGACCTGCCCCATCAAAAGAATTGGTGGGAGCATCAACCACCTCCCATACTTGAAAAAGATCACATCTCAATCTTGTGGAACTTTAGCATCCAAACAGACCGAAAAATAGATGCAAATAGACCTGATATAATATTGAAGGACTTTCAAAGGAGGGTATGCCTGCTAATTGATATGTCTGTTCCAATAGACAAGAATGTATCTATAAAAACATTTGAAAAATTGAGCAAGTATAAGGACCTGGAGATAGAAATTGGAAAAATGTGGAAATTGAGAACTAAAACAATACCAGTGGTTGTAGGCGCTCTGGGAATGATACCTAAGGGGTCTAACGACTACTTATCGCAAATCCCAGGAAACCCGCGTATAGGAGAAATACAAAAGATAGTACTAATGGGAACTGCCCATATACTAAGGAAGATCCTGTCAATATAAGTACATCACAAGTCTAAACACTAAGGATGCATGTGTGAATATGTGTGTTCTTTCTTGAACATGGCGGACCTTGTTGTCTCTTGAGGTCACTGGTTGTGACTTGGTGATAACTCGTATAAACATAAAGCAAGATAAATGCAAATAATAATAATAATAAGGATAATAAAGATAAGGGAAGCAGACGCACGAGGTGGTAGAAGGTCATGAAATCGCTCCCGTAAGTTTTTGATTTTTAACATATTTAAATCAATTGTGAAATAACAATTATTAGTACAAATATTGCATAATCAACCGAATGAAGTGCCATACAATTTCGGATCCATATTATATTGTTATATCGCTCAAATATTCAATTTTGTATTATATATTTTGTATTCAAAAAAAGAAAATGGTTATAAATGGAAGAAAACACCCTCTGCCTACACTATATAGAACAGCCAAATAACAGCAATTTCACCAACACCAGAAAGTTGATACACCACCTATCCCATCACACTAAATATAACAGCCAGATAACGGATATTTCACCACCACCACCATCAATCCCGGCATGATAATAATAATTACTATTATTATTGTCTCAAATTTTAACAAAATGTTTAATCCCAATTTTACGGGAATATGTCAACACAATATATATTAAACATACGAACACAAACTCATAGATACTACATATCACAAAACCCAGTAACCACAACGCCACCGCCGCCACCACCCCATCCATCATCTTGCTACCACTATCCCATCGCCGCCGCCCCCACTCCTTCATTGCTACCACCACTATTCCCCTGTTAACTTGAGAGAGAAAGGGGAAGGTGGCGGTATCACTAGACAAGGGAGAGGCTAGCAAAAGATATAAATAGATTGACTTAGTGACCTGGCCACCGGCCAAACGTCAATGCAACAACTATGGGACTGCTGGCTCACCCTTTCCTCACCAACAATATAAAAAGCCCCGGCACCACCACCGACATAGCCAACAACAATAACAGCCAACTACAGCAAAAAGTATATTATATTATTGTAATGCACTGGGTGAATGCTGGCCTTGTGCCTGGAGTGGAGACAATTATTAATAATTTCATTCTTAAGCCACGCAATGCTCACATTAAGGAACCACTCATAATAATAACAATTTTAAAAAAAACAACAAAAAGAAAACCCCGTGACCAAGAAATACCGGGATGGCGGCCGGCGGGGAATAACCGTGTCTCTAGGGGAGAACGACCCCTCTAGTCTTGGTTGACACTCGTTCTAGAAGTGGTAACACGAAATGATTACCCCTTGGCGGATAAGGATAAAACGCGACAAAATAAAGTAAATGTCTAATGATAAAATCTCATACCGGATCGGCCGTCACCCGGGTAAAAAAGGGCCGCGTCCCTCAGAGAGGAACCAGACTAGGGTCGAAAAATCAGCTAACGGTTCAAACCTTCCCATCACTTCGGAGCTGGAGACCTCCCATAACCGGAATACTCCTACTGTTGGCCCTCCATGCTCACCACCAAGAAATCCAAAGAAAAACAGAGAAAAATGGTCAAGGGAAGATAATAAAAAAGTCCTTGAGGCTTTCTACACTGCCATGTACTACCCATCAAATACATCGAATACAGAACAGACATATATCAACTGGAAAAAGAAACATCCCGAAAACAGAGGCTATATTGACAGTAAGAAACTACCCAATATACGAAGAAATATTGTAAGAAAAAAGTTACTAACTGATATAGAAATTGATCAGATCAAGCTATTAGCACAAAGTCAGCGAAGGGAAAATGAAACATGTGTCAGTGAAAACGAGGTAAACTGTAACACTTCGAACTCCAGGGTTGGGGCGGAATCTCTGGTAACAGAACAAATTAAAGAAAGGATCGAAAAAGTGGAGGGAGTGCATGCTCATGATGAAACTCCAAATGAATATAATGAGATCGTAAATGATAAAGAAATGAATGAGAATGAACTTGCCAACTTGAAGGATGAAATTATGATCGAATGTATGAAAATGAAAGAATCTGACATGGGGCAACGAGACACCCTCCCTAAGATCCAGAACTCCAAACAGAACCAAAAGATAATACACAAGACTAACATAATTCTCAAAAACATTATCATCACAAACAAACTAAACATTACTGATTTAAATCATCTCTATCATGCATCGGCTAAAGTCACCACTCACTTATGTGGAGTGAAGATGAAAAAACAAAGGAATTCCCACAAGAAATCTACTTGGCAAGAGAACATCAATCGCCAAATAAACCTTCTCCGATCTGACATAGAAATAATCAAGCAAAAAGTGTCGGCCAAAGCTGCTCGTAGAAGGCGCTTTGAAATCAAGGTCGTCCCGATTGTCATAGGCGCACTAGATACTATCTCAAAGAGTTTCCAAGGATGTTTAAAGAAGATTTGTCCAGCCCCGCTTTTTGGAACACTACAAAAGGCGTGTTTATTGGGAACAGCAAGAACCCTCCGATATGTCATAAATGTCTGAGGCTGTAGATAGCGGCTTGATATTCATATCAACAAACATTCCAGTTAAATAACATCAATGAATGGGAATCAAAGAACATTAATAATTATGAGGTCACTTGTTGTGACTTGCTGAAAGATTGTATGAACGGAAATCAATATAAATGGAAAATAAATAAAAGGTACAAGGCGAACAATTCGGCGAGAGGGGAAAGTCGATAAAATCGACTCTAGTGCATTACATGTGCTTTATTTCATCTACCAAGTAAGGATAAATAGCAAAGGTGCCATCGGCGGGATTTGAACTTAGACCGGAAAAGGGCAATATGGCTATGCCCCAAAGCAGGGTGTCCGAAACTCTACCAATTCTACCAAACTAACACCATAATAATAATAATAATAATAATAATAATAATAATAATAATAATAATAATAATGATTTCATTTATTAGCCAAAGGGCCGACATGTAGGGGACAATACAAAGACAGGGACAGTGGGGGTTTACACTAAGGTCGAGTAAAAGTGCACAATGGCAAGACTAATTTAACAATGAAAATATAAAAACATAAAATAAACTATGCATAAATATAACAAAATAAATTCCCCCATAGGGGGTGGACGACCCTGGAGTGATTCGGGTACCCCACCAATCCTGAACCCCCCTGCACTTCTAGGGCACCCAAGGAGAGCACCCCTCTCCTCAAGTTAGCCAGCCTATAGGCGCATGGTCAGAGTAGGCCCATTCACACGAGCCATTCTCGCCACATTCACCCACCTTTTAGCAAATGTACTGGGGGGCAGCACTTCTCTCTCCACCCTCACCCTCCTTTCCAGGTGAAACTTGAAGAAGTTGATGAGGGACTGGCCGAAGAGAAAAGTGTCTGTCTTTAGTCCTTTCAACCTGGTCCACCATATAATTTCTTTCGCAACTGCCACCAGACAGAGGAAAATGTCCTGCTTTTCCTGACCTAAGGAAGGTGGCGGCTCGATCTTCACCATGGACTCGGCCGATAGCCGGATTCGTTCCACACGCGACAGTAGCTGTTCGACATAACTCCACAGGTCAGTAATGCACGGATATTGGACAAGTGCGTGCAGACCGGTTTCGTCGTTCTGTGCGCATCTTGGGCAGGTCCGTCTGACAGCACTTCCGTACCTGTAGAGTTTATCCCGAACCGGCATGCCCCCCGGTAGCACTGCCAAGCGAGGGATTTCTGGAAATTGTCCATCGTCCCCGGCTCAAAAGTCCTCTGGTACAGACTGGTCAGTTCGACTTCGTCGATGCCCAAAGCTTCTCCGAGTGCGTCATCGCACTTGCCCACCACTAATCCTCTATAGAACTCGAAAGTGGAAGTTCCACTGATCGCATTGCCCGCTTGGTAGAGGGCAGTGAGTGCCTGGCAACATTCCAGGTGCCAGTCACCCAGTCTCGGTTTCTTCTTGACCCAGGACTGCAGCTCAGTCAAAGAAATGAGCTGCGGAAAGGCCCGTCTGATAAACGGCGACCACACCTGTTCACCATTGAGGCAGAATATCTGGAGATGTCGCAGCCTCAACGCATGTCTGCGCATCATTAGCCACGGCATGCCCAGCACTCCGCGTAGAGGGTGCTGGCAGCAGATGGACCGCCTCACCAACGGAACTTGTCCCTTCCACAACAATTTGAAGAGGAGCCGTTCCAACTTGACGAGGCGCGGACGGGGGCAAGGCACGACGGTTAGGCGGTAGTAGATGACGGACGCGATGTACGCATTCGCCACCTCCGCGCGACCTTTCAGTGATAGCTTGCTCCCAGCCCATTTTTAGGTGGGACTGGCTACTCTGCTCGTTACCTCGTCCCAATTCTTTTCCACCTGGAAGTCTGGACCTAACCAAACCCCGAACAACTTTACCGGTCCGTCCGTCCAGCGCCCCACGACGCTGTTGGACGGCATGGGCCTGCCTCTCCAGGTTCCGAGCTGCAAGCCCACCGACTTTTCCGGGTTAAGTTTGGCTCCTGTCAACCTTTCATATTCCTTCAATAAGGTGCCGACCACCTCGATATCTGAGGTGTTCGACACCATCACGGTGATGTCGTCCGCATAAGCAGACACCGCCTTTCCACGTCCCGGTTCGAGCGGGATGCCCTGCAAAGTCTCCAGCTTCCGCAGTAAAGGCTCGAGAGTCAATACGTACAGAAGGGAAGAGATAGGGCACCCTTGACGGACCGATCGGGAGAGCCGAAATGGTTCCGAGAGGTGGCCATTAACCTTGACCACCGAGCGTGTGCCGCTGTGCATTGCAACGATCCAGCTTCTAAAGACAGGGCCGAAGCCAGCTGCTTTGAGGACAAACTCCAGATACCGATGGTCGACCCGATCGAAAGCTTTCGATTGATCTAAATTGATCAGTGCCCCACCGAAGCCAGGTTTACACCCTACCCTCTCTATGATGTATTGCATGAGGTGGAGATTGTCGTGTATGGACCTGGCTGAGATTGCGCAAGTTGCGCCTCCCTAACCAAATCCTCGACTACAAGCGCCAATCTCTTTGCTAACACCTTGGCCAAAATCTTAAACTCTGTGTTGAGCAGATTTATGGGCCTGAAGTTGTCTAATGTATCCCTCTTGTTCTCGTCTTTCCTTATCAGCGTCACCACTCCCCTGCTCACAGAACTGGGAATACTCCCATTCTGCTGCCAGTTGCAGTAGAGTGCTTCGAGGAGTTCGGAGAACAAGTCTGGCATATTTACGTAAAGCTCGTAGGGCAGGCCATCCAAACCGGGTGACTTTCGCCTCATGCAGCCGACAAGGGCGTCCTGAATTTCGGCTGAAGTAATCGGCCTTTCGCAGCGCTCAGCGTCGACCGTCGAGGTGCGCGGCAAGCCGTCAAGGTAGGGTCTGAAATCCGCTACTCTCTCTGACTCGCCACTCTCCCTGAACAACCGAGCAAAGTGCTGGCGAAAGGCCTCACACATCCGCATGCAATCGCTTATCTCGTGTCTGTCTCAATCCACCAAAGACCGAATTGTGGTTTTATTACCACGCTGCGGCTCCGCCACGCGGGCCCATCGAACAGCATTAGTTCCCTCGTTTCTCAGCGCATGCGCCTTAGCGCTGACAATGCAACCTTCGTGTTTGGAGTTGAAGAAATGGTCTAATGCCATTCTCGCCGCTAGCACGTCAGTTGCGATGCCACTACAAATAGCCTCGTCTAACTTATCTACCAGCTCCCCCTGATTTCTTTATTAACCACAAGGGTTTACATAAAGTAGACATTAAAGAGAGTGCAGGACAATACAGGACGGTACAAATGGGCATTCCTGCCTGTAAAAAGCAAAAACAGGATGTAACAAAAAACAACAATGACAAATTCCCCAATAGGGGGGTGACTTCGGAGGGACATTTGTGGAGAAAGCCCAGTAAAAGGCCACAGTGACCCTGACCACCAAGGCAAGTGCCCTCTCCCAGTTTTCCACCTTTAATTTACAGATACGTACTCAGAGTAGGCCCATTCACTCGGGCCATTCTTGCTTCTCTCAACCATCTTTCAACAAAATGCTGGGAAGAGAGCACTTCCCTCTCTACCCTGATTTTCCTTTTCAAATGAAATGTGAAAAAGTTAATCAGGGCATCACCGAAGAGGTAAGTCCGCGTCTTCAGCCCTTTCAAACGTGTCCACCATACTATCTCTTTCGCCATGGCCACCAGACAGATAAAAACTGCCTGCCCTTCCCGGCTAAAGGAAGAGGGCGGGGCAATCCTCACAATGGGCTCAGATGATAGCCGGATCCGTCCTACACGTGACAGCAGGTGTTCGACATAAACCCACAAGTTAGCAATATTCGGACACTGGAAGAGTGCGTGCAGGACGGTTTCGTCGCCCTGCGCACATCTCGGACATGCCCGGCTGACGGCACCTTCATGCCTGTAGAGTTTATCCCGAACTGGCAAGGCTCCTCGGTAGCACCGCCAGGCCAGAGATTTCTGCATCTTGTCCATAGGTCCCGGCTCGAAAGTTCTTCCGAAGAGATTGGCTAGTTGATTTTCGTCGACGCCTAGTGTAGTGCCGATCGCCTCGATGTGTTTGGCGTTCGACACTACTACGGTGACATCGTCCGAATATGTTGACACGGATCTTCCGCATCCTAGTTTACGCCAGATCCCCCTCAACGTCTCCAGTTTGTGCAGTAGTGGCTCGATAGTGAATACGTACAAGAGGGACGAGAGGGGACATACTTGGCGGACCGAAGCATGATGTTGAACGGTTACGAAAGGTGACTGTTCACTCTCGCCACAAAGCAGATGTCGCTGTGCATGGCAGCGATCTAGCCTCTGAACACGGGCCCAAAGCCAGCCGCCCTCAGGACTGCCGCTAGGTAACGATGGTCGACCCTATCGAAAGCTTTCGAGTGATCTAAATTGATCAAGGACCCACCCGTGCCAGGTTCCCTAGATACCCTCTCTACGATGTATCGCATGAGGTGTAGGTTGTCGTGGATGGATCTGTCGTGAATGGCGCATGTCTGCGTCTCTCCCACCAGACCACCAACGACAAGCGCCAACTTCTTTGCTAGCACCTTGGCCAAAATCTTGAACTCTGTGTTTAGCAGAGTTATGAGCCTAAAATTATCTATGTTTTCCCCCTTGTTCGGATCCTTTCTCAGCAGCGCCACCGCTCCTCGGCTCACAGAGCTGGGAATTCTCCCGTGCTGTTGCCAGTTGCAGTCGACGTCCGTCAAGAAGCCTTCGAACAAGTCTGGCATTTTTACGTAAAAGACTATCCAAACCAGGCGAGTTAGCCCTTGTGCAGCCAGTCATTGCCTCCCGTACTACGGCGGCTGTTATCGGCTTCTCGCAATACTCCGCCTCAGTGGCCGAGAGCCGCGGCAGTCCGTCGAGGTAGACACTAAAGTCCATCCCTCGATCCGGTCCGCCGCTGCCCCCGAACAGCTGAGTGTACGAAATCCTATGTAACTTTCCAGTTGAATAACATCAATGACTGAGTCTCAAAGAATAATAATAATAATTGTTTCTACTTTAGGCACAAGGCCAGCAAAACCCAGTGCATTACTGGTACTTTTATTTTATCGACGCCGTAATTATGAAAGCAAAGTCAACCTCGGAGGGATTTGAACTCAGATCGTAAATGGACGTAACTATGCTGGAAAGCATGGCGTCCGATCCTCTACCGATACTGCCAATCCACCGCCCTTCCAAAATAATAATAATAATAATTGTTTCTACTTTAGGCACAAGGCCAGCAATTACCCAGTGCATTACTGGTACTTTATTTTATCGACCCCGTAAGGATGAAAGGCAATAATAATAATTGGGAGGAGGATTAGAGAAATGAAAGAATAAGAAAACAAATATATCACACAGTTTAACTAAGACTACTACTACTACTACTACTACTACTACTACTACTACTACTACTACTACTGATAATACTAATACTACTACCACCACTACCACTACTACTACTACTACTACTACTACTACTACTACTACTACTACTACTACCACTACCACTACCACTACTACTACTAATTCTACTACTACTACAACTACTACTACTACTACTACTTCTACGACGACGACGACGACGACTACTACGACTACTACGACTACTACTACTAGTTCTTAGAAAATAATACAAATAATGATGAAGGCTAATTATAATCAAACCAAAGCAATTCTTTTGAGAACTTATGCATTAATGTAATTTGAAAAGAAACATAATTTAATTATCATTTCCGTTAAAGATGATGTGTCTGCTGGGAATCTGTTTTATCATACTGCCTCAAATTGATCTACTGCCCTATAGTAAAATTCATTTATCGGAAATTTTTCAGAAATCTCTACCTGATATGAAGACGAAACCATTGAAACTAATCTCTTTGGTAATCTGTAAAGTGCTAAATCAGTAGGTTGAATTAGTTATGCGCTTTACAATTTGTCGTCGCGTTTTGGTCGCCATTGTTTAATATAGTAAAAAGAAATTTCATTGCCGAACTAGGCTACCGACGTGGCACATGTATGCAAATGTGGTCTGCCGTACATAATTTTAGTTAATATTTTAATCAACATATATCAGCTTCTAATATAGTCGGCATTTTGAGGAAGGAAGTTTGAGAAATTGTGATTCATTATTAAATAGCAACATATCTGTTCGTTTTCCTCCCTATCCCAAGCTTTCTAAAGGTCATCTGCCACCAGCTATTTCGGCAGCAACAATATATATATATATATATATATATATATATATATATATATATATATATATATATTATACAAATATGTTGGTTGTATTGGTAATAAATTTTAATACTATTATAGTCCAGAACTTCCCGTTACTATAACCTTTGGTTTGGTTGAAAGAGTAGCGTTCATTTTGAGGTATGTAAAATGAAATGGAAACTTGTCGGCACGATTCTCCAGCTGCCAGCAAAATCACATCAAAATGTGCCTAATTTCACAACATGTTATATAGTAATGTAAAAATTGGGTTTTGAGCGTTATTAAATTTGTTATATTGAAAGTTATATACAGGTGATTATTTTGACTTGACGGTAGCGGATAAAAATATATAGAATTATTAAATATATGTGTAGATCAAATTGTTGTTATTATATGTCTGCCACTGTGAGCTCAAATCCCGCCGAGGTTAACTTTGCCTTTCATCCTTATGGGGTCGATAAAATAAAGTACCAGTCACGCCCTATGCTCGATTTAATCGACTTTCCCTTTCCCAAAATTTGTTCAACATATAATTAGATTCATTTTTAATTTATGTCAATAATCTGAAATATGATGCCAAATTTCAATTCTGAAATTAGTTTGCAAAATATTTCTTGAGTTTCTCCTTAAATTTATATGAATAACCTCATTTAAGGAATCCTTTCCTTAGGCATAATACACATTAATGAAGCGTGAAAATATATCTTAGCCTATTGAATAATTTAATCTTAATTTTCGTGTTGAATTATCTGAATATCTATGCCATG
>OZ024740.1:190363574-190373574 GCA_964016885.1 Eledone cirrhosa
TTGATGTCATACTTGCGGCCTGTAAAACCGTAATCACCTTTGAAGACAAATTATGGACCTGCAAGGATACGCAAAACAACTTCTACATAACCATGGGATCTAGTGACTCGGCACAGGTCACGGATTTGGTCGGCCTATATTTACTAAACGAAATCCATAAGGACCTTCCATACCTCAACGGTGGTTTTTACGGCGATGTTACACTTCTAATTATAGACTATAAAAAATTCAATATACAAAGAACTAGAAAACTATTGCACAAGACTTTCAAAAACTATAACCTAAGTATCACCATAGACATAAACACTAAAAACGTTAACTTCCTAGACGCCACCCTCTACATAGACTCAAGGATATATACACCATTCCATAAACCTAACGAAAAACTCATTTACGTAGATACCAAGTCTAACCACCCTAGATCTATATTAAACTCTATCTCTAAGGGAGTATCGAAAAGAATCTCTAATATATCCTATGACGTAAACATATTTAGCAAAAACTCGCAATATTATAATCAGGCATTAGCTAGATCAGGCCATAATAAGGAGATCGAGTTCCTACCTACATAAACACATAGCTACATACTTATTTCGCACAATATGTCCATGAGGAAAAATAGTAATAAGAATAGCAACCACACACACATTAATACGAAGGATGCCAACAAACGTAACCCACACCACAGAAGTTACCATAATACCATAAACGGAAACAACTCACCAGACATAAAAACAAAAATAGAAGAAGAAATAATACATTTTTCAATCCTCCTTTCAATCTAAACGTCTCTACCAACCTACCTAAGGCTTTCTTCTCACTCCTAGATAAACACTTCCCATCTGGCCACAAGTACCATAGCCTTTTAAACAAAAACACAATTAAAATCTCCTACTATAGCACGCCTAACATAGCATACCACATAGCTAGTAGCAATAAAAGAAAAAAATAATTCTTACTTCCAACAAACTAAATCACAACAGGAGGTAAACCTTCAAAATAACATGATATCAACTAACCCTGATAACAATAGTAATAATAGTAATAGCACTAATGTAAGCAATAACGCTGGGAACAACGACCCCCATAACCATAATCCAACCGCTACTATCCAGACTTCTACACAACATAATAACCGGCAGGCTAACATACGAAATAATTGTAACTGTAGATCTAATAGAACCTGCCCTTTAGATAAAAAATGCTTAATCAAGGATATCATATACTCATGCATCGTCACAACTAGCAACTCCTCTGAAACCTATATAGGCTCTATTTCAAACTGCTTCAAAACCAGATACAATTCGCACCTCCATTCTTTCAAAAAACACAGTCTAGCCAACTCCACTTCACTATCTAGCTACATACACTATATAAAAACTAAAAATAGATCTTATACACTTAAATGGGAAGTGATAGATAAGGCGCCATCGTACAAACCACCTAATAAATTTTGTAACCTCTGTCTACTAGAGACCCATACTATTATCTTCTCAAACCATAATCTGCTTAATAAACGATCAGAAGTGTTCGCGTCATGCCAGCACCGCTTCCGACACTCCTTCCAAAACTTTAAACCCAATATATAGCAATGTCAGACTTGAACCCCTCACCACTTCTAGCAACACACCTCAAGGGCACACCTTACACCACAACTCCACACTCAATTATCCACCCTATCTTAACACAATTCGTGACTTCTATCTAAAACATTTTACCCTAGATATATCCCTATGTGCACCTATCTTTAGTATAATTACTTTCAATTACTTAGACTGCATTATATCACTATATAATTTACATGTAAATTTTAAACACCGAATTCAGCATTGAATTTGTTGTGCAAATGTTGCTGTATGTATGGAGTGCTATCATTAGATAAATAGAAGATTAAGTTATTAACATAAAAGAGCTATATAACCTATATGTTGAGTACAATGAATTATGTACAAGTGGTATGTGAGTTATACATACATGTATAACTTCATAGACAGATTAATGACATTATAAGTGAGAATTGCTCGTTGGTCTACCCTAGAGATATTTAACTTTGCCATGCAATCAGCCATACGCTAACCCAGAGTTTACCAGGGGTTATATATAGACGTGGTTCTAATAAGACCCAGTCAGGTTCTGTGAGTAGACTACATTTACAAAGAACATTGATATGGAGATCTGACTCTTCGTATGGAATATTCAGTTGTAGCATTCTATGATAGGGAGTAATCATCCTAATATATATATATTTAGTACTTCATGCATGATACAGTAGACTGTAATTTAAAGATAGGATACTTACATTTGGAAACTGTATATAACCATATATATGAGGGACTCAATTGAGACACCTTTTAATTTACATTGGAATAATAAATTTAGTTACAGAAATCAGCTAGTTACCTCTCCTCAGGCACAACTCCCCTTAATCACACACATACTTCCGGAAAATAAAACGATGTAAATTCTCGCAACAAAAGCAACCTGTTCTATAAAATTGGATTAAAGAACACTGAGCCACAACAAGCTGTACTAATCTAACTTAATACATCAAACATCCAATACTGAATGATCGTTAATTATGTGAAGGACATATAAATTATATATTACGTTTCCTGAATTGTGAAAATGGTGGTGTATACAAACACCATAACATTATTTTGCTTCTCATTTATAATATTTATCTGCACACGAGCTTCTTTATCATACACACAAAATACTTTAGCACTACAACCTCCATAATACTCTTGATTACACGCTTAAAATGCTTGTATTGCATATAACACCTTGCCGCACAATAATCATATATAAATAAGACACACGTGCATGCCCCACGTGCAACCATTTCATGCAATAACTACTACAACTGACTAACAAACTATCCTCTTGCATTACCTTCGTAAACTGCCGATGTTGTATTTTAATTTTAATTTGGCTTTGATTCTGTTTTAATATGATTTTAATTTTTGAATTTAATTTGCCATGCAAAAATAATATAATGGATGTACCTCACTTGCATCAATATATACATATGTATCTGTATGTCTGTTGTGTTGGAAAATAGGTCATGTATGTAAACAAACATTGAAAAATTGCTCCGAAGACTCCAAACCTCGGTTTGGATGAGTCAATTCTAAGCTAATAAATGGTTTGAACAGAACTTTGATTCATGTTAATTCTATATAACTGCTCTGTAGAACAACTGATGTTATTACATTGAGCTATTTATCTTACTGGTAATAAGGTAGTAATATATTACTGTCTTTCACTGTTTAGGGTTTAAAATATATATAACTATAAACAGTTTTAGTTTATACATAACCATAAATAGTATCCTTAATACTATATATATATATATATATATAATAATAATAATAATAATAATAATAAAATGTGGAGAGGAGGCACATGAGTTAGGATATATATATATATATATATATATATATATATATATATATATATATATATATATATGAAAACAGGTAGAAAGAAACGATTATGAGGAAGGAAAATATTTGTTTTCCATTTTTTTGTCTCTCTCTCTCTCTCTCTTCTGGGTTAGAAAATGATTAAGACGAAATGTTTTGCTTTGTGTGAAGTGTTAATGTATTAGTTAATTTATTTATTATTTAATAATGGCATTTATTTATCTATTTATATATTTAATTATTGTTTATTACCGGTTTCTGCATTTATATGTATTATCAAATGATAGTGACATGTATTAGTGTGGTGTCGCACATGTTAAACAGAAGGTGCAGAAAGAATAATGTTATATGCAAACAAGGTTTAAGAAATGAAAAGAAACAAGAAAACGGAAAAAAAACGTGCATAATGTGGAATGTAAAAAGTTAACGTGGAAGAAAAGTTAATGTTATTTACAAGCACAGTCATTGAAGTTAAGCAGTTCAAAATGTGTTAATATAGCAAGAGTGTTTAGTTGAACCATGGTTCCGTGAAGGAGGCAAATGGTGGACTGTGGTTTGATATGATTTCCCTTTTTAGAGAGTTAATATGCAGGGGAAGCAATTCTTGCTGGGTGATATTTAATTTATTTAAGAAAAAGGATTAGGTAGGGCGTGAGTGAGGTAACTCTAGTAAATGTTTGATGGTTTGTTTCAGTTTTAGATAGGTCCGAATTTTAGGACATTGACAACTGGTTGAAATTTATTAATGAAATATGTTTACTTATTGTTGCGTTGGATGAAAATAGCGTTGTCTATGAATTTGTAAATGGGGGAACATTTTAAAGTTTGGAAGTTGGTAGAGAGCACAATTGGCGATATGTTCACTAAATGCAATCTTTCTGTATTCCTGTATTTTAATTAATACGTTGACGGAGGCTGTTTTTTGTCTGTCCTATATAGTGCTCTAGACAACCTGAGCAAGTCAAAACATAGATAAGGTTTTCAGATGCACATGTAAAGTTGTGTTTAAGTGTGAAACGTTGTCCTTGTTTAAAATGTAATGTTCAACCTTCTATTAGATGTATGCATATCCCACAGTTGGGCCTACGGTATTTTGTTACTGTAGTGTTTATTGTGAAGTTCTGTTGGATTTTGGCTTGTGTGAGGATGTTTTTTATGGATTTGGGTTGTCTTTTGCTCTTTATGATGTTGTGTGTTTGGAGGATATTATTCATTCTTGGGTCTCTTTTTAGTAAAAGAATGTTCTGGAGTATGGTACCGAATGCCTCATTGTTGAGGGGGTTGTATGTGAAGATGTATGGTAGAGGTTTTTTGTTGCGGTTCACTCCTGGCTTTGGGGTGTCTGAGTTCCTGGATGTCTAGTTTTAGGGCACGTTGGAATCCATTGGTGATAAGGGATGGTAGGTAATTTCTGCTGATAAGTGTGTTTTTTAATTCTTCTAGTCGGGTGTAGCATGTGTATTTATCCGAAACTATTGTGCAGATCCTTCTTGCTAGGTAATTGCCATTTTGGAGTGTCTAGGGTGGCACGAGTTGAATGGAAGGTATTGTTTGGAGTCTGTGGGATGTAGTATATGTCTGTTTCTATTTTGTTGCTTGTTTTCTTGATGAGGATGTCGAAGAAAGGGAGTTGTTTATGGCTGTAATCCATTGTAAATTGTAAGTTTGTGTTGAGTCCATTCAGAAGGGTTTTAAACTCAAACAGTCTATCTATACTTTCATGCTAGAGGATGAAGCAGTCGTCCAGATATCTCCTCCAGTTCTTTTCTATGTGTTGGTAGAAGTGGTTGCCGTATTTGTCTAGAACTTTGCGGTAGAGAATCGTTTCCAAAAATCCCATGACAAGGTTGGCGTATGAGGGGGCCACTTTCGTGCCCATGGCAGTCCCAGATTTCTGTCTCTAGTATTTGGCATTGAATTCGAAGAAATTGTTTTCCAAGATGAATTTGAGTCCCTCCAACACAAATTTTTTAGGATGCGCTGTGGAAGTTCACTAGGGAAATTTTCCATCCATAATTGTATTGCCTCTATACCTAGGTTGTGTAGGATATTGGAATATAAATTGATGACATCAAAGGTTACTAGTAGGGTATGTCCGTTATTGAGTGTTGTTGGGAGGTGGTTGAGCATGTCAAGATCGTCCCTTATGAAGCTTTTTATATGTTTAAGGAAAGGTTTAAGCAGATTATCTAGGAAGTTGATATGAGATGGGTTTCACATGTGGAGCCTGCTATTATGAGTCTTAATTTAAGGTCATCACGAGGGGCTATATTGATGCAAACGTCTGTGGTTTGCTTGCAGGCCCTGCCTATTACTTCCCTTTTGTGTGTCTTGGTGATACCGTAGAAGAGGCTGGTTCTACTTTTGAAATTGGTGATGTAGTTGTATTCCTTGTCTGTAAGGCCTTCTTTGTAAAGGGTTGTTAGGGATTTTAGGTTTCTCATTATTTTCTGTTGTGTGTAGTGTTGGGCCTTTTCATAATATGTTTGGTTTTCTAGAGTTGAGAGTACTAGAGTTGTGTAATAATCTGTCTCTATAAGGACTACTGCACTCCCTTTATCTGCAGTTTGATTGTTAAGATTTTGTAGTTTTTTAGACTGTTAAGACCATTCCATTCTTTTTTGTTTAGGTTTTGTTTTTATATATGTCTGTGTAGATTGTGGTATGGGTAATTAGTAATGTGTTCGCAGAATTGATCGAGGAATTTATTCTTGCCTTTTGGTGGGGTGTAGTTGCTTCTATTTCTGGCTATTGAATCATCCTCATTGTATTTGTTGTATAGTTGTTGGCTGAGTCTTAGTTTTCTACAGAATTCTGCAATATCTTCCTTCATTTCGGGGTAGTTTGGTTGTTGGGGAGTTGGTGTAAATTTTAGACCTTTGGAGAGTATGTTGATTTGGTCTGTTGTTAATTATTTGGAGGTTAAATTGACAACTTTCATTGCGTTTTGTGTCTCCTGTGTGTTTTGTGTTATATTGTGACCATATTGTGACCATGTGTGCTGTGTCTAAAAAATGATTACGGAAGTTGTGATGGCTGTTGAAGTTTGGATGTCTCTTATAGTTGTATTGGCTCCTGCTGTTGTTGTAAGATGGTGTGTAGCTGTGGTGGTTGTTGAGTTTAGGTTGTATCGTGCGGTTGTATTGAGCCTTGCTGATGTTGTTTTAGGGTGTGTAGATTTGATGGACGTGGTTATAGGGTGTGAATTTGTGGTGGTTGTTGAAGTTGGGTTGTAACGTGTGGTTGTGTTAAGCACTGCTGTTGTTGTAGGGTGTGTAGACTTGGTGGTAGTTGTAGTAAGGTTGCCTTGTTGGTTCATATTGAGTCCTGTTGTTGCTGTTATATGGTGTGTAGCTATGGTCGTTGTAGTGGTTAGGGTGTTTGGTGTAGTTATATTGTCCCCTGCTGGTGTTGTTTTAGTAGGGTGTGGTAAGTGGGGGAGTGTAGATTAGTGTAGATATAAAGTTTATGACAAAACCATTAATCACTTGTTCTACATGGATGACCTGGAACTATTTGCAAAAAATGATGAACAATTGCAAGGGCTATTATCCACTGTGGAGCAGTTCAGTGATGATATTAAAATGGAGTTTGGACTAGAAGAATGCGCCAAAACAACGTTCACCAGAGGAAAGCTGCTGAAAAGTTCAGACATTAATCTTGATCGGGGGAACGTGATAAGAGAACTTGATCAAGAGAAAACTTACAAATATCTAGGTGTTTGTGAAGGAGACGGAATCAAACAATCGACAATGAGGGAAAGGATAAGGAAGGGATGTTACCGCAGAGTAAGAGAAATCTTAAGAACGGAATTGAATGCAAGGAATAGGATCGATGCCATAAACACGCTTGCCATACCAGTAGTAACCTACAGTTACAATGTCATCAACTGGTCAAGCACAGAGATCCGTAGGCTCGATACAAAAATTCGAAAATTCTTAACCATGCACAGAATGCATCACCCTAATGCAGATACAGATAGAATATATCTCCCTAGGAAAGAAGGAGGACGTGGGTTAATCCAGTTAGACATTGCGTTGAAAACTGCAACAATTGGATTATCTACATATCTAAGGGAATCACATGATTGGATTATCAAACTCGTTTTGAAACACGAAAGCATCAAAAGATCATACTCCATTACAAAAGATGCACAAAGATACAGTAATGGACTACACATTTCAGAAGTCCCATTTACTGCTGAAATGGAAAACACAGAAAAAGCAAAGCAGGTAAAAGTAACTGCAAAGAAAGAACTGCTACAGAAACTGGCTAAGAAATGGCAAGAAAAGCCTCTGTATAGAAAATACGCAGAACGAGCTAACAATCCTGATGTTGACAAAACATTAACCCATCAGTGGTTGGCTTCCTCCGGACTGGAATCGGAGACTGAAGGACTGATTATATCATCACAAGATTAGTGTCTGCCAACAAAAAATTACCAAGCCAACATAATAACAAATGGATGCAGCCCATTATGCAGTGTATGTAAAAAACAACCAGAGACCATTGACCATATAATTTCAATGTGCAGTCCTATAGCTCCAACTGAATACCTAAACAGTCATGACAGAGCTGCACAATACATACATTGGATAATGTGTAAGCATTTTGACCTGCCCCATCAAAAGAATTGGTGGGAGCATCAACCACCACCCATACTTGAAAAAGATCACATCTCAATGTTGTGGAACTTTAGCATCCAAACAGACCGAAAAATAGATGCAAATAGACCTGATATAATACTGAAGGACTTTAAAATGAGGGTATGCCTGCTAATTGATATGTCCGTTCTAATAGACAAGAATGTATCTATAAAAACTTTTGAAAAATTGAGCAAGTATAAAGACCAGGAGATAGATATTGGAAACATGTAGACATTGAGAACTAAAACAATACCAGTGGTTGTAGGCGCTCTAGGAATGATACCGAAGGTGTCTAATGATTACCTATCGCAAACCCCAGGAAACCCGCGTATAGGAGAAATACAAAAGATAGTACTAATGGGAACTGCCCATATACTAAGGAAGATTCTGTCAATATAAGTACATCACAAGTCTAAACACCTAAAGATGCATGTGTGAGTATGTATGTTCTTTCTTGAACATGGCGGACCTTGTTGTCTCTTGAGGTCACTGTTTGTGACTTGGTGATAACTCGTATGATCATAAAGCAAGATAAATGCAGCTGTAATAATAATAATAATAATAATAATAATAATAATAATAATAATAATAATAATAAACACCTCGTCCAGACTCACTATAAGGGCTGGAGACATGTTGTGATGGACGGGGTGATCCATTGGCACCTATGCAATGTAAACAATTTACCACATTCTGAGAAGTGGTATGAGCATAAGCAAGAGTCGGTGATAGAAAATGATCAGGTGATGGTGCTATGGGATTTTAGGATACAGACGGACAAGAAACTGGAACACAATAGACCAGTCCGGGTGGTTTTGGACAAGTAAAAAAGATCGTGCCTGATTGTGGGTGTGGCCTGCCCATTCGACACTAGAGTGCAAGAGAAGCAGAGGGAGAAAATTAACCGATACAAGGACTTAAAGTGGGAGGTAAAAAGGATTTGGAAGTGCCTTGAAGTCAAAGTGGCCCCGAGTGTCGCATTAGGTACTATCTCAAAATGTTTTCAGGGATGGTTAAAGAAAATTGACAACGGCACGCTTTTTGGAACGCTTCAAAAGGCATGCTTGCTGGGAACGGCAAGAATCCTCCGATACATCCTGGATATCTGAGGCTTCAGGTAGCCACTTGATATTCAGGTAGTGGCTTGATATTCATTTCAACAAACTTTCCAGTTAATTAACATCAATGACTGAGACTCAAAGAACAGTAATAATAATAATAATACATTAAAATAACAGATTAAAGTTTAACAAAGTATCGATTCTTTGCTTAAACTTTAATCTGTTGTTATTTTAATAAATATATATATATATATATATATATATATATATATATATATATATATATATATATATATATAAAATACGTAGTTAAGGAAGCCGCAACAATGCATAGGGAAATCTCGAGGTAGGAAGTGAATGATAGACAGGAGAAACAGGAGAAAGTGAAAATTGAGAGAGACAAAGATGAAAACAAAACAAAGGTAGAAGGGTTACCGTAGTGGAGATTTAAACCCAATATTTCGGGCTCACGCCCATCAACGGGGGAAAGTTCCAAAAGGGGGGGAACAGGCCAAGCGGAGAAAGTTGTGATGTCGTTAAGACAGGAATGCCGTTATGGGGAGAAAATTATTTAACATTTATTTAAATTTTAAATAATTTTCTCCCCATAACGGCATTCCTGTCCTAACGACATCACATCTTTCTCCGCTTGGCCTGTTCCCCCCGTTTGGAACTTTCCCCCGTTGATGGGCGTGAGCCCGAAATATTGGGTTTAAATCTCCACTACGGTAACCCTTCTACCTTTGTTTTGTTTTCATCTTTGTCTCTCTCAATTTTCACTTTCTCCTGTTTCTCCTATCTATCATTCACTTCCTACCTCGAGATTTCCCTCTGCATTGTTGTGGCTTTCTTAACTACCTATTTTACA
>OZ024740.1:190376074-190391074 GCA_964016885.1 Eledone cirrhosa
GATTCTTTACTATCCTGAAGCTCTCGCCAGTGTTCATTTATCCGTTCTCCTATACTACGAGCTGTCTCACGTATGTACACTATATTCTAATCTCTATATTGTCTTTCAGTACATCTTATGCTATATACTACATTTCTAGTTGTACAGTTAATATTGGGGCTTAGTTTACAGATTATACATTTCTTATCTATACAGGGAGGTCTTTAAACATGGTATGTATCGCTAATAAGTGTTTTTATGGAGGTACCTGGTCTTCTACTATCTTAATATTGAGATTATGTTTATCTAGGGCCCTTCTGAATTTGTAAGCTAATTCACATCTAGAGGATAGTAAAGAATCCTATGTACTCTACCAACATGCTAAAATAGAACATAAGGGTAAATTAGAGAACATAGAAATACAAATAGAATCTACACACAGAAAAGACGCAATGATTAGACAAATCAAAGAGGCAATAAACATAAATGAACTCCAACCAAAATTAAATAGAAAGCATGAATGGAATAGCAATATCACAACTTACAATTAAGGACAAAATGAAAACACAGTTACACATAGAACAAACGACCAACCATTAACATGTAAATAAACAAATAAATAAACAAATATAAACACACACCGACACCCGGATGTAACACAAGCGCAATCTAAGCACAAAACACACACAACAACAAGATGGCCTAGGACAGAACAAAGGAGAGGCACAAAACAAAGAAAATAATCAACAGTCACTGAAGAGGTCACATAACGTGTGGCGAAAGAACTTTGACAATATATGAACAATCGTCTGGTTGTGGAACCAACCAACCAACCGGAATGTTATAAATTCCTAAATTTATAAATTAATTCATAATAAATTGAAGTGATAGCAACTGGTATGTGTGTTTCTTATTGGCAACATGACCCTCCCAAAGTATAACAATATCGGTTTCAACACACGTTGTCAGATAAAGAATCTTGATAAACAAATTCAGAAACGAAATATCGTAAGCCTTAGCCGGGCTAACAAGATACTGAAAACTACCATGTTCTGTTGTCTACAAAAAACAATAACATCTTGACAACTACAGTTCATAATAGAATGTGCTTCGTCCCGAGTTTACACCAACACCATCAACATCGATGTAAGAAGATTACAACTCACCAAAAAGCAAGCAGATAGGCTAAAACTAACACTAATTATAAACATTATAAAGAAGATTTACAGAGAATTAAGTCAAGAAATAACTAAGATCACCACACCAAGAGAAAAACTGATGTTTATAAACGTTATATGTCTTGAAGAAAAGTACATTGTTCAGGAATGTGACAAGCACTTTAACAAGAAACTAAAATGGCTCAAACAGATGAAACTAAATCAAGATACTTTAGAAAATATCGATAGATTTCCTGAGAAAATCGACGGTCTAAATATGGCCGACATCTCATTAACAGATGAATTCAACAACAACAACACAAATTTATACGACAACACTTCAAAGAAGTCTGTCCGCTCGGTCGGTCGGTTGTTGACCCATATATAATGATGCAATAGAATCGGCTTCATATTGCATCATTATATCTGGGTCAACAACCGACCGACCGATCGGACAGACTTCTTTGAGCAGTGCAATATCGCCTTTTTTAATATTGCACTGCTCAAAGGAGTCTGTCCGGTCGGTCGGTTGTTGACCCAGATATAATGATGCAATAGAATCGGCTTCATATTGCATCATTATATCTGGGTCAACAAACGACCGACCGACCGGACAGACTTCTTTGAGCAGTGCAATATCGCATTTTTTTTATATATATGAAAAAAATAAGCGACCAACCGACCATTAGGCCAGCTGATCGCTATTTCTTTTTATATATATTTAAAAAAGGCGATATTACACTGCTCAAAGAAGTCTGTCAGGTCGGTCGGTCGGTTGTTGACCCAGATATAATGATGCAATAGAATCGGCTTCATATTGCATCATTATATATGGGTCAACAACTGACAGACCTACCGGAAACTCTTCTTTGAGCAGTGCAATATCGCCTTTTTTTTATATATATAAAAAGAAATAGCGATCAGGCGGCCTAATGATCGGTTGGTCGCTTATTTTTTTCATATATATAAAAAAAGGCGATATTGCACTGCTCAAAGAAGTCTATCCGGTTGGTCTGACGATTGTTGACCCAGATATAATGATGCAATAGAATCGGCTTCATATTGCATCATTATATCTGGGTCAAAAACCGACGCACCGACCGGACATACTTCTTTGGTGGAAAAAGAAATAGAAACAACATAATTAACAATAACAATAGTAATAGTACACATAAAGCAGCAGCCTGGAACTCTACCTTTTATAATCCTTCCGATAAGTCTTTCGAACTGCGACGAGTCCACGCCACGATTTAGCTTTTAACAAACACACGCCATTGCCGTTGCAGGTCGATGAACAAACAGAAGCACAATTTAGTATAGTTAGATCTAAACTTAGAACAATTATAGAACAGTATAGTAAGAAGCAAAATAGAATCGAGGTCCAGAAACTGGGAGAAAGATCTGCAAATGACTCACGTAAGCTCATGCAGCGCTCGTATAATGCATATATTGCATGCTTTCCAACAGACAAGTCTGGCAGAATGTCGGTTGACAGTCGGTCAAACTCATGCAACCCCACATTACTAACACAAGAGAAGTACCACCACAAGAGCATGAGGATAAGGAAAAAACCCTCAATGCCCATATGATGATGTGGACAAACAGAATGCAGCCCAACAAAAGGACTGCCAACAACTTCCAGGCCTGGAACAATGACGTGCCAGTGTTGTATGGGCTTCTAAAAGACCATAAAACGAGCAGTGACCCTGTCACAGGACCACCAACACGGCCAGTCTGTGGAGCTAACATTGCTAGTAACTACAGACTTTCCTACTTCCTCTCCCTGATCATACGCCCCATCATTGAAATGTCCCCAGGTATATGTGACAGCACGGAGGACCTCCTCAGCAGAATCCATCTATTGACGAGTATTTTGCTGTGGAGATATGCGTAGAAATGATCAGTGAGAGTAATGTTGGATTCCGTGGGATAGATACCAGTGAGCAGGGACTCCTACTTAAAATTACTTATAGTAATAATTATCTAGACACATATGATCTTAGCAACATGTAGCCTACAAGACCAGCAAGAGGCAGACCACCTAACATTACCTCAATGGCTAAGAAAACCCACACAGATAGAAGCAACGGGTAGACCAGAGCTATGCGGACCCCCGAAAGCCACAATGAACTAAAGAAAATGATTGCACATGCGGTGGGTATAAAATTAACCCTTAAGGAACATATGTTCAAATTTAATGGAAAAGCATATGCCCAAGAGGAGGGCCAGCCATTGGTGTTAGCTTGCAGGTGACATAGCTAACATATCCATGGTATGGGGGGACAATAGACTTAAAATTAAACTTAAAGAACAAATAGAAGACAGCAACGTCTTAACCCTGATAATGTACTCCCGCTACGTTGATGATATAAACAACGTAGTAAATACTCCCCCACTAGAGAACAGTCAGAAATTAGAGAAAAACACCATGGAAAGCATCCAACAAATAGCTAACTCCATCCACCAGAGCATTAGAGTTACTATAGACAACCCAAGCAAACACGCCAACCATCGATTACCTGTACTAGACACAGAGCTCTGGTTAGATACTATCAATAACAAAAAACAGATCCTCCATTCCCATTATGCCAAACCCATGACTTCCAAATATCTAATCCACCGAAACTCAGCTGTTTCTGACCACACGAAATCAACATACTGATTGCGGATTTGGTACTGGTGATGAGAAACGTGGCCCGCATGTGCAACCCCAAAGAACTAGAGAGACACATACAACACTTCATCCACCGTATGCAGTTCTCTGGTTACAATCAGTGAGATAAGATCAGAGTATATAGTGGAGCCAGAACCAAATGGGGGAAAATGGTAAATAATGATACAAATGGGACCTGCCCCTTGTATAGGAGCAAATTTTGGAATATAATAGAAAGAACTAGGAATAAGGTTAATAGAATAAACTCATGGTATGATAGCAATAAATACTGGAGTGTAATGTTCATCAATACAACTCCTAGAGGTGAATTAGCTTAAACATTCAGAAGGGCCCTAGATAAACATAAACTCAATATTAAGATAGTAGAAAGACCAGGTACCTCCATAAAAAAATATTATTAGCAATAAATACCCTTTTCAAAGACCTCCCTGTATAGATAAGAAATGTATAATCTGTAAACTAAGCTCCCATATTAACTGTATAACTACAAATGTAATATATAGCATAAGATGTACTAAAGGACAATATAGCGATAAGAATATAGTGTACATAGGTGAGACAGCTCGTAGTATAGGAGAACGGATAAACGAACACTGGCGAGAGCTTCAGGATAGTAAATACTCATCTGTACTCTACCAACATGCTAAACTATAACATAAGGGTAAATTAGAGAATATAGAAATACAAATAGAATCTACACACAGAAAAGACGCAATGTTTAGACAAATCACAGAGGCAATAAACATAAATGAACTCCAACCAAAATTAAATAGAAAGCCTGAATGGAATAGCAACATCAGAACTTACAATTAAAGACAAAATGAAAACACACACACACATAGAACAAACAACCAACCAGTAACATGTAAATAAACAAATAAATAAACAAATATGAACACACACAGACACTCGGATGTAACACAGGCGCAAACTAAGAACACAACACACACAAAAAAACAAGATGGCGTAGGACAGAACAAAGGAGGGGTACAAAAACAAAGAAAAGAATCCCAGTCACTGAAGAGGTCACATAATGTGTGACGAAAGAACTTTGACAATATATGAACAATCGTCTGGTTGTGGAACCAACCAACCGGAAATTTATAAATTCCTAAATGTATGAATTTAATTTATAATAAATTGCAGTGAAACACTGGTGCGTGTGTTTCTTATTGGCAACATGACCCTCCCAAAGTATAACAATATATATATATATATATATATATATATATATATATATATATATATATATATATATATACATATATAGGAGAAATGATTACAAAGGAGTATATACCGTTAAAACATGTTTATATAACAAAGCACCTACGTACGTGTCGGCCAAACATGGCTTCTCACGGGCATAGACAACAACAAAAAAATGATCAGTACGTGACACATGAGATTCCATTTACATCAGAGTTCATTCTTCGTTTAAGTACATGTGTTGTCTTTGCCACAGAGCAAGGGGAGTAACTCAGGCCGGTGTGGATAATTGTCCCCACTGCTTTTTTACCCGTTCACATGATGGTGTTTTGCGTTATTATTTTGTTGATGCTGCTTTACAAATGCCGGTTCGAGCCGGGTCTGTGATGTATATTTAGTTCAGAGATGTTTGTTTGCGCTGCCTGCCCACCGGAGTGTTATGGTTTGTTCAGGGGGACCCAGTTTATAGTTGTCATGCCACAGTCGGTTCCCACCCGAAATAAGTCACATGTATTCGGTACTTGCAGTTTATGACTGATTCGGCTGTGCTATTTTTGAGTTCAAGGGGTGTTCTTATGATATAGTGAAGCTCCATGAGGCAAAGCTCGCACTTCCTCTTAAAATTGTAGGGTGCAGCCCTGCCAATAATATCCCAGTGTGTGGAGAAGCTGATGTCGGCGTCTTTTAATGTAGTGACGTAATTGGCAAGTGACGTGGAATGACTTACTTTTCTGTTTATGAAGAATGGAGATGTGTTCTAAATCTAGTTTTGAACTGGCCAGAGGTGGCCCCTTTATAGTGTTTAACTCTATTAAGATGTTTGTTTGCGCCGCCTGCCCACCGGAGCGTTGGCGGAGAGCCTCGAGGCTCTCCGCCAACAAGGATATCTTCAACTAAGCGGCCTAGTACTAAAATAACGCCTTACTAAATGCCGGATTTAACCGGAGAATCTCGTAAATCCTTAACGCTGGCTCTAGAAACCAGCCCCATCATAGGACTAATGTAAGCCATACCTATATCAGAGTACGCAGCGGCCAAGATAGAGTCAAGAACTATAGTATTGAGAATAACTCTAAGGAATTTGGCCGCACCGTTAATTGCAAAAGTGGCGGCCATGAAAACCTACAGCACAGTAAGAGTCACCAGATGGGTAACGCTAGTGCTGTAGCATGTAAGAATTATTCCCTAACAATAAGATTAGCAACGGCGGTGGCCTATTACCAACGCCCGCCAACCGGCGTCTAGCTACACATAAAAGTAACGGAAGGAAAACGCGGCCACCTGAACATAAATAGAAGGGGACGCATAACTGGCTACAGCACAGTAAGAACCATAAGTACAGTCAACTAGGAAGCACAACCCGTAGCAATCCCACGGTGAAGTCGAAACGACACCGTAATGTCCTATGATTTCACCCCCACCGCTACTCTCGGAGTGTGACCTCCGACCTACCGAGGATATTCTTCGAAGCATTAGAGAAGGACTTCCCACCCATTCATAAATACAGGAAAATACTTAATAAGAAAAATATTAAAATATCCTTCTCTACCACCCCCAATGTAGCAGGCATCATAGGAGCAACTATTCACAGTAAGATCACCAAAACAAGGCACCTTAGCACAGGTACATCTAGACCCTAAAGCAACATTAATAGCCTTAATGTCTCCATAACAGCACCCAATAGTGTTGGTGGTAGCCCCAACTGACGAAACCGACATAAACAAGGTGAGGAAGGCGAGTATGCTGGTAACCTGCACGGGTCACCAACTGGCAACGGAACGGGCGGTGGAGTGCGGCGATATAATGGTACTACTCTGCACGCCTTGAAATATAACAGTACCAATGACCGAGATAGAGGCATATATGGCAACATATGTAGCAATAGTAATAGCTTTACTTAAGGAGCTAGGAGCGACCGTGACAGAAAATGCAACTCTCGTGACAGGGGAAGCTGCCCTCTCAGGGGAAACTGCCTGACTGATAATGTTATTTATAGGTGCACCATAACTAGCCATAATAGTATTAAACACTATATAGGGGCCATCTATGGCCAGTTCAAAACTAGATTTAGAACTTATCTCCACTCTTTCAGGAACAAAAAACTAAGACACTCCACGTCACTTGCCAATTACGTCACTATATTAAAAGACGCCAACATCAGTTTCTCCACACACTAGGATATAGTCGGCAGGGCTGCACCCTACAATTTCAAGAGGAAGTGCGAGCTTTCCCTCATGGAGCTTTACTATTTCATAAGAACTCCCCTTGAACTCATAAACAGCAGAGCCGAATCAGTCATAAACTGCAGGCACCAAATACAGGTTTTATATTTCGGGTTGGAACCGACTGTGGCATGAACACTATAAACTGGGTCCCCCTGCCAAAACCATAACACTCCGGTGGGCAGGCGGCGCAAACAAACATCTGTGAACTAAATATGCATCCCAGACCTGGCTCGAACCGGCATTTGTAAAGCAGCACCTACAAAATAATAACGCAAAACACCATCATGTGAACGGGTAAAAAAGCAGTGTGGGACAATTATTCAAACACTGGCCGGAGTTACACCCCTTGCTCTGTGGCAAAGACAACACTTGTACTTAAAAGAAGAATGAACTCTGATGTAAATTTAACCTCCTGGGTCGCGTACTGGTCATTTTTTGTTTTCTCTGTCCTTGAGAAGCTCTTTCGGGGCGAAACGTACGTAGGTGCATTATTATATAACATGTTTTAACGGTACATAATCTTTTGTATTCATTTCTCTTGTAACCGCTCTGCTTGTATTCTCGCCCGCTAGATATTAACGTTCTAATATTTAAGGCTGTACGGCTTAATTCGGGATGTCTGTTTACAAACACACCGAGCATTATAATAAATGTTCGGTGAATCCATACGTACATGTATATATGTGTGCATATATATATATATATATATATATATATATATATACACATACTACTGTATGTATGTATACATATATGTATGTACGTATACATACTTATATATAAGTAACAGCCGTACTAAAAGTGAGAAATGAAATTTCGTTTCATTTTTTCTGTTTATCGTTTTCGGTACCCAGGCCAATTAACTAACTCAATATGCAAATTAGGCTGCTCAGCCGTTAATATGCATAAGGAAAGTATATACTTTCAGACGTTCAATCATCTGGCAGGAAAGTATACGTTGCTGACGATAGCTAATAAGCTTGAAACTAGTACAGCGTTCCTTTGTCAGTGTTGAACAAATGAGCAACGATGGTTGCTAGACACTGTACGGCTTAATTCGGGATGTTTGTTTACAAACACACCGACCATTTAAATAAATGTTCGGTGAATCCATATGTACATGTATATATGTGTGTATGTATGTATATATATATATATATATATACATACTACTGTACGTCTGTATACATATATGTATGCACGTATACATACTTATATTATATATATATACATATATATATATATATATATATATATATATATATATATATATATATATATATATATATATATATATATATATATATAACGAAGGAAATGTGGTAAGGAACCAGGTGGACCATAACGCACCAAAGTACTCAATACTTAGGGTAGTAGTGTGGGTAATATGAACCAAATAAATAATATATATATATATATATATATTATTTATTTAGTTAAACTATAATTAGTATTTTACTACTGAGAACTTCAGAATTTTATTTCCTTTTTACAGCTATCTTTTCTTTAAATTAATACCTATAAGTATACACTTAAACTATTTTAATTTCCTGATATGAATTTAAATTCCTTGTAGTCTATATACGTTTGTTATTTCTCACTAATACATTTATCGTCCCCCCACAAAAAAACAATTTTGTTTTCCTTCGTTTTTAACATTCTTTAAAACATCTAACTCTTATTTATCACATCTATATGAATTAATATAAAGTTATCCCGATAAATATATCTATGAATTAAATTAATTTAATTTCTTTTTATAGATCTAAATCCATTATGTTTTAAATAAGACTGGTATTTCTCACTTAAATATTTATTCTAAAATGTTATTCTCTTTCGATTTTAACATTAGCATTATTCTTTAATAACATCAAATTTTCGTGTACCTTTCACCGGCTTCACCTCTTTTCATCCCTAAAGTAGTCTTTTCATTCAAAATATTCTTTCCATTCAAATTTCTACTACGACTATTCTATCAACTTGACCACTTTTCTATTGGTCAATTCAAAACCTGTTCCCAAATAGACATATCATATTAAATCTTTGTTGGTTTTTTTCAATAAACAAATATCATTATTTCTGAAGACAGCATATATATGTGTAGGTATGTATATTCCCTCAGATAGTTTGTAAAGTTTTTACATAGATCTATATAATACATATACCAACACACACATATATATCCTAGAAACGATCGTAAAATGATGAATTTTTTAATATAAGGAACTGTTTCTTTGGTTTTATTCATTGTTTTTATTAATTTTATATATATATATATGTATATATAAGACAATGCGGTTTTTTTCCAAAATGAAAAATATCGCGAGTGAAAGTATAAGGTAAAAAGATGAAATCGAAAATGCATCTGGGTTCTTATTAAAAATATTTATTTGGTTCCTTTACCGGTTTCGCATTCCTGTGCTTTTCAAAAGTAGAATTGAGATGGAGGTTTTGTGGTTTTTCTCCCATCTGGTTGGTGCTCGGATGTTACTTCCGTTTTATATGGAAAAAAAGTGTCTTGAAATGGTAGGTTTTTGAGAAAAGTGATTTGGTTTGTTGAAGACTGTCACGTGAATAAATAAAATACGTTTCGCGCCAGTTGGCGAAGTTATTATATTTGCCTTTTAAAAAAAAGGGGGGGGGGGGGGCAGATTGCTGGGTGGTTGATGCACTCACGTGAATAAGCACATCAACTTTCGCGCCAGTTTGTGTTTGAGTTTCTTTTCACTTAAAAAAGTGTCTCAAATTTTATAATTGTAATTTGATTGGTTATAAATGAAATTAGGACTGTCACGTTAACAAGTATACGCGCCCGTATTTGGGAATTGTTTTGTAGCCATTTACAGAGTTTTGTGCCAAACAAAACATAATGGTCTACAAAAGTGGGATGGGGACAATTGTTCGGGTTCAGTGAGTATGGTTGATGTGATGAGGTGTCAAAATTCAGAATTTCTATTGAGATAAAGAAAGTAGAGATATTTATTTTTATTTGTGTGCTGCTGCTGTTTCCGCTGTGTGTGTGTGTGTGTGTGTGTGTGTGTGTGTGTGTGTGTGTGTGTGTGTGTGTGTGTGTGTGTGTGTGTGTGTGTGTGTGTGTGTGTGTGTGTGTGTGTGTGTGTAGGAAAATGATTATATTAGTAGAAGTGGGGAGGGAGTTATGTGTGTGTGTGTGTATGGGTGTAATATGTGTGTGTGGGAGTATGGGTAGCATGTTCAAATGGAGAGAATATATATTTGCGTTTGTGTGTAGGAAAATTATTTCGTTAGTAGAAATGGGGGAAGGAGTTATGTGTGTGTTGGAGGTATGGTTAGCATGTTAAGGTGTTAGTGTATTAACGTATGTTAAGATTTATTTAGGTCTGGTTAGGCAACACTGATAAATTACCTAACACAAAGCCTCAACTAACTGGCAAAAAATGTGGTCGCTCTAATTGTGGAACCTACCCTCACCTCATTGAAGGCAACATGTATTAATTTCAACCAGGACATTTTGTTGTAAAAAATCACTTCCCTTGCTCATGAAAAAAATTACTTTATGCCATTAAATGTAAAGGGTGCGATGAAGATTATATAGGACAAAGTAAACTCACACTCAGAAACAGAATAACAATTCATCGACAACAATTACGAGACCCTACCACAAGACAGATACTACTCACTGCACAACGAGACATATGCGCAAGTGATAAGACACCCAAATTCCAAGTCTTCCAATTTTATCTTTGCGCTGACAATACAAGAGAACAAATACGAATAAATAAGGAAAATATGTTTATTCAAAAATATAGACCAGCATTAAATATAGTTTAATATACATTATGTCAACACTATAACATGCTAACCATCCAAACAGACACATACCGACACACACACTACATTCACACACATACATGCACACACACACGCGCACACACACACAAACACTTACACACACACACACAAACACACACGTAACACCTTCTATAATCGAAAATAAAAAACAGCCAAATAAACATTAACATACGTCAATACTCTAACGCCTTAACATGCTATCCATACCCTCCACACGCACATAACTCCCTCCCCCATTTCTACTAACGGAATCATTTTCATACAAACACACATAAACACACACACATATATAATCTCTTCATCTTAACATGCTAACCATACTCCTACACACACGCACACATATAACACTCATACACACACACACATAACTCCCTCTCCCACTTCTACTAATATATCATTTTCCTACACACACACACACATATACACACACACACGCCCATACACACACACACAGCAGCACACAAATAAATATACATATCTCTACTTTCTTTATCTCACTAGAACGTCTGAATGTTGACACCTCAGCACATCAACCATACTCACTGAACCAGAACAATTCTCCCCATCCCACTTTTTATCTTTTGTTTTTGCACAACATTCTGTAAATGGCTACAACAATTTACCAAATATGGGCGCGAAATTTAATGTACTTGTTCACGTGACAGTTATAATTTCATTTATAACCAATCAAATTACAAAATAAATTTTGAGCCACTTTTTTTAAGTAAAAAGAAACTCAAACACAAACTGGCGTTGACGGGCTTACTCACGTTGACTGCATCAACCAACCAACAATCTGAGCCCCCCTCCACCATTTTTATAAAGGCAAATATAATAACAACTTTATAACGCGAACTGTCGAGAAATGTATTATACTTATTCACGTGACAGTCTTCAACCAACCAAATCACTTTTCTAAAAACTAGCATTTCGAGCCACCTTCTTCCATATAAAACAGAAGTAACTTCCGAACACCATCCAGATGCGAGAAAAACCACAAACGTTCCATCTCAATTCTACTTTTGAAAACCACAGGAACTGCGAAACCGGTAAAGGAACTAAATAAATTTTCTTAAAAAGACTCCAGTTGTATTTTCGATTTCATCTTTTTTCCTCATATATATATATATATATATATATATATATATATATATATATATATATATATATATATTGGTAAACGGAATAGAAAATGCTGACAAATTGTTCACAGTTGAAAAATGGTTTAATTAGGAATAAAAGAGTATTAGTGATTGTATGGGTTAGTATTCAGTTGTGGTTTTAAGTTTTTAAGTTTTTACCGGTTGCGCATTTCTAAATGCTTTTCAAAAATAATTTTGAGATAGAGTGTCCGTGCTGTTTGCTCTGATCTGATTAGTTTGGAATTCTACCTGTTTTTATGTTAAAAAAGTGGCTCCAATTTGCAAAAATTCTTGTGGTCAAAACAATTTTGATTGGTCGGTAGAGGTCATGTGAATGTAAAAAATTGATTTTGCGCCAAGAGTGTTTTTATGTTAAAAAAGTGGCTCCAGCAAAAATTCTTGTGGTCAAAACAATTTTGATTGGTCGGTAGAGGTCATGTGAATAAAAAATTGGTTTTGCGCCAAGATTGAGAAATGACTCTTTTACTGAAAAAATCGAATAATGTACACCATTTTACCAGGGGGAAAAAAATACTGGTCCACCCACACACACACACACACACGCACACATATATATACACACACACATACACACGCGTACATCAACATACAAAGAGACTTATATATACACACACACATACACACACGCACTTCTCCGTATAAGACAAAAGCTGAAAAATATCTTTTGACATGCTAAAATGCCCCCCATTGCTTTCAGACACATTCTTACTGACCATCCCTGCCACCATGAATTACTCTGCTATACACACACACACACACAAACACATACACACTCACACACACACACACACACACACACACACACACACACACACACACACAATTATCTTAATAGCCATTTGACACACATCGCTGCTAACCATTATCACAACCTCGAACACCTTACTACTACTACTACTACTACACACACACACACACACACACACACACACACACACACACACACACACATATATATATATTTGTTGTGAAAGAGTCATTTCTCAATCTTGGCGCAAAACCAATTTTTTATTCACATGACCTCTACCGACCAATCAAAATTGTTTTGACCACAAGAATTTTTGCAAATTGGAGCCACTTTTTTAACATAAAAACAGGTAGAATTCCCAAAACTAATCGGATCAGAGCAAACAGCACGGACACTCTATCTCAAAATTATTTTTGAAAAGCATTTAGAAATGCGCAACCGGTAAAAACTTAAAAACTTAAAACCTCAACTGAATACTAACCCATACAATCACTAATACTCTTTTATTCCTAATTAAACCATTTTTCAACTGTGAACAATTTGTCAGCATTTTGTATTCCGTTTACCAATATATAATAACTTGTGTGTTACACCTCTATTCTTTTAACTATATATATATATATATATATATATATATATATATATATATATATATATATATATATATATATTTATATATATTTATTAAAATTGATTTCAATATGTTTATATGGCGAATCTCAGAATAATTTACTATTTACTCAAGTATTTCATTCACCCTTTAATAATGCAGTTATGAAGTTGCTTCATTGTGTAATATGAACTGCAATAATATATTTGTTTTTTCGGGATAATGTTCCACTCATCTTCATCTGATATTATCGGGTTTAGATGAATTGTATTTCTCTAAATTTTACCTAAACAATTCATCAGTGGATATTTGCTAAACTACAAGTATTATATCGTTCAATACTTTCAATACGTATATAGAATTATTACGTAAATATCTGAGTCGATATGAATTGAACATGTACAGGATTGTGTCATTGTGTCCTGGCTGCTATGGTCTTTTTCATAGGGGATGTTAGTGGGGAAGAATAAAATTAAGATTTTCTTCCATATTCATGAATATAGTTTTGGATATTCTGATGTAAATTAAAATAGAAAGATGTAGAGATAAAGAAAGTGCATGTAATATGACACGTAACTGTTTATGCTTAAAGGTGTATTCTCAATTGTTTATCCCATTATTTGAAGATTTCACAGCTATATTTAGAGTTTAGATTAAAATAATATAAGTTACATTTAGCTTATGTAACATAATTAAAGTTTCGTTAAACTCAAAATTAGTTAAAGGCCATACGTCATGATTGTTGGAATTTCAACGTGTCTCTTCGTTCATGTATATCAGTTGATAAAATTGCAATTTAGATCTTAGTCATGAATTTAATTTTGTTATAAACAAATTTTTCAATTAATAATTTGCGCTGTCGCTTATGATAAACTATTTAGTTGCTGGAATTATATGAAGCCTATTGCGAAATCATTCAAGATTTGGTTATGTGATGAATATATAAATGAAACTAAGTAATTTAAGGCATATCATTCCAAGATTTACTCCCTAGTATTAATGAAATCATGTTTGGAAGCAAATAATATGCTTTCAAATTTGTGCTAGTTGTTCTTGTAACAGTTATGCCCCATATATTCAATAGGGCGTTAATACTGAAGAGTTCTTTCAAATGAGACAGTCCTTGTCCTGTAGACCTCATTGCTATGTAATAAATATGGTTATTCTCACACAAGCCAATATCCAACAAACCCTCACAATGAACCCTACAGTAACAAAATGCGGAAGGCCCAAATGTGGTATATGCATACATTTAATAGAAGGTTCAACATTCCATTTTAAACAAGGACAACATTTCACAGTTAAACACAACTTTACATGTGCATCTAAAAACCTAATCGATGTTTTGACCTTCTCAGGTTGTCAAGAGCACTACATAGGACAAACAAAAAACAGCCTCCGACAACG
>OZ024740.1:190401074-190406074 GCA_964016885.1 Eledone cirrhosa
TATGCTGGAAAGCATGGCGTCTAACCCTCTACCGATACTGCCAATCCCCATGAAATATGACACAACACCAGGAGATATTATATTAATGCTTCATAGTATGAACCAACGTAGTGTATTATATAAGGAGGTTCGTTTCCACCTATCATTTTCTGTTTCATCCTACATCATTGTACATTACGTTTCCCAGTGAGACAAACATACAACTGAAAAGCCATCATTAATTATTAGATATTTTACTCTTGTTTATATGAGACACAATGCTCATTGAAAAGTTCTATGATCACGGTCATTGCAGTCCATCAGTAATGTGTATTGGAAATGAGTGTTGACAACAGTTTTCACAGGTCGAACAAACAAGTAGAGGTTCATCATTGACTAGAGAGTTAATTGGTATTAGTCGTACACAAGCAATAACTCAATACATGTAGCATCAGCTGTGCCTCAGCCCCACATTTCATTCATTAGGTGGGTGCTCCGGAAGATGTCTAATTTTCCATTATTTCTTTAAACACTAGTGGGATATATATGTGGTATTTGACTTTTATTTCTAACCGATCGAGCATCAACGGAGATACTAATTTATTCGTTAGTTTGTTATCCAAAACTTCGAGAGCATTCAATTAATCGATCCTATTCTGCTGTTGGTGCTGTGATGTTTCTCTGGTTACGAAATCCTTTTCTTTAAACATCAGTTACACTCAATTAAAGCAGCAATTCTTTAACTTGCAGAGTAGAATTTAACTGGTTACAGAATGATAGAGGTTTCAGTATTACTACTATTAGGAATGATTTAATGGTGTAAATGCTATGAATATTACTGAGTCTAATAAACGCTAGATCACACTAAACTGAAAATCATTTCGAGTTTAAAATTCTAAATTGAATTATGTAATGCCAAATCTCTTCTATTAGGGAAGAGGACTGGATATTACCGACTGTAATTCCTTTAATAACAACGTATTTCTTATCAGTGCATACTTGTGGCTAATCAACACCAACCGTGTTTTCTTTGTATTATGTGTACGCATTAGTGTTACGGTCCTTTACGTTGTGAGTTCAATTTCCTCCGATGTTAACTTTGCCTTTCATCCTTATGAGATTGATGAAATAAAGCACCAGTAAAGCACTGGGATAAAATTGCTGGCCTTTTTGACAAACGTAGAGACAATTGTGTCTACGCAGGAAATATGATTCATTTTTTGAGACCATTACAGCACTGGGAATACCAGAAATAACATATAACATAAAATTGTATTATACATTTACATCTTATGAGTTTCCACATTAAACACTATATTTGTACTCCATAAATTACAGTAGAAATATTACATGTTCATGCAAATGACAACATCTTTTCAAACACAAGTTTAAGTGAAAACATTTTATAAAGAAAGCTTAGGCATATCTTAACATACCAAAGTATTTTAAACCATAACCCAATATGTATAACCATACTAGTTTCTTTAAAGACATTTCTCAATTGTACGTCATTAAGACAACAAGTGATGGCATGCTTACATAATCATTAAGTCTACTAAATATATCATCCAGTAGACTGTTCTTTCTCAACACATACCCACCCATCTTTGAAAGTAATACTAGGTACTCTTCGTTTTACACAATACGTATTTGATCGAATCTTAACTAATTGAAATAAATAGAACAACGAAATGAAATAAAAAAATTAAATAAAACTTATACATTGTGTTAAAGTGCACGTGTAATTAAATTACGTATATTTTAGAAATGTGGTAAATTAAAATTTGGTGACAATTTAATTAATGCGGAGGCTTAAATATAATGCTTTTTAATATAATGAAAATTGTGTAATCGGAATATATGTATGAGAGATGTAATGGGCATACAAATTAATATATATTCTTTAATTAAATACAGTAGTCAGCATTTTGAAAACAGTAATAAAAATAATTTTTAAATATTTTGCTTTCTAGGCAAACCTATATTTATTAAAACACAAACTCAAGTCGGAAAATATAAATAACTCTTCTGTTGTAACAGATGAATTGTTGTAGAACATATTTGTCATTCAGATATGGGGAAGGAAAAAAACAAGTTGCTCCCGGGTAAATAAACCGATGAAAACAGAAACGAAACCTACATTTAACGAAACCTACATTTAATCAGTTCAGGAATCTATTTTTTTATAAAATGTTGCTTCTGAGTACTACGATCATGAATATACTCAGGTGATGAAACGTGATGGATGAATATCTATAATGTTGAATCGGAAATTAATGCTTTTCAATCGAGGACATGTGTAATGACGAACATTTCAAAATATTTAATACAAATAACAAATTATATAGGTGACATAAGTCAAATCTATGTGTTATATTATATTCCTATTCATTATAGTTTTTGCCGAGTTTTGCATTTGCTCATGCGGCTATGTAGGGAGATACTGTAATAGCAATCTCTACTGCGTGGCGGACAGATATAAGCAGTGTCACGATATGATTGCTCTCTGCTTGTTTTCTACACTCTCTCAATGGCGCATTTCCAGGATCCTTGTACGTCTGGAAGACTTTCAAATGACTGCATATCAATTTGTGTACGTTTTATCTTTCAATTCCAGCTGGTGAAGATCTAGCGACTTGGATCCCACTGATCGTACCTCGCACAGCCAATCTTTACTAATTCGGCAGTAATTCATTCGGTGAACATGACCGAGAAACCAAAGACGGCATTGGCTAAGAAGGGAGAAGATACAGGTGGGGCATAAAAACTGTTACAAAATAAAATGCAAATAGTTCTTGAAGAAAACATTTATTTCAAGATCTGACTAAAACAAATAGTAAGTAATATACTATTAAACAACTGCACACAAATGTATTCGAAATACTTTCCTCTAGCTCTCACTACTGCTCGAAATATTCTAGGAAAGTCTTCGATGGCTGCACGAACAGTTTCCATGGGTATTTTCTCCCTTACTTTATTCAGTGTTGATGTTAGAGTTTCACTATTTAGGCTAGGAGTAGAGCAGGCGTCACTCTCAAGAATTGACCATAAAGAAAAATCGAGAGGTTTGAGATCTGGTGATGTGGGAAGCCACTCTTCCTTACTGATCCATGAGGGACAATGGTCTCTACACCACTGTTGTGTTACGCAAGCAGTGTGGCTCGTTGCTCCATCTTGTTGGAGAGTCCAAATGTCATCGCCATAAACAGATATGCACCATGGCATCAGGGCTCCTTCCAAAAGATTCTTCATGTAAAGTTATTTGTTAATTTTAACTCATTGAGGCACAACAATCAGAAGAGACTCCCCTCTATCAGAAATGGTTGCCCAAACTATCACTGATGCTTGTTTCTGTGTTCTGAACACTTTTCCTAAACTTGAGGAAATTGATTTGAGACTTTTTGCAAGTACTCCATCATGTTGATGATTGTGAGACTGCTGCACAGTGAATAACTTCTCATCTGTAAAGATTATGTTGTGCAGCGTGCTATCCTTGATACGGTTCAATAACAGTTTACTTCTGGAGCGTCTCTTTTCAATTGTGGCTGCAGAAAGAAGCTGCCTCTTTTGGAACTTATAGGGTGACATCCCCAGAACATCTCCACATATCCTGCGCATAGTTCTCGGCGATGTTTTTGATTCTTCTGCCATTTTTCTCATGGACCTTCTTGGATTATGCCTGATTCTTTTCCTCACACTTTTATCGAGTTTTGGTGTTCTTGAGGTGCAAGGACGTCCGAATTGAGGTCTGTCTTTGGTCGAGGAAGTTTCCTTAAATCGATCGATTGTCCTTTTGATTTTCATCAACATTCTATTGATCTTAAGAATTTTCCCCAGTTTAAATATCTCGGGTGGAGTCAGGCCTTTTTAATGCTTCTCTATTATGAACTTTCTTTTCAATTCTATGGATATTGCAAATTGTTAATGGCGTAATGTTCTAAACAATAGTTAATATGGTTATAGTACATGGATTTTTTACACATATATTAGTTATATTAGCAACATAATGTATTTTTAAATTGATTTAAAACTTTGTAACAGGAATTATGCCCCAGCCTGTAGTTGGCAAGTCTGCGAGCTCAAGCACCTCTGTATTTGAAATTCTGTCCTTCCAACATCCGCAATGTTCAGGAGATGACGCAAAATTACGCGGATATTTACGTAATAGGGCTATTACACGTCTCCAGCCAGCTGCCCAACTCATGCAATATGTCTGTGCAGAGATCGCTAGTCATCACTACTGGATAAGTTATCTAGCTCTCCTCGGTAATCCCTCACTCCACCTCTAATAAAAAGAGGAAAAATTTCTCGCACACTAAATACACGTGGTTTGATGGTTGAATTCAAACAAATGAATTCGCGCCTAAACGAAGCACTGAACTGGATTCTAGTATATGTGCACACATAACAAGGTCCATGCGTATATTCAAGCAAATAAAATATGATGTATCTGATATATATATATCACTATATCATATATATATATATATATATATATATATATATATATATATATATATATATATATATATATATATATATATATATATATATATATATAACGAAGGAAGTGTGGTAAGGAACTATGTGGACCATAACGCTCCAGAATACGCGATGCATTGGGTAGTAGAGTGGGTAACAGGAAAATAGTAAGGACCCCGACGGCATAGCTCAAGCCATTTGTCGAAACGGCTTCAGCTCGGTGTTGTGACTCTTTTCCTATTACGGACTCTAGTACCCAAAGTATCGAGTACTCTGGTGTGTTATGGTCCACCTGACTCTTTTCCTATATATATATATATATATATATATATATATATATATATATATATATATATATATATATATATATATATACATATATATATATATATATATATATATATATATATATATATATATATACATATATATATATATATATATATATATATATATATATATATATATATATATATATATATACCATATATTAGCAAATGGAAACTATATTTATAAAACCATATTTATTTCATTATACA
>OZ024740.1:190411074-190423574 GCA_964016885.1 Eledone cirrhosa
ATATATATATATATATATACACATACACTCATACATGCACACACACATATATGTGTATATAAATACACACATACACATACATATACACATATAAACATACGCACATAAATATCAACACATCCATACATACACATACATATATACAACCACACACACATATATACACACATACATACACATATAAACATAAATATAAATACATATACATACACACATATACATTCATATATATAAATATATATGTACATATACATATATATATATGTGTACAAGCATACACCTACACAAACATAGCCATACACACATACATATACATACATAATATACATGCACACAATCATACATATATACACACGTACATACATACACATACATAAATGCACTACTCTACATATTCACACACGCAAATAAACATAAGAAAACATATATATATAAACAAATGTTGACAGCGATACAAACGGCGGGTAGCTGGACAGACACGCGTGATAAGTAATACACACAAATGCACGTATACATACGTACGAAATAGTAAATACATACACACACTCTCACACATAAATATACATATACAAATACATAAACACATACATACACATACACAAATACATGCACAAACACGCACACACACACGTATACAATTATACACACACATATGTATATGTATATATAGAGACATACATATATATATATATATATACATAAATATAACAATACACACACACATATATATGCATACATACACACTCACATATACATACATAGCTATACAATTATACACATACAAATACGTACATATCATAAACACGCACAACCAAATACGAACATACGAACACACACACACACACATATATATATATGACGCAATGAAATTCTCAACAGTTCATTACGTAACTGTCTTTATCCCATTGCAGAAACTAATTAGTTGGAGTGAAAATTTAAGTAAGTTAATTTAAAAAAAAAAATTTTTTTAAAGAAATTTTCTTATTTTACGTCTCATATATTATTGTTCTGCATTCTCCTGCATTGAACCACCTAGGTACAATGACATAACCTGTGTATTTGCTGGCATTAGCGTACATCTGTGCGCTTATGTTAGTAGATATATTAAATTATCTATATTTATCTCCAAATCACTGAATTGTCGAGCAAACCAGCCAAAACCACTTCTAAATTTTTTTGGGGGTGTTAGTAGGCGTCTGTCATCTTACCATCCCATTCCTACTGACTAGCCTCTGTGTCACGTGATTGATTCTTTAGAATCGGCCATATGATCAGTGGCAGTGAGAATTTTCAGTGGCTGGAATCCAGTCCTCGATAGATGTTTTCAGTTGCCGAATTATTATTATTTTAATATGAGTCCCCAGTGTCCGCGCATCGCCTGGAGACTCGGCTGAGAATGACCTCCCTGATGACGCAATGAAATTCTCAACAGTTCATTGCGTAACTGTCTTTATCCCATTGCAGAAACTAATTAGCTGGAGTGAAAATTTAAGTAAGTTAATTTTAAAAAAACATTTTTTTAAAGAAATTTTCTTATTTTACGTCTTATATATATATATATACATATATACACATACATACACATATACATGTGTGTGTGTGTAAAACTCAGTCTTAGATAATTCATATGAACCTTACATATACATATATATAGTAGTAAAGTAATAAAGTAATAAGCAACAGAAGGCAATTATTCCATTCACCAGTGGTTTCTTAAAAGCAAAAAATGTTTCCTTCAATCTTCAGAATGAAAAAAACCTGGTCTATCTACATATACATACATAGACACACACAAATATATATATATATATATATATATATATACACACACATATATATATATATATACACACACATATATATATATATATATATATATACATACACATAAATATACACACACATACACATAGGTATGTGAAGGTCAAGGCAAAAATAATATATGGAGGGGGGAACATAGGAAAAGGTGAAATATAAGGGGAGGTAAGGGAGAAAAAAATATATATACAAGAGTACAGAACGTAGATTTAGCAAAATAAAAACCCTAGCAGAAGTAAAGAGTAGAGAAGGAGTTCAAGGCGGTTGATTTATCATAGGAGTGTCAATCCAGTTACAGATCAGATGCGATTTCAGATGAGGACAGCATCTGAAGATCTCAGTCTTTGAGTTAAGGCAAGCGGAAGTGGCTCTCAGGTTTAGCAAAATCCTATATTTTTTCTGTGGTACACAAAGAACAATTCTTTGTGCCCCTTTTGTACTCCCTCGAATGGTCTAATATAGACCAATCAATAGAGTACGGGATGTTACTATCCTTGAGTTCCCACACCTTACTTGCGAGGGCCGTTGATGTTCGTTTTCGGAGTACTTAAAATACGCGACATGTGAGTAAAATCTGGTTTTGAACCTGTCCTGGGTCATACCGACATATCGCTCACTCCTGGCTTGCTGGTTGTTGATTACCGGTACACATATATATATATGTATATGTACATATATATTTATATATATGTATATGTGTGTATGTATATGTATTTATATTTATGTTTATATGTGTATCTATGTGTGTATATATGTGTGTGGTTGTATATATGTATGTGTATGTATGGATGTGTTGATATTTATGTGCGTATGTATATATGTGTATATGTATGTGTATGTGTGTATTTATTATGTGTATGTGTGTATTTATATACACATATATGTGTGTATATATGTATGCATTTTTGTTTTTAAAATGCAAATTCAATAAACAGACCAGGATTTTTTCATTCAGAGGATTGAAAGCAAAATATTTTACTTTTAAGAAACCACTGGTAAATGGAATAATTGCCTTTTGTTGTTTATTACATAACTATATATATATATATATATATATATATATATATAACGAAGGAAATGTGGTAAGGAACCAGGTGGACCATAACGCATGCGACGATATATATATATATATATATATATATATATATATATATATATATATATATATATATATATATATATATATACATATATATATATATACATTCGACGGCTAATTCTGGACTGCGTCCAGAATTGGCCGTCGAAACGGCTGGAGCTCAGCCGTCGGGGACTTACTGGTCCTATTACCCACTCTACTACCCTAAGTATTGAGTACGTTGGTGCGTTATGGTCCACCTAGTTCCTTACCACATTTCCTTCGTTATATATATATATATATATATATATATTATCTATATGTACATTCATGTATATATGTTCATTTATGTCTGAAGCATCGCAAACCTATACATATATAATCCTCCAGTCGATGAAACTGCATTCGAATTGTATGTTGAATTTTGTGTTTATCTATCTTAATCAAATTTATTTCTCATTTACAATACGCTAAATGCTCTCTACACCGGCAATTTGGTGGGGGAGTTTGATTTATATTCAACTTTTCAATTTCTTTTACTTTCCTGCCAATGTATTCACTAAATATTGTCAAGCTTGGTTTTCATCCTTTTTTATGTGTGCCAGTACACATCTAAAACTACTACATTTGTGGTGACAATGATTAGACGTGTACTAGTCGGTTAAACATACCTGCCCATTCGTGAAGGCTACCATCCAATTAGGAAGCATTCCTGAGCCAAATTACCTAATGTATGCTGATATTACCTCAGTAATGTGAACAGTGTTTGCAGTTGGAGCCATGATTCAGGGACCGGCGTATATTTTATATTATGATATCATTCCCCACACGAAGTCACATATCATTATCTTTAGTGTACTTGGGCACTCTGAATAATGGGTTGGATATAAACATGGTTATATCCTTGAGCGATTAAGATATGGCTGAATATGTACCGATCATTACGGCTAGCTTCCTATACCTATATATCTTCGTATTCAGATTATCACAGGAAGCTGCTTCTTAAGTTCCAACATTTTTCTATGCTCTCACTACCCACTTAAATTTCTAATAAAAGTAATATGTTATATATTATAGTTGCTCTATTTATTTGAAAATGTTTTATCTTTTTTAATGGAGTTTCATTTGAGAGCCTTAGACTTTGGTATGGATTTAAATTTTATTTATAATTGATTCTAAACAAAATTTTAATTCATTTCTAAATTTCCGATGATTTCGTGATTACTTGAATTTGTTTTGTGTAGTGTAGTCCTTAAGAAATATATTTTATGCATTTCATAAAAGGGTATAATGAAAACCAAGAAATAAAATGTTTTTCTCATACTGATACATACACATATTCTGGCCTTTAGAAGTCATTACACAATAATTTTAAGAGTTCTACATTCCTGCCATTTGCATATAATGGCTACATGTGTTGATATCAAAATTATTATATTTGATAAATATTTAATAAGCTATATCTGCTGCATTTGTTAATGACATTTAAACACGCATAATCTAATTATCCTGGTATAATGCTGGTCAAAACGTACTTCCAGTTATTACTAAAATTAGAAGCAAATTATAAATGAATAAATAAATATAGTCTAATCCCGATTAAAACATTGCTATTCGGCTGAATTATACATGCCTTCTTAATTTCAGTGCTTCTCCATGTTAAGTTACATGAACAAGTAAGCTTCTGTGTCTGAGTTTTATTTTAGCATAGTGTTATGTGAATTAAGCTTTTTGTTTAATTATTCCTCTATCTTCATCGGGAAATTCACGAATACATGAAGGTAAACATTTGATACTGATGGTGTAATGATTGCATACAAATAATACAAATCCTGTAAAAAAGTATCTTATGATGCTCATGTTGCATGTAAATGTTTTTTTCCGTCGGATAATATCAGTTCGGGCAGACTTATAATTTCAAATATTCTAACTGACATTATACGACTATTTTAATCAAAACTAGGACTACATATTCTAAATGGCCACCAATCATATGTGACATAGTTTTATGTATGGAAGGTGTTCCGAGTAAGTTAAATGAACCTCTAAATACACTCTCTCTGTCTTGTGAAATTCATGGTTTCGTATATTTTCATGGGTGAATACATGTTAAATCATTTTCTAATGGCAAAGCTTAGAATCGATTCGTGAAGACACGTTAAGTAGATATAGACATGTTGTATGATTTAAGAAAAAATTGGTGTCTGTTTACTGCGAAGTAACGATTTGAATTAATGACATATCCGTGTAAAGATGCTAAAACATTAGGATGTTGCTGATGATAATTATGATCAGGGGGACGAAGACGGTGATAACGGTGATGATGATGATGATGATGATGATGATGATGATGATGAGGGTGCAGTTTTGGTGAAAAGGATGATTCCACCGCATGTTGCTGATGGCAATACGCCGATTATAACAATCCCGATATTAATGACCACGACTAATTTAATAAGAGTAAATGTAATGGTTATAGTTATAATAAAGAGGTAAATGATGACGATAATAACGACGATGATATAAATTCTAATGAGGAAAAATAAATTATAACCTTGTGTAACAACAAACACACTAAAGCATATTGATATAAATGATCTATCCTTTCTTTTTGTATTTTTTGAAAGCGGGACATTCTCCTCTAAAAGACAAATATAATATGCCATTTATGTACCGTATATGATGTAATCATTGTTACGTATGTTTTTTTGTTTTTACTATAGGGACATTGAAAACTATTTTCTGCTCCCCTTCCTAATGTTGTTAGTGACAAAAACGTAACGAAGCTGTGATTCTAGGGGATCGAAACGAAATAGTTAATTCAGATCACTCTCAGATAGGACATTCCAAACATTACGACACTCGTTTACGTAGTTTCTCTATACAAGTTTTCAAACCAGACGTAAATACAACAATACAGAAACTGACAGTGATGTGTTTAAATTAATATTGTAAGAAAAATAAACATAACAAGACATTGTTATTATGTGACAACTCTAATGGTTTAGCGCGGACTCAACTACAAACAACATGATTTTTTTCCATCCACTTTTCTTTGATATAAAAATGACCAAACTATTGAAACGAACCTAATAGCAAGAACTATTTCAACATTTGATGTTTACTAGCAGCAAAACACTAAATCAACTAACAGATGGTTTCGTTTATTATCATCCGTTCTAACACTAGATCACAATATTCGGTTTCTCTCTTACTATACACCACACTATATCTCTATAAATCAATCTCTCATTCATTTGTAGCTATATAAACTATCATTCAATATGTATTTTGCTATCTGTGTGTGTATATATATATATATATATATATATATGAAAAACGTAAAATAAGAAAATTATAGTAATTAGCTTACTTACTTAAATTTCACTCCAACTAAAAGACAGTAGCCAAGCTGTAACTATGAACTATAGTAGCAATTTTGGCAAATATTTGCTCAACAAAATAATTTGGAAATAATTATAAAGAATTAGTATATCTACCAACATATATATACAGATGTATACCTATGCAAGCAAATATATAGGTTCTGTCTTAGTAACTTTGTGGTTCAATGCAAGGGGATGCAGAACAATTATATGAAAAACGTAAAATAAGAAAATGATAGTAATTAGCTTACTTACTTAAATTTCACTCCAACTAATTAGTTGCTAATTGCTTTTGTTGAGCAAAAATTTGCCAAAATTACTACTATAGTTCATAGTAACAGCTTGGCTACTCTCTTTTTAACACCCCACTCGTCACTGATTAACCTCGATGTCAGGTGATTGATTCTTTTGAATTTGCCACCGAACAAGATGGTAGTGATTTTTTCAGTGTTTTGGAATTTAGTCCCCGCTTGCTCTTTTCCATCCACTGAATTATTTTTGCATAAGTTACCTGTGTCAGCGCATCGCCAGGTATCTTAGCTGAGAATGACTCCCTGATGAAGAAAAGGTTTCTCCATGGTCTCCATGTTAGACTATGTATCTTCCCTTTCAGAAACTAATTAGTTGTAGTGAAATTTAAGTACGTAATCTAATTACTATCATTTTCTTATTTTACGTTTTTCATATAATTTTTCTGCATCCCCTTGCATTTAACCACAAAGTTACTAAGACAAAACCTATATATTTGCTTGCATAAGTATACATCTGTATATATATATATTGATAAATATACTAATTCTTCATATATATATATATTATATATTCTTCATATATATATATATATATATATATATATGCTGAGATAGCGAAATAGTCGATTTTCTCGATTTAGGATTTACAGAAACCTAGCGGAGATATTATATATTATATGTGATGTATATTTTATGGTATATATCATATTTTGTTTATGATGTCGACGCGACGATCCAGGTTAGTAAAATTCTATCCTGAGTTCAGTTTTTTTTCGTCGCAATGGTCCCTGCGACCCGACTATCAGTCGCTGTCTTCAATTTGCAAAGCTGTCTAAACGTAATGTTATAACTCCTGGGTAATATACCTATTGAGTGCTTAGCTGCACTCCGAGATTGCATTCGTTAGCTTGTCTGCAACCAGAGCTTCGATGATGCTGTACTGAATTATATATATATATATATATATATATATATATATATATATATATATATATATATATATATATATTTATAACCAATGAAATGTGGTAAGGAACCAGGTGGACCATAACGCACCAAAGTACTCAATACTTAGTGTAATGTATGTATGTGTGATTGTGTGTGTGTTTGTGTGTGCTCGTGCGTGTGTGCGTGCGTTCTCTTCCGACATTAATACAGGATCAAGTTTCACTTTCATCCAATCGAACTCTATAAAATAATTGTTTCTACTTTTTGGCACAAGGCCAGCAATTACCCAGGAACATTACTGGTACTTTATGTTATCGACCCCGTAAGGATGAAAGGTAAAGTTAAACTCGAACTCTATAAAATAATGAGCATTGTTATATAGAAGATGAAACTCTCCATTATTGCCAAGAGGAAATTAACTTGCTTTCTCTAGAGCAATATTATATATATATTTATAATTATATAAACCTTTGAATTGTATCTCGATAAATTTACATCGTATTTGTTGCAATTTCTTCTGCACATAAATCGTCATAAATCCATGTCCAACTTTTACTTGTCTCTGACAAACGTTCTCTGTGATCTGTGTATGTATCGGACATTAAACTATTGCATATAGATAGGTATGTCAAAACATGAACCTTAATTCAATGTATATAAATATCTCTATATTTCAAAAGCTAATAAATTCAAAATTTAAACAAATGTTCGTTCTAGTCCGCTCCGGTTGTTAATATTAGCAGTAAACGCTGCTAGTAGTCACATGGCTTTCCCGGTTTTGGCGTTCAAATTCAAAATTTGAACAAAGTAATACATTACTTTACACAAACCGAATAAAACTCTCAACTAGATGTTATTAAACAAACATAAACAATTAACCAATCAATAGAATTGTCTAATTAAATTAATCAATTAATCATTAAGTCTAGGAGATAATAATACAAAAATTAGTACAGCATAATCGAAGCTCTATCTGCAGCTAAGCTAATGAATGCAATCGAGGTATGCAGCTAAGCACTCAATAAGGAATATTACCTTAGACTTATAACATTACGTTTAGACAGCGAGCGATAGGGGAGCCGCAGTGACCAAAGCAACGAAAAAGACTGAACTCAGGAAAATATGAAAATATATATAAATACAAATATTTGAGGGCAACAGACTGAGGTGAAAGCAGCTAGTTGTTCACTCGTCCTCTTTGTCTTTGGTCATGATATTCGGACCCAGGGATTTTATCTGTTATATTCCTTTGTTATATTTCGAATATTTGATGATATCACCGGATTCATACGGCACCCGGTCACTGAAATAATCATAGTATAATAAACCTTTCAAGCATTTACACCAGTCCAGCCTCCTGTTATTTTATTTATATATATATATATATATATATATATATATATATATATATATATATATATCTATATATATATATATATCTATATATATATATATATTTATATATATATATATATATATATATACACACACACATATATATATATATATATATATATGTGTGTGTGTGTATATATATATATATATATGTATATAAGATGTGAGAAAAACCACAGACCCTCCATCTCAACTCTACTTTTGAAAAGCAGAAGAACTGCGAAACCGGTAAAGGAACCAAATAAATATATATATATATTTTTTTTTTAAATAAGACTCCAGTTGCATTTTCGATTCCATCTCTTTTTCTTTATGTATATATATATGAAAATATATGGTATTTCTATTAAATATGTTATATGTATGTGCGGAAGGGTGCACCCACCGATTATTTGCTTAAACTTTAATCTGTTATTTAAATAAATATATATATATATATATATATATATATATATATATATATATATATATATATATATATATATACATACATATTTATTAAAATAACAGATTAAATGTTAAGCAAATAATCGCTGCTTGCACCCTTTAGCACATAAATATAATAACATTTTCTATAGAAATACCATATCCTTTCCTATGTATATATATATTTATTAAAATAACAGATTAAACTTTAAGGAAATAATCGCTGCTTTCACCCTTCAGCACATAAATATAATAATATTTTTAATAGAAATACCATTGAAATGTCTTACTCTACGACTCCTAAACTTGCACATAACATCAAGCTTCAAATTTAGCTAAATTTCCTACCCGTAGGAACATGTGCAACCCTGTAGGTAGTACTAACTATAATTGTAGGAATAGGGTTAACTGCCCCCTATCAGGGAAATGCCTCTGTAGCAACATTGTCTACAAGTGTAACGTTGAAACACACACGTCCTGTTGGGCCTACATAGAGTTAACCGCCAATTGATTCAAGCAGCGTCTTTAAATGCATACCCATTCTTTTCTTAAGGCTTTAAGAAGGAATATCACGTCACTTTCAGCTTATATCTGGAGTTCAAAAGACAACCACACCCAATATAGTTTACATTGGGAGATCCTAACTTGGGCTAGATCGTATAACGGAAATAAAAGACCATGCGACATCTGCGCCGCTGAAGCCCTGGAAATACTCTACGCCAATACATCTTTAAAAAAAATATCTGAGGCAGTTGCGGCTTGTAAACATAAATTGCACAATACTTTCCTGTATTTCAGCCCCACATTATACCCTAACAGATAGGACGAACAATGCGCGGATAATTTACGTCTTGATGTGGTAGCTAAGTATATTTGATGTTTATCCCATTACCTGTTTGTATAGGTAAGGATATATTACCTGTATGTTTTGTGTTGGTACGTATACTTTCTCGTACGTATATTTGTTTGTATTTGTTATAGGCGTATATATCATATTATATATACTGGTACATGTGTATATATGGTTATGTGCATACGTGCATTTTGCGTTTGTATTTGTATGCGGGATAGCACGCATGTAGGGTTTGTGTATATGTGTACTCTGTGTGTTGGTTGACGGACGTTTAGCGAACATATGTGTTTTGACATATAGGTATGTGTGTGCGCGCGTTATGTACGTATTTATGTGTATATTTATATACGTTTATATAATTATATGTATACGCACGCGCACACATACATATATATATATATTTATATTGCTTTATGTGTATCTGGTGTATACGTTCGTATGTGTGCGGGTACAGGCGTTGCGTGGGTCTTTGTATGTGTGCGCGTGATTTTGTGCACGTGCCATTATTTGGAAACCCATGGCGGTTGTTTTCTCGTATGCATGTGTATGTACGTATATGGATGCCTGCAGTATATATTTAATTATTGTTGATTTAAATACCCTCTGTAATTTATTTACATTATTTTCTTAAATCTGAAGCCGAGAAACATTCGGTTTCCTAAATAGAATTTGTTTGTCTACGACTTCAGTTATACCATAGACGTGGTTTTGTCTTTGCGCTTAATTGTTCTCACCGGTCCACATAATGACGTATTATCTTCCCTGTTTCCGTTCATTGCCAGGGAACGTCTCCATGAACCTCCTAATAGTATATTAGTCTACGACTTCATTTATACCATAAACGTTGGTTTGTCTGTGAGTGTAATTGTTTTCAACGCTCCAAATAATGACGTATTATCTTCGATTATTTCGTTCTTTGCCAGGAAACGTCTCCACGAACCAAAGTATCGTCTTTCTGTCTTACTTCGGTAGCAACGTTTCTTGAAATATTTACTTCCGCGCTTACAGATAGATTTTTTTAGTTTCAGAAGATCCCGTTAAGAGTGAAAGCAGCGATTCTTTGCTTAAACTTTAATATGTTATTTTAATAATTATCTGCCACGGTTCTTATATATTTGATATATATTTATCCTTATCTAGCCCTCTTTGGATTTTCGTCTTCAAATTTATTATCATTACTATATATATATATATATATATATATACATGGAGAGAAGGAAACTTATATATATATATATATATATATATGCGTGTGTGTGTGAGTGGGTGTGTGTGTGTGTATGTGTTTCCTTCTCAAAAAATGTTTTAAACGTTCATATTTATACAATTGTTTATATATAAGTATATGTATATGGATGCATAGTTTTCTTGTGGGAAATTGTTATAAGTCTGTTATCATGTCTAATTATATGTCCTAACAAATAGCTATTCGTTTAAAAGCCTATGAAAATTCATGTTCGTACTTCTCGTTTTGGTCCTTATTAAAACTAGCAGAAAACCCGCGCTTCAGGTGGTTTTGTGCTAGTATGTGTAGTGTCCATATTGATATTATAAGCAAACATATATGCATTTCGATATAATACATACGTCAAATGAAATCGTAATTGAGAATATGCACAGAAATTGAACAGAGACTGTGCTACACACTCTTCTGCAATCAGTAAATAATACATAATACATTTAAAAAAGACGATATTATATATAAACTGCATTAGGATAAAATTAGTGTCATATATATATAAACGTTTATATTAGCGATGTAATGAGCGTTATAATATAACGGCGCTAATCGGAAGTGTTCATATTTGAAAATTTAAAACATGTGAATCTTGAACTAAGCATTAACATTAGTTATATTCAATCAAGTGTTGCGAAATTTAGTACATACATTATGTAATATCCATTCATTGGTGAATTGGCAGTATCGGTAGAGGGTCGGACGCTATGCTTTGACGCATAGAGTTACGGCCCTTGCCATTCTGAGTTCAAATCCCGCCGAGGTTAACTTTGTCTTTCATCCTTACAGGGTCCATAAAATCAAGTACCAGTAATGTACTGGGTAATTGCTGGTCTTGTGCCAATAGTAGAAACAATTATTTATTCTAAGTAATCCAACTTATTTTACAAACGCAGTCCCGCTTTCCTCCATTTATTATAGTATGATGTAAACATTTATGCGAAATGATCCCAAGAGGTAATTTGTTTCTTATATGTTTTATTAAGTGTGATGATTTTACTTATGATATGGTTGCTTGTCGTGACAGAAGTGTTGTTTGAATGTTTTTCGAAGTTTTGTATGTCCTCAGTAAATAGGTCAGAGCCACAATTAATCATGACAGGCCAAC
>OZ024740.1:190433574-190438574 GCA_964016885.1 Eledone cirrhosa
AATGGCCTGAGGGCCACCTCCTCCCTGGAATGACGTCAATAGAACAGAGACAGACGGAATCCCTGCTGGCCCTCACACACAGGCTGTTCATGGAGCAAGCAATACTCCTCCCAACAAGAGGCTAAAATGTCCTGGACCTCTGTTTTACAAACAACGAAGTGCTCATCCACAATGTAAAGGTGACACCAACAATTCTCTCGGATCATAACTTGGTAGAGCTAATGATATGTGGTCCAAGAGAACCAACAGAGACAAAACCACCAAGAAGCTCCGGGACGCTATCCAGCCTTAACTTCTACGGGGCTGACTGGAAGAAGATTAAGAGTGAAATCCGGAAGCAAACATGGAGTGCAAACATCGCCACACAAGACACTAACACACAATTTCAACACTTCATGACAACGATACACACCATATGCAAAAAGTGTGTCCCGGAGAAAGAGGCAAACAGACACAAAAATCTTATTCCCAGAGATAGGAAAATCCTTATGAGACGTAGAACTAAACTCTCAAACCAGTTGAATAGTCAACAAAACCAAAACAAGAAGGAATCCTATTTGAAACGTGCACTACTTGACACCGAGATTGCACTCAAGCTTTCACATGAGAATGAGAGGGCAAGGAAAGAGAACAGGGCCATAGAAAACATTAAAACAAACCCTAAGGCCTTCTTTAAATTTGCAAAAGAAACTGCCTCAGTACACTGCAAGATTGGACCACTCTTCCACACGGACGGTTCATTAACCGAAAATCCCCAAGAGATATGTGAAATACTGAACGAACAGTACAAAAGTGTCTTCACATGTCCACTGAGGCCCATGCAAATAACGAAGCCAGAGGAGTTCTTTGATGCCACAACACTACATCAAGAAATGGCAACCATCAACCACATAGACATAACGGAGGAGGATGTGGTGTACGCCATTGATGAAATTAGAACAGACTCGGCTGCTGGACCTGATGGATTCCCAGCAGTTCTCCTAAAAATATGTAAGCGGGCCTTAGCAACTCCACTGAAGATGCTCTTCAGAAGCTCCTTGGCTAGCGGTGTACTACCCAGGGAGCTGAAAGAAGGCACAATATGCCCTATCCATAAAGGAGGTAGTAGAGCGGAGGCCAAGAACTATAGGCCAGTCTCCCTGACGTCGCATATCAGTAAGGTCATGGAGCGAGTCGTCAGAAAGAAACTAATCACTTTCCTCGAAGAAAATGACCGCCTGACTAGCACGCAACATGGCTTCCGCCCAGGAAGAAGCTGCCTTACACAGCTGCTACATCACTACGACTGGGTACTGAGACAGCTACTAGAGAGCTCACATGTAGACGTGATATATCTTGACTTTGCGAAGGCCTTTGACAAGGTCGACCACGGAATGATATGTCACAAACTACACGGACTCGGCATAACTGGAAAAGTAGGTGAGTGGCTGCATGGCTTCCTGAGGGACAGAAGCCAGGCAGTCGCAGCAAATGGGGCCCTCTCGAGGGAAACACCGATAACAAGTGGGGTGCCTCAGGGGACAGTCCTGGGACCACTACTGTTTTTGGTGGCTCTCTCGGACATGCCCTCTGTGGTGCATGCAACAACATCCCTCACTAGCTATGCTGATGACACTAAGGTAGCACAGGCAATCAAAAACCCGGCTGACGCTGCCCTCTTACAGCAGGATCTGGATGCCATATACAGATGGGCGGAAGAAAACAACATGCAGTTTAATGCTGGCAAATTCCAAGCCCTACAATACAAACCTGCAAACACAAACACAAATATAGCGGAACACAGCTACACAGGACCAGGAGGGACCGATATCCCCGTGTCAAAATCGATACGAGACCTGGGCATAGACATGAGCGATGATGCATCTTTTTCTTCACACATCATGAAGGTGGCGACAGCATGTAGACGATTCGCTGGCTGGATCTTGAGGACTTTCCTTACAAGAGATCGAGACACCATGTTGACACTGTGGAGGACTTTTGTCCTAAGCCGCCTGGACTACTGCTCCCAGCTGTGGTCACCCCATAGTGTCAAACTAACCACAGAGCTTGAGGCAATCCAGCGAAGCTACACCAAGAGGATTGCCAAGATGAGGGAGACAAGCTACTGGGAGAGGCTGAAGGAACTGAACCTCTACTCCTTGGAGCGAAGACGGGAGAGATACGCAGTGATCTACATGTGGAAAATCCTGGAGGGACTAGCACCAAACTTTGGCATTGGGAGCTGGACCAACCGTCGAACAGGACGTCACTGTGTGGTGCCAAAGGTCCCGTCTTCCACATCTAGAATAAGGAGCAGGTATTGCAATAGCCTGGGATTCAAGGGCCCTCAACTCTTCAACAGGCTGCCGAGGCATCTGCGAGACTTGCATGACGTGGAGGTGGATGTCTTTAAGAAACATCTCGACACCTTGTTATCCAGGATCCCGGATGAGCCCACAGCAAGACACGAGGGAAACCTAAGGGCAGCAGCAACAAACTCCCTCCTACACCAGTGGCCAACCTATACAGGCTGGAGATAAAATGTGTAGCAACAAGGGCGGTGCCCCAGCATGGCCTCAGCCGGATGGCTGAAACAGGTAAAAGAGTAAAAGAGTAATATATATATATATATATATATATATATATATATATATATATATATATATATATATATATATATAGAATAAGGAAAAGCGAAGTACTTTCAGATGTTCAAGTCCTTTAATAATAATGCTGTGATATATAAGGGAACGGATGAAAAACCCAAAAGCACGAACTTCATCCGTTCCCATGTCGATTCAATTTGGATTGCCTCGGAAACAACCTTGTTATGTAACAAGCTGTCTGATGATGACACGACACTCGCACACAGAACAGCGTAGCCAGTGTCGTCATTGAAATATATATCACAGCATTATTATTAAAGGGCGGTGGATTGGCAGTATCGCTAGAGGGTCGGACGCCATGCTTTCCAGCATAGTTACGTCCCTTTACGATCTGAGTTCAAATCCCGCCGAGGTTGACTTTGCCTTTCATCCTTATCGGGTCGATAAAATAAAAGTACCAGTAATGTACTGGCTTATTGCTGGCCTTGTGCCAAAAGTAGAAACAATTATTATTAAAGGACTTGAACATCTGAAACTACTTAGCTTTTCCTTATTCGATATTTACTCCGTCACTCCTATGTGGAAAAAGTACGTTGAGTGCTTGAATTGAATTGCATCAATGTTTACCCTAATATATATATATATATATATATATATATATATATATGTATATATATATATATATATATATATATATACATATTCGATTTCATCTTTTTTTCTTTATACTTTCACTCGTGTAGGACACCACGGTTACTTTTCATTATATATACATATCAAAGGTATATATTGAGTTAGGTACAAGTCGCCCGGGTGATTGGTAGTTACCACAATTCCAGTTTGTATTTATATTCTTCATTTTTTTCTTAAATTGAGACAAGCGAACCCAATTGTCTATAGTTGGTATTCTTTTCACCTCAGCGAATCCGGCCCCTTACGATTTGATTTGAACATATATATATATATGCCTCTGTTCGTTTTTCTTTTATATTCTATTATAGTATTATATATATATATATATATATATATATATATATATATATATATATATATATATATATATTAGAAAGATCGGGTATCGAAAAATCGGCGCACGAGTTCACGATAAACGAGATTCGACATGAGCGGCAGAGGGCTCAATAATTCAGATGAATCAGAGCTATAACTATCGTTAAAATACCGTCGCATATAGAACAAGTCCACAATCAACCATACGATAAAAAATCGATAAAGGAAGATTCGGGACAAACAGATAAAAAATATCAATAAAACAATACGTCAATAATTTAAATGAATGTAAAATCATACCCGGACCCACTAGACAGGTGTTAAATCTAGCTTCATGGGTTTCTGTAAATCCTTAGACTGTACTCTATCAGCTCACATATAAATATAAAAGCCTACTAGAGCAAGCGGAACGGAGTTTTACTTTCTCAACGAGCTTTTTTCCTGGCGGTAGAGGAGCTAACTACCAGTGAAAAACGCACATGGCATTAGACAAGGGAGATAACCCCTATATCCGCGAAAACAATTCGAGTGAATGTGGAAATACACATATCGAATTAGAGTGCTCAATAGACATGTTAAAATAAAACAAAAGCTATTCATCACTCAATAGAATCGACAAAAAATGAGCAATAAAATTAACTGGTGGATAGCTATGTCCAGAGCTAAATATATTAGAAAGATCGAGTATCGAAAAATCGGCGCACGAGTTCACGATAAACGAGATTCGACATGAGCGGCAGAGGGCTCAATAATTCAGATGAATCAGAGCTATAACTATCGTTAAAATACCGTCACATATAGAACAAGTCTACAATCAACCATACGATAAAAAATCGATAAAGGAAGATTCGGGACAAACAGATAAAAAATATCAATAAAACAATACGTCAATAATTTAAATGAATGTAAAATCATACCCGGACCCACTAGACAGGTGTTAAATCTAGCTTCATGGGTTTCTGTAAATCCTTAGACTGTACTCTATCAGCTCACATATAAATATAAAAGCCTACTAGAGCAAGCGGAACGGAGTTTTACTTTCTCAACGAGCTTTTTTCCTGGCGGTAGAGGAGCTAACTACCAGTGAAAAACGCACATGGCATTAGACAAGGGAGATAACCCCTATATCCGCGAAAACAATTCGAGTGAATGTGGAAATACACATATCGAATTAGAGTGCTCAATAGACATGTTAAAATAAAACAAAAGCTATTCATCACTCAATAGAATCGACAAAAAATGAGCAATAAAATTAACTGGTGGATAGCTATGTCCAGAGCTAAATATATTAGAAAGATCGAGTATCGAAAAATCGGCGCACGAGTTCACGATAAACGAGATTCGACATGAGCGGCAGAGGGCTCAATAATTCAGATGAATCAGAGCTATAACTATCGTTAAAATACC
>OZ024740.1:190443574-190606074 GCA_964016885.1 Eledone cirrhosa
CAGGAATGTGTACCCTTAACGCAGTACTGAGAGAGAAATCCAGCGCAAGAGAGTGTGTGATGGAATGATATTTTGAGTTATCTTTACTCGTGTGTTGCGAGTTGAGTGTATGGATAACGCTAAATGTAGTGTGTTGCTTACAGACAGGCTTCTGGGATGGGAAATCATGACGTTACTAGAGTAGGCCGCAAATACCAACTATCAACAAAAGAGCCTTCTTAATAATACTATAATTATACTTTTGAAATTAATGTATATAGTGGTATCGAAATAATACAATGTTTAATGCATACTGAAAAATGGTCTCTAAAATATTAAACATTAGCCAGGCGTCATAATATGAGTTTGAAAATAGTTGGTGACTTAATTTACAAATAAATACATTGATGTATTATAAATATTTAAACCATAGTCAGAAAATTTGATTTATTTAAATCCTTTTTAAATGTCATTGTTAAAGTAGCAAGGTATTACATGATTAATTATTAATTTGTGAATTTCTGGCTGACATATCCATTCGCATAGTTGGATTTATATATTAATTTAAGAACATTGGATGTGTGCATGTGACAAATCAGATAACCAACAGTATGAGCAATCAGTACTTGCATTGAGTCATTAATGGCTTTTTCTATGTCGCAGCTACCAAGTCTACTTTGCGAGTTTGGTATATGAAAGTAAGATACCGTAATGCAGAACAAGTAACCATGTGAAGACTATGGAATATTACTACAATATAAATTATATATTCTGTCTGTAGTCGACTGTATATTGGGGGACAATTTGGTAGAAATATTGCCACAAAGTGATTTCTATTAAAGTTATAATAATTATGAAAGATAGAAATAATAATTTCTGTTTTGAAAAAGTGTTGTGGATAAGCAAGCTCGTTAGGAAAATATCTTGTATTTAAATACAGCTCGATTCGATACTTTATAATTTGAAGCTTATAGTCCTTAGGCGGTCGATGAATTAAAGTACCAGTAACAACTGATATGAATTTAATCGACTTTCCACTCTCTCACATCTGTTGGCCTTGTGCCTAATTGTGACACTACGTCACTGGACTGGCAGTATCGCTAGTGCGTCGGCACCTGCTTTGGAGCATAGAGCTACAGTCCTTTGCGTTCTCAGTTCAAATGCTGTTATAGTTAACTTTGCCTTACGGGGTCGATAACGTAAAGTAGCAGTAATGCACTGGGGTAGATTTAATCTACTTTCCCCTCCGATTTATATTGGTGGCCTTGTGGTTAAAATAGAAACAATTAATACTAATTTGCATAATATAATTGAGATTATCTAATAGTAAATGAGATGTATTAATAATAACTAAACAAATACGATATATTAGCTACGGTGTCATAACTATTCCTTTCTCAAATATTATCCATGTAACACATTACATGGGTAAAATTAACGTATTTCCCGGCGTTGAAGACGCTACTCTTTTCCTAAAATAAGTCTCAAAAATCTACCATGAGTGTCGGAGGTCAAATGTTGTTTATTATTTTTTTCAGATTTTTGGTTGTCAATTTTAAGAGCGTCCTCGAGAACGAAACGTCTTCAGCGCCGGGAAATACGGTATTTATGCAATATGACTGCCGGAAGAGAATTCCATAGTAAACAATATGCAAAAATTAATCAAATATTAAATTGCAAGAACCTCGCAATCTATATTTTGAAACGTAGAATTACTCACATGCTTAACAATATCATATATTTAAGTAGATTCCAAAATATATATATATATTTATATACAATATTAACAATATTAAATAAATGTAAAACTATATTTATAAAACCATATTTATTTCATTATATATATTTCTGGGATATCATATTAACAATATGCTGTGCCTTCATCAGACAAAATACAATATAAACAGTTTTATAGACAAATAGGTTCGACATACCGTTATAACACCGACTTCATTTGAAGAGGTTTACGCTGGCTGTGAAAAAATTTTACGACAGACAGAAAGAAAAAGAGAGAAAACAGAAAGAAAGACAGAAAACGAAGAAAAGGAAGAAAAAGAAGAGAAAGAGGAAATGCATGGAACAAAATAGAGAGATGGAAAGATAGATAAAGCGAAGAACTTCATGTAAAGAAACAGAAAGAGATATATATATATAGAGAGAGGAAATAGAGATAGATACATATATATATATAGAAAATTAGGTAGTGGGAGGTCATTTTGAGTAAATGTATCAATGATACGTTTATTTATTTATTTATTTATTTAGCTCAAGTATTAATGTAAGGGAGATATATAGAGAGAGAAAAATATAGAGAGAAAAAAAATATAGAGAGAGGAAAAAATAGCGAGAGAAAAAAATTTTTAAAAATAGCCAGATATATTCGAGGCGTAAAAACCCTATGCTTTATTTTATATATATATATATATATATATATATATATATATATGTGTGTGTGTATAATATATATATATATATATATAGATAGATAGATAGATAGATAGATATAGATATACATATGGTGGCTGCCAACTCGTTTTCGAGTATGGGCACTACTTTATATCCATGTAGGAGAACCCCTACCGATGCACTGAACGAGTGTGACCTTTTATTCCAGCCACCGACTTGAAAACTCTGGTACAAACACTACACTTCTGACAATTATTGACACATAGTGCTGGGCCCATGGTACCATGTGATGACAAGTGCAGAGAGATCTCCAGATATAAAGCAATGCCTGTGCCGTGAAGCTTTTATAGTGAGCAAAGGCACTGCACAAAGCCAGTCCCACTCTCTTAACCAAGATGATATTTACGAAACAGAAGTACAATCAACATCATTGGATACTATCAGGGTTGCAGGTGCTATATCAGAGTTTTCCTTCTCCTATAATTCTGCCTTGACAAAGGCTAAGGGGTCATCTCTCCCGGTGATTTTGGATGGCCATTGACTCTTAAGAGCTCCTTTGGCCTTTGACAGGTTTTGTTTTTAGTCCTGCAGGATGTCCAAAGTCACCCTCCTCACCAAGAAACCTTGGTGGTGTTTCCAGTTTAGTCGCCAACGACCCGACCATGAGACATGTTGTACTGGGATACATGTTACCAGTAGCACCAACTGGTGACCTGACATATATACATATGCATATATACATACATACATACATACATACATACATACATACATACATACATACATACATACATATATACATATATACATATGTAAGCGTATAAATATATATGTGTGTATGTGCTTGTGTATGTGTGCGAGTGTTTGTGTGTATGTATAAATCACGAAATAAATATTTCCATGTCAATATATTTCTACATTAACACAGGCTTAACGTTTTACATACATAGAGATAGAGAGAGAAAGACTCTTGACACACACACGCACACAAATACATACATAAACGCACACACACACACACACACATACACACATACTTGCATGCGCGCCTACACGCACATACCTATTATGAATGATGTAGTCAGTGAAACCTTGGACCTATCGCTCAATCATTCTCTCGAAAAGATCTAATTCTACGTCAAATAATTACATCAATTCCCAGTTGAGAATGTGTTATATTTCATCTGCAAAGAAAATCAGTTTCTGAACCACCTGTCCCGTGGAGAATATCAATTGAAATGAAATGGTTAATATGACATTACACTTACATAGTTTACACCGTGAAATACGTCAGGAAATTATCTTATACTACGTTGTGGAAACGACGCTATATATTACACGTTCATGTATATCCTTACCCTCGTATTGGCGGATATTATAATACATAAACTTCTCTTTCCTGTTAGTTTGCGTTGGTTCTATTAAGAATTTTGTTTGATTTATTTGCGCCATAAACTACGGTGGACGTAAGGCGTAACCGTTGATAAGAATGTGTTTAGTAACACTTAAATGTTATTGTTCATTTGGGCCTTCCGTTATCGGAGTCAGAGTCCTTTTGCTTTCTCATTTAGCTGGTGTCACATGATTTTGGCGATTTATGATGTAGCCGCTGATTCGACTTTGGGGATATGTATCCTATACAGTCTGAGTGGAGCTAATTTGACCTTTCTGTGATATCTGGGGCTGGTGTTTTGAAATTGATTATGAAATGAATATCCCAGCGGCACATCGTAGTTGCACACATTTGAAAGTTCTAGGGATTGCCGAGTTGACATTTTCGGTGCTCGGTGTGAACGGTTTGATCCGTTAATGAAGCTACATTTAATGCTCGGTGGTGATTACTTGATCACGGCGTTGAAAGAGTAGATTGACGAAGCATGTTTCCGCTCGGGCATTCCTACAGTCTGAACATGATAGTTAATTCCACATTTGTATTTGTTCTCGTATAGCCCCTCATAGATACATAAGATTATATGGTGGGCAATAGACTAGAATTTCTGCACCAATTCTGATTATTATATATATATATATATATATATATATATATAGAATATATTAACAAATGGAAACTATATTTATAAAACCATATTTATTTCATTATACATATTTCAAGAACACCAAAGCAAATTATGGTGCGCTTTCATCGGATAAAATATAATATAGATAAGTTTTATCAACAAATATTGACATACCCTTAAAGAATGCAACCATGTCGGTTGGAAGCCCCCGGATAGTGTAATGTCCGCAATAGGGAGGGATCGTTTTGGGTTCACACACACCCCCGAAAAAAATGTGCGATCCTTCTCCACGGGAGCACAAGGAGAGGGTGCCACCTTCTTCCTTTAACCTTTTCCACCTACAGGCTGAGGTAGAGAGAAGGCCCATTCACACAGGCCATTCTCGAAACTTTCACCCACCTTTCATAAAACTCGCTGGGGTGGTGCAGCTCTCTCTCCATCGTGATCCTTCTTCCGAAATGGTATCGGAAGAAAAGGACCAGTTGTTGCCGGAAGCTTCCAACCGACATGGTTGCATTCTTTAAAGCTATGTCAATATTTGTTTATAAAAGTGATCTATATTATATTTTATCTGATGAAAGCGCACCATAATTTGCTTTGGTGTCCTTGAAATATGTATAATGAAATAAATATGGTTTTATAAATATAGCTTCCATTTGTTAATATATTGTATTTTTACTCCAAACATTTGTTGAGTGCTTTATATCAGTTATAAAAAAAATGTGCGTGTTGTATCCTAACAAATTATATATATATATATATATATATATATATATATATATATATATATATATATATATATATATATATATATATATATATATATATATGATAGCTAGGAATTCAGAATGCAAGTTTTATACAGTATATAATTATTTGATATAACATATTTTAATCGGCTAATTGTGAGTTACAGGAAAATCTGAATATAAATCATACAATATATTAGCTTTTTAAATATGCTGGTGCTGTATGTCTATGAGATGATTAATGGTACATGCATTGGCACTGCATAGTGATCTTAATGCAATGCATAATTCCAAGATACGTATAAAGACACATACATATTACATTTTTTCAATCACATATTTTTTTATTTGTTTGACCCGAATTGCTTGGCCATTTCTATGGTTATGCGGATGACGGTTTAACCATCTTTTTCAGCGTGTTTGGCCTTTAACGTATGTTTTAGCTCTGGTTCGTCAGAATTATTGAGCGCTTTCGGAAGTTGTTTTTCGCTAATTTATATTTGTATTAATCTCCAGAGTCTAGCTATTGACCAGTTAATTTTCTTGATTTTTTTTAGTTGATTCTATTGACTGATGAATAGCTTTTGTTAACTTATAACCATTCTGTTGAGAGCTGAATTCGTTTTGTGATATTTTGCATTTTTGCAATAATATACACATACTGAATTTCTTCCCCCAAAATAAGGGTCGCCTCCCTTGTCGAGCCCCACGTGGGTATCGGAAACGGTCATTCCTTGCCTGGCACTTGAACTGTTGAGAAAGTGACTTCCTTGTTCAATACTCTTACCAGAAACCTAACATTATTTGTCTAAATGGACAGTACTTGATTTAGGGGTCGCAGAAACGCAAATGCTGGATTTTACCAACCATGCAGGGGCCCGGGTAAATTTTTTCAATCACATATTTTTTTATTTGTTTGACCCGAATTACTTGGTCCTTTCTATTGCTGCGCGGATGACGGTTTAACCATCGTCTCAGTGTGTTTGGCCTTTAACCTTTGTTGTACCTCTTGTTGTAGCTCTTGTTCGTCAGAATTATTGAGCGCTTGCCACACATCTCGGAAGTTGTTTTTCGCTAATTCCAAAGCCGAAATACGATTCTCGCTAATTTATATTTGTATATATATATATATATATAACAAAGGAATTGTGGTAAGGAACCAGATGGGCCATAACGCCCCAGAGTACTCAATACTTAGGGTAGTAGAGTGGGAAATAGGTAAAAGTATGACACCGACGTCGAAACGGCTTCAGCTCTGCCGTCGGGGTCATACTTATACCTATACATATATATATATATATATATATATATATATATATATATATATATATATATATATATATATATATATATATATATATAAATATAACGAAGGAATTGTGGTAAGGAAACTGATGGATCATAACGCACCAGAGTACTCAATACTTAGGGTAGTAGATTGGGTTATAATTTCTCCTATATATACGTATACATATATATATATATATATATATATATATATATATATATATATATAGAGAGAGAGAGAGAGAGAGAGAGAGAGAGAGAGAGAGAAAGTGAAATAGGAAAAAGAAAAAATATATTTATTTAAAGGATCTGTATTTCTTTTTTTCTTTATTTATTTGTCATAGTGACATTATTGAAAAAATGAGAGGAAATATTTCCGTCTATATGTGTGTGTATCTCAATTGTGTTAAAGGACTGGTCAAGAGTTAAGATGGGGCTGGCAAAGAGGTGAAATATAAGCTAAAGTGGGGGAGAGGTATATAGCATGGCTCCTCTCATTTTTTTCAATAATTGTTTCTACTTTTTGCACAAGGCCAGCAATTATCCCAGTGTATTAGTGGTACTTTATTTTATCGACCTCGTAAGGATGAAAGACAAAGATATCCTTGGCGGGATTTGAACTCAGAATGGCAAGGGCCATAACTCTTTGCTGCAAAGCATGTGGTGCTTTTCTATGTGGCGCGTTTCTATGTTAGTTCCGTGCGTTAAGGTTGCTGTTCAACCTAGTGGCATAACAAGTTATCGTTATAGGTAATCCAGTTAGAGGTTGTGAGTACTCTGAGTCGTGGATAGTGTTAAAGTACGGCTTTGTTTGACTCAACAAGATGTTTCCATATTTAGGCAGCGAGTTCGCGAGCATTCTTATGTAGGTTAAACTTGGAGTAATAATAGTGAACGATTGAAGAGTAACATGGTCGGCTGTACAACAAGGGGCTTTATTTTAGGTATTAACAATTGTTTCATTGATCAGGTGAGTCTAGAGGCCGCTAATCGCTCGACGTTGCGTCACTCGATCTCCAGTATATTATTTACCTCTGATGAAATCCTCAAAATACAAATAATGCATACATGGCATGGTATATATATAGAGAGAGAAATAGCGTAGAATCTAAACACTAACAGCAATAATACAATATAATTATAAATAGGTAAAGAAGTTACAGATGTAAAAAGTAAAAAGTACGAAAATACAAAGTAATGAAAGATATAAACAAATAAAGATAAGTGAGATCATATAAGGACAGAATGCGATAGTTGATACTAGTGGTGGTGGTGAGTAAGTGTCTGTAAAGGGATACTGGGGTGGGTGTAGTGCTAACATGAAAAGCCAAATTCAAAATATACATAGACACGTGTAGAGTATCTGAAGTAGTAACAAATGACAGATAAATAAAAACAATAAATTAGAAATTAAGTAGGATTTACTAGTATGAGACCCAAAGGGTAAGGATGGATGGGGGGGGATATGTGTGTGTGTGGTAAATGTTTCGCTGATTGTCTTGTGCTAACGCGGTTGATGTAGTGTCAGGGAGAGTGGGTGAAAGAGCTGTGAAGAGATTTGATCTAGTGACCAGTCAGCTATTTGACAGCTAATAGCTGTGTTATCGTATGTATTCCGTACGGTAAAATCCAGGTGGTTCAGTTCTAATTGTGGGATTGCTGGGACGAATCACAGTGGTTGGAAATTTGTGAACTTGGTAACTATTTTGTGCCTACAGATAATTGATTTTCCTATTTTGCTGTTAAGCAGCATCTTATCGTACCTTGAAATATGGAATAGCTCTATATTGCAAAGTCTACAGTGGGACATTCCATTGTTGTAGGTCCTTTCTCCCGATAATTTTGTCCAGCTAATCATTTACTCCTGGTTTGTGTTTTAAAACTGCCAGATTTTATTGGCGAGCGTCGTAGAGTTCTCCAATCTACAGTTTTTCATGGAATGTCTGAGAATAAACTATCTTTTTTTAGCTCCCCAGCCGTTGAACCTATGTAGTGCCATGGGAAGTTGCCTGAATTTATAGTAAATATGTACATCATACTTGAATCCAGGCATCTATATTGTAGTGGGCACTTATCTGGTAGCTGGCAGTTACAGTTTGGGGATTTTCTGTGTGCAGGTTCTCCGTTGCGGTTTTGCATGTTGTTATGCGTAGGTTGAGATTCAGGCCTATTAATTTGTTTTTGTGATGCGCCCTGATGTGTGTGTGGTTGTGATATTGTTATGTGTTTGCGTTTTGTATTTGGTGCTATGGTGTATGTTAGTAGGTTATTTTCTTTATAGATTCGTTTGTGGTTGATTTTATATATGTGTGATACTATGTTGGCTGCAGTAGAGTAAGATAGTTTGATAGTTTTTCTGTTAAAGATTATATGGTGTTTGTGTAGTTTAGGGAAGTGTTTTTCAATTGGCTTAAAGAATGTAGAATGTAGTTTGATTGTTATAGAGGAGTTGAATATTGGATTGAACTATAAGTATTTCCTATCTCTGGAGTTTCTATAGTTCCTAGGGATCCTTAAATTAGTGTTCGGTTCAGTTATTTTGAATGCTCGTTGTATAATTCTATGTTTATTCCTATGTTTGTTATTTCTATAGGTGTGGGTAGTGTACCAATCGTTAGGTTCGTTGTTGCTGTCTCTCTCTGGTATGTATTCGACCCCTCTTTATTTTCTGCCTTATGTAAAGCTATGTTATAATAGTTTGCATGTCCGTTAACATTCTCTAGGTCAGATGATAGGCGGGATATTCTAAGTGATATACAATGTGCTATGGAGTTAATTATGGATCGAGGGGGGTTTGAGTTATGACTAATGTAGTTTAGATTCTCGTTATTTGTATGGAAGGGCTCTATTAATCCTGTGTTTAGGTTGAGTGTTACATGAAAGAAGTTTCCTTTTTTAGAGTTAAGTTCGACGGTGGTGCCTAGGCTAGTTTGTCGAAGAAGACTGATATTTTCCCTAGTGTTTCCATGTTTTGATTATTTAAGTTTTTAGCTAAAAGGATGTGTCGTCTCTATAAATTCCTCCCTGGAGGTTATTAAATTCCTTATATAAGTTGTGCGCTATATGTATTGCCACTATGTATGTTACCTGCGCTGAGTCGCTAGATCCCATTGTGATATCGAAGCTATTGTGTCTGTTTTTTCCTTCCCAGTAACTATTTTCGAATCTAATGATAGTCCTCCTAGCAGCTAGTATTATTTTAATATCATCAGAGATTAGGTTCTAGTTTTTCAGGGCAAAGGCTAACGCATTATCTAGGGTGAAAGGGTAGATGAACGAGTAGTTAATGGAGTCATTAATGTCAAACTGTACGAAGTTGGATGTTTCCTTACTGTCTATTTTGCTGAAGCAGTCTATTGCTTCTTTAGTGTTACCCCATAGCTTAATTACTAGTTTGTCCTTGATTTGGGCTATTACACTATCTAGTATATACTTGCTAATTATACATATATCCGATTTCGATGGGAATATTAATCTAATTGTGGGGTCTTTTTCGAAATTAATGTTGTGATCTTTTAGGTTATATGTGAGGTTACAAGTGGTTAGAAGTTCGGTTCTATCAGATATTTTCTGTTTTTGTTTTACTATGCTATGTCCTTCCTTATTAATGTTAGTGTGATTCTGTTGTTTTCTTGTATTTTTAGTGTAGTTTACGGCGTATAAAGTTATTGTATATATTAAGTTTCATGTTTGATGTTTTGTCCGCTTTTACTATAATACCTTTGGTATTGCGTAGTTTTCTTAGAAGCGCATTGATGTCGTTTTGCAGTTTGTTGTGATGTGTCCGTTTTTTTGTATTTGGTTCCATCTATCATGTTGATGAGGTCTTTTTCGAAGGCATCGAGCTGGAGGTTGTTCGGTGGTTTCTTGCAGAATGTGAATCGGTATTATTCTCTAGTAAATTCCTCTTTTATTAGCGTGTCCTTTATCGTAGTGATAGGCCTTTGGCAGAGATAGTGTATTATCCAATTTGGCGGAGAAGTATTTAGAGAGTTGTAATGTCGCCACGAGGAACCAGGTTTGGTAGAAAGTTATGATAGGAATGTCGACAACGACTTTAGCTTGATTTTCATTATTTATTAACCAAGGTTAAAAAGTGAATTAGGCTGGCATGCCAAGAGAAATGAAATAATTCAATTAAGATTACAAGAGAAAATACGGTCGACTGGCTGAGGCGTTTAGCCAATTCCGTAGTAAAATTGTTGTGTCGTTACATATTGTTTGTGCTGGCGAAGAAAAAGAACAAGTGGTGTTTACATTAGCACGGTCTAGCTGGAACTGATAGCGTCCTCAAATCTTTGCGGGCTATTTCTCCCTCAGAACGCGTAGGGATACATCCTTTTCTACTGGCGCTGATTGGTTGAGCTGAGCCAAATCACGCACAGAGAATGTATGTGAGCCCGCGGAATGTAGGTCACTACGTCACCTCCGAGCAGATTTTTAGCCGAAAATCGTTAACGATGAAGCCGAGGACCCCAGATTATTGAATGAGCAAGAAAAAATGCTGAAAGAGCACATCAGTGAAAAAATAATTGAGCAGAAAGATGCATGCAAGAAAATAAAATGAGGCGCGACGGACCGTGTTGAGCCGCTGTCAAATGACTAGCTGTTTTGTAGTTTATACGTGACCACCAAAGGTCTACCAGAAAACAGATAAAGTCTGACATGGGCGAAGTTGCTGTTCTTGCATTAAATGTTAATGGTAAGTGTTGTACCAGTAGCTGTGGACGAAGCTATTATGGTAGTTTACCAGTGCTGGCAAGAAGATGATGGGTAGGCGAGAAAATGTAGGCCTCCCAGATGTAATGCCGCATGTGCTAGGGAGCCAGGAAAAAATGGCTGGTGGCTTTGAAAAGAAAAAATAGCAAGTTGAATCTGTAGGTGGGTTGCAGTTCCATAATTCGGGCGAATCCACAGAAGTGTTGAAAATGCTGACAAGTCCAGTTCTATTTGTTGTTTTCCCGGTGAGTTGGGCAAGACAACAAGATAGAGGTTGTTATTGACGATGAATGTGCAACGAGATGCGAAACTGCTTGAGTTCAGCTGCAAAAAGCATTCTCGTGTTGCGATGCAGGTGAATTAAGCTGTAAGTGTCGATAGCATGTTTTGGTACCTCCAGAAGGTGAAAATTGATCTCGCATAATATTACGACGCTTGAAGATCACATACCATAGATAACAACATGTTGGTGTGTGTATATATGCAGGCATGTAATACAGCAAAGAAAATATGTGCGTGCGGTCACATATACAATGATAGAGAGAAATGAATTTTCATATAATACAGTTTTTAAAAAAATAAATGTCCAAAATAAATGCATGAAAAAAGAGGAATAAAGAAAGAATTGTTTCTTTTCTTTTCACAAAAACTTCGCTTCTTTTTTCTTTGGGAACGCTCTTACTAGAGTTGTTGTTGTTAAAGCAAAGTCACAATGAATCTTCTGTAGATTAGAAGTCGAGCGTTGAAGAACCTAGTGTCACCAACATGGCAGCCACGTCTGACGCCATAATGGTGAGAAAACTAATGTCTTAATTTCTCGAGTCCTTGTGGTAATGAGACAGAAGGTATGGTGGTTGCGTCGGTAAAGTAACAAGCCGTTCCCTGGTGTTGGTTAATAATTAGCCATGTGTTGCTGCTGATGGCTGGTACTTGGTATAAGCCGTTTTGAAATATCATCGTGCCGAAAAGCTTTTGAAATACTGCTATTTTTTTTCTTTAAGAAATATTCTAAAGAAAATTTGAACAATAAAAAAAATAATTTTCCGTGAAAATTACTTGGCAAGAAAATCCAAGATGGCCTATTGAAAAATGCGTCTGTGATAAAGAAGCCGTCATGTGGCACGATGCAGCCAATCAGAGGGCTGGGATTAGAGAAGACAAGCTGTACGCGGGAAAACAAAATTCCTGAGACTCCATTTGTAATTTCAACAGAATGCCGAAAGCAAAATTCTATATCCAGAGAAATTCTTTTTTTTGTGTTGTATTTTTGTGTTCGTCTGTATGCGTGAGTTACTAGTGTTACTATGAAAGTTATGTCAGAAATATTGTGCAGGCCGCGTGCTTCAGCAAATGGAATATTATGAATTTTATGGACTTACGCTAAGTGAGTCTAGCTACCCGATTCGAACATTCCAAATGTTAAGCCACTCCACATTGCCATTAAAATGAATGGCGAATTCAAATAGGCTGCGTTTTCATGCTTAATCGTCGAGGGCCGCCAATTTGGTTGAGATAGTGTATTATCCAATTTAGCAGAGAAGTATTTAGAGCGTTGTAATGTCGCCAGGAGGAACCAGGTTTGGTAGAAAGATATGATAGGAATATCGACAACGACTTTAGCTTCTTTTTCATTATTTATTAACCAAGGTTAAGAAGTGAAATAGGCTGGCATGCCAAGAGAAAGGAAATCATTCAATTAAGATTACAAGAGAAAATACGGTCGACTGACTTAGGCGTTTAGCCAATTCCGTAGTAAAATTGTTGTGTCGTTACATATTGTTTGTACTGGTGGAGCAAAAGAACAAGTGGTGTTTACATTAGCACGGTCTAGCTGGAAGTGATAGCGTCCTCAAATCTTTGCGGGCTATTTCTCGCTCAGAACGCGTAGGAATACATCCTCTTCTACTGGCGCTGATTGGCTGAGCTGAGCCAAATCAAGCACAGGGAATATATGTGAGCCCGCGGAATGTAGGTCACTACAAGCCTTCCATCGAATTTGACGAGTGTATAGTCCTTGTTTGTAGGTATAGGTATGTTTTTTAAGGAAATGCCTACGTGGTGCTTTTCCATGTTAGTTCCGTGCGTTAAGGTTGCTGCTGAACCTGGTGGAGCTGCGTATATGCAAGATGTTTCCATATTTATGCAGCGAGTTCGCGAGAATTCCTATGCAGGTTAAACTTGGAGTAATAATAGTGAAATATAATAGCGTAGAATAAAAACAATAACAGCAATAATAAAATAACTATATCTCTATCTCTATCTATGTATGTATGAATATATATATATATATATATATATATATATATATATAGAGAGAGAGAGAGAGAGAGAGAGATAGAGAGAGAGAGAGAGAGAGAGAGAGAGAGAGAGAGAGAGAGAGAGAGAGAGAGAGAGAGAGAGAGAGATTCAGCAAGAATCGCATTTCTGCGGGAAGAAAAAGCGAAACGTAATGCAAATTCCGAGTCATGCTTGCAAGCGCACCATAGGCTAAAACACTAGACCAATACACATGGGTTATAAAGGCCATACAAACTGAGACGCCGGACAAGTAGACCACCTAAGCCAAAAAACAAGTCAAGCTAAAGTGGTCAGACAAAATAAATGACATAATCTTATATATATATATACAATACACATATATAAAACAAACCCGGATTCTTGTAATTTATGGTAAAATCCAATACAGGGTTTCTGCGACACCTAAATCAATAATACTTTCTGCTTAAAATAATAAGCTGTTGGTATAATGATCGAACAAGGAATATCACAGGTATTTTGTTCTGCGCCATTATTGTGGATGACACAGTGTTTAGTAAAAGCACATGTGTACCTCACAGGGGAAAAACCCAGATTTTAGCAAAATAATTCAGTATGTGTAAGTCATGCAAAACGATTGCATAAATAGAACAAATCGAATAAGCTCTCGACCGAGTAGTTTTAAAATAAATGTATACAATTAATCTATCAATAGAATTATTAACAGGTTAATTGCAAAACTTGGGAGATTAATACAAATATAAATTCAGCGAGAATCGCATTTCGGCGGGTAGAAAAAGCAAAACGTAACGCAAATTCCGTGCTGGCAAGCGCCCCATAGATCACCTAAGCCAAACACAAATTAAGCTAAACAAGTCAGACAAAATAAATGACATAATCACACACACACACACGCACACACACACATACATACAGACACACATATACACACACACACACACACACACACACACACACACACACACACACACACACACACACACACACACACACGCATATATATATATATATATATATATATATATATATATATATATATATATATATATATATATATATGTATATATATATATGTATATATAAGTATGTATGTATGCATATATACGTGTGTATATATAGAGAGAGAGAGAATAAGGAAAAGCGAAGTAGTTTCCGATGTTCAAGTCTTTTATAATAATAATGCTGTGATATATATTTCAATGGCGACAGTGGCCACACTGTTCCGTGCGCCAGTGTCGCGACATCGTCAGATAGCTTGTTACATAATAACGTTATTTTTCCGAGGCAATCCAAATTCAATCGACATAGGAACGGACGAAGTGTGTGCTCTTGGGTTCTTCATCCGTTCCCTTGTGAGTACCAATTCACCCCCACCGATCTGAGCAGGCGCAGGTCCGAAGGAAGTTGACCATTAACTACCGCAGATTTCAACGAAATTCGCTTAGTCAGTTCCCACTCTCAACCAAACAATGTCCCATTCAGGCCTTTAATATATAGCTTACTACTACCTACCCCGTCTGTGGCAGTCCGTCGGAAGCCAGTGGGGATGGGAGAGTGTGAGTATCTATAGGTCTCAATATTACCCTTTCATTAAGCATGGACAGTATAATTGACCATCAACTTCTAAGAGAAAATATACTTAATTCTAGGTATCATGGTTTCACAGTGGAAGTTATGAATGAGAGTTGGAAATTAGAACTAAAAATTAAAATTTAAGATCGAAAATCAGAAATCCAATATCAAAAATTAGAAATTAAAAATTAACAATTAAAAATAAAAAAACATTTTCAAGTGAGAATCTGGATTGAGGTGAGTAAATAAATATAGATTGAAGTGAGTAAATAATATATGCACCCATACTATCTACTACGTAGAGAGATGTTTAAGTAAGAAGTTTTGAAAGGGGTATTAATGTTACTGTTATATTATCTACATTTTGAACGATAGTACCGTACAGTAGAACTGAAGGTAAATTACACTATGAAAGGTAGTAGTTAGTGGGTACATAGTTGGAATTTCCATCACATGGAACAAAACAAAAAAAAAACAGATATAAAGTACACACAAGAAAAAAACTAATAAATGCAAAAACGCATACAGTTCATATATGCAAAAAGCCCCCCTCCCCCCTAATTCAATATATATATGTACAAATTGACAATCATATTAATCATCTATCTCATTTTGCATATATGTACTGTATGTGTTTTTGCATTTATTAGTTTTTTTCTTTTGTGTACTTTATATCTGTTTTTGTGTTGTTCCTTGTGATGGAAATTCCATCAATGTACTCAACTACCTACTACCGTTCATACTGTAATTTACCCTCAATTCTACTGTACGGTACTATCGTTCAGTATGTAGATAATATAACTGTAACATTAATACCCCTTTCAAACTTCTTACTTAAACATCTCTCTACGTAGTAGATAGTATGGGTGCATATAGTACTTACTCACTTCAATCTATATTTTTTTACTCACCTCAATCCAGATTCTCACTTGAACATTTTTTTTTTATTTTTAATTGTTAATTTTTAATTTCTAATTTTTGATATTGGATTTCTGATTTTCGATCTTAAATTTTAATTTTTAGTTCTAATTTCCAACTCTCATTCATAATTTCCACTGTGAAACCATGATACCTAAAAATTAAGTATATTTTCTCTTAGAGGTTGATGGTCAATTATACTGTCCATGCTTAATGAGGGGTAATATTGAGACGTATAGATACTCACACTCTCCCATCCACACTGGCTACCGCCTGACTCCCACAGACGGGGTAGGTGGCAGTAAGCTATATATTACAGGCCTGAATGGGTCATTCTTTGGTTGAGAGTGGTAACTGACTAAGCGAATTTCGTTGAAATCTGCGGTAGTTAATAGTCAACATCCTTCGGACCTGCACCTACGCAGACCGGTGGCGGTGAATTGGTACTCACAATGGAACGGATGAAGAACCCAAGAGCACACACTTCGCCCGTTCCCATGTCGATTGAATTTGGATTGCCTTGGAAACATAACGTTATTATGTAACAAGCTGTCTGGCGATGTCGCGACACTGGCGCACAGAACAGTGTGGCCACTGTCGCCATTGAAATATATATCACAGCATTATTATTAAAAGACTTGAACATCTGAAACTACTTCGCTTTTCCTTATTCGATATTTACTCCGTCATTCGTACGTGGAATAAGTACGTTTTGTGCTTGAATTGAATTGCATAAATGTTTACCCTAACTATATATATATATATATATATATATATATATATATATATATATTTATAAAACAAACTTTGTATTTTATCTGATGAAAGCGTACCAATGTTGTGTTGGTTATCCCTGATATATATATAATAAAATAAATAAGGTCTTATAAATATAGTTTCCATTTATTTAATATCATTGTATATATATATATATATATATATATATATATATATATATATATATATATATAAACATATATATATATATATACAATGATATTAAATAAATGAAAACGAAATTTATAAAACCTTATTTATTTTATTATATATATATATCAGGGGTAACCAACACAACATTGGTACGCTTTCATCAGATAACATACACAGTTTATTTTATAAATAGAGACATACCCATGAAAATCATACCTTATGGGTTGGAAATTCATTGGATGGTGGAAATATATTAGGGATTATTCAAACTTATGTATGAATATGCAAATGAATATGTAAATAATTGAAAAACAACCGTTTATTTAAATGACACAGGAGAAAGAGAGAGAGAAAAAATGATGATTGAACAAATTACGAGATAGATAGAGGGAAGAAATAGACAAGAGAAGATGAACATAACGTTAATTTTAGAAAAATATATTCTAAGTATAAATATAATATTATGTGTATTTACGATTATTCGTTGTTTAAAATTCGTTTCTAATATAATATTTGCTGTTATAAGTAGATAGATAAATACATAATTAAATAAATAAGTAAGTAAATAGATAAATAGATAAATAAATGAATTGATGGGTATATCGTGTTATAGACAATTGTTTTAATGAGTTATGAGTGATATTGGTTTTGTATTTCAAGTAAGTAAATATTAAGTTAAATTAAATTAAATCAACTGAGTTAATAAGGATATTTATATATGTTAAAATGTGAAGATACGGAAAAACTCCAGTTGTGTTTATTTATTCGTTAGTATGAGACTATTTTGTCAAAATAAGTATAAATGTTGAAATATATATTAACCAGAATTAGTTAGTGGTTATAAATCTAATAAAATATATGGAAGACATATTAAAAATTTGAGGAACATTTTTTTTTAAATAATTCATAAGAGTTAAGTAATGTTTAAAAAATAAATAAGTTTAAAAAAGGATGAAATATTAAATAAAAAAAATAAAAAATAAAGAATTAAAAATTATTAAGATTAAGATTAAAATTAAAATTAAAATCAAAATTAAAATTAAAATTAAAATTAAAACTTTACAAAAATTAGAATTATATATGTATATATTTTATCACACTTTAAGAAGTGAATTATAGCAAATGTTATAGATATGATTTAGAGAAATCAATATATTAAAACCAAGTGTATAATATTGTGGAAATAAGTAGAAATATTATAAGTGTAATTATAATTTATATATAGAAGGATATTGGTTTTGTATTTAAAGTAAGTAAATATTAAGTTAAATTAAATTAAATTAACTGAGTTAATAAGAATATTGATATATTTTAAAATGTGAAGATATGGAAAAACTCCAGTTTTGTTTATTTATTCGTTAGTATGAGACTATTTTGTCAAAATAAGTATAAATGTTGAAAGATATATTAGCCAGAATTAGTTAGTGGTTATGAATCTAATAATATATATTGAAAACATTAAACATTTGAGGAACATTTATTTTTAAAATAATTCATAAGAGATAAGTAATTTTTAACAAATAAATAATTTTTAAAAAGGGATAACATATTAAAGAAATAAAAATAAAAAATAAAGAATTAAAAATTGTTAAGATTAAAATTACAATTTAAATTAAAATTAAAATTAAAATTAAACTTTACAACAATTAGAATTATATATGTATATATTTTATGACACTTTAAGAAGTGAAATTATAGCAAATGTTATAAATATGATTTAGAGAAATCAATATATTAAAACCAAGTGGATAACATTGTTATGAAAATAAGTAGAAATATTATAAGTGTAGTTATAACATATAAATAGTTCTAAATGCTGAAATCAGGCAATGTCTACAAGAATTAAATAAATTCGTTATTAGATTAATAGAGTTCTTACATTTATGTATGACAACATTTCCTCAACACACAATTTGCAGAATCTAGATAAAGCTGCGTTTCGGTGCGTGTGTTCTCCGAAATTATTTCCCAAGTTAATGAAAAATCCATATTTTTTGCATTTTAATTTCCATAACAGGTTTGAAAGAGAAGTTGAAGATTTTGTATAAAATATTTTGAAAGAGCATTTGTGATTATACCAGCGATTTATACATTCTGTAGAAGATGCACCTATATATATATTTTGTTGCATCTATATATATATATAATATATATATATATATATATATATATATATATATATATATATATATATATATATATATATATATATATATATATATATATATACAAATATAAATTAGCGAGAACCGTATTTCGGCTATTGGAAATTAGCGAAAAACAACTTCCGTGATGTGTGGCAAGCGCTCAATAGATTCTAACAAACCAGAGCTACAACATACGTTAACAGGCCAAACACACTGAGACGATGTTTAAACCATTATTCGCACAGCAATAGAAACAACCAAGTAATTCGGGTCAAACAAAATAAAAAAATATGATTGAAACATTTACCCGGACCCCTGGATGGTTGGTGAAAATCCAGCATTTGGGTTTCTGCGACTCCTAAATGAAGTACTGTTCGCTTAGACAAATAATGATAATCTTTTGGTAAGATGATTGAACAAGGACGTCACTTTCTCAACAGGCTTTTAGTTCAAGTTTCAGGCCAAGGATTGACGGTTACCAATACGCACGTTAGGCTCGACAAGGGAAGCAAACCTTACTTTGGCGGCTGAATTCATTAAGTGTATTATTATTGCAAAATTGCAAAATATCACAAAACGAATTATATATATATATATATATAGATAGATAGATAGATATATAGAGAGTGAGTTAAATGAAGTTTGTTTACAAATAAAAAGGCGAAATGACGTACACGCGTGAAAGTATAAGGAAAATAAATAGGGAAATGCAGCCGAAGGTTTTTAAGAATATTCATTTGTTTTCTTTACCGGTTTCACAGAGCTTATGCTTTTCAAAAGTACAATTGAGATGGAGGGTTTGTGGTCTTTCTCCTTTAGGTTTGAGAATTATAAGCCGGTAGGGAAGAGGACAGTGTGCACAAAGGTATTAAGTGCAAAACAAGCGAACAATGGATGTACGCGAGAGAATTATATGATGAACATGCAGAGTGGTGAAATAAATATATCGTTAGAAAATACAGTACCAAATTCTTGAATAAATATATTTTTTGTCTTACAATTGTTTCACAAGCAAGACCAAACTTCAGTTCATAAAAATAAAATTTCTCAATTATAGAATCGATGCGAAAAGATAATAATAAAACTGAACTATGAACTGACCTCCTCTTCATAACCAAAACGAAAATAAACATAAAATCCCAAAATACGTCATTGATGGTGGGAAATAGCAAAACTATTCAGCACAAACCTTAAGACATATTAATCGAAGGTATGAAACAGACGTATAATACATTCTAAATTCAAACAAGTCAGTGATTCGTTTAAGTGATGGAGCATTGACAAAACTGGAAGTAAGTTGGTGTAAGTAGCAAGATACATAATTATGATGAAAAGGAAACTATTTGTTAATAAAAATATATTAAGATCTGGTACTTAATGGAAATTAATGTTGATATAATAAGGAGATAATTAAAAAAGGATGAGAAGTGTTATTATTATTCATTGTGGTAGAATAAAAATGAATATAGGTGTGAAAAAAAAGTTACGTGCAACATTACACTGGGGGTTAATATCAGGGAAACCATTAATAATAAATAATTAGAGAAACTAATGTATATTTTGACAGAAGGGGGGAAAATATATTCAAACAACTGCAACCGCAAATAAACAACCGATTAGAGAGAAGCGAAATGAAATGGCTGGTTTAAGCTAACAAGCGATGCAACAACACACAACACACGCAAACGAGACAACTACACACACACACACACGCACACACACACACACAGTAGCACTCCACCATACGAACATACTACACTGCCAATACAGATGAACAAGGCAACAACACACGCGCACACACACACACTCAAGCGAGACAACAACACACGCACACACACACACAGTAACATTTAACAAACAGGCAGAGAATGGACTGACAGCTAGCGCCATCCCACTCCCTCATTCGGCCGCTGACCTCTGTACGACCGACCCCATTTCACGCGCACGCGCGCTCGGCCGAATACCTCAGATATTCAAATCAACAGACAGCGAAAGACGCCTTCCGAGTTGTCCGACAGACAACGTTTTCCCCCACCCCGGAAAAAACCCCAGTTGATGGATGTGAATCCGAAATATATAGGGACTATTAAATCTCTCCCAAGGTAACTCTCTCTCGTGTTGTTATTATTATTTCTATTCTTTTACTCTTCCCTTCATTCTACACATCTCACACATCTTACACACACCACGCATCTCAACGTACACCCACTTACATATCTCTCTCTCCACCACCGGACCTTGTTACCCGGAGATTTACCCATTTGCATTGTCGAGGCTTCCAAACGACTTATAAATATTTACATATTATATTATATTATAAAATAAAGGGTAAGTTAAAGGTAGAAGAAAAGAAAAGGATAATTATCATATTTAACCACAAAGCTCGGTATACCAGAGTATAAGATTTCAAACTATTTAACATGGGTTCATCTTGGGGTTATGTTAAGTTTAGTAAGCGGGAAAGGTTAAGTTAAGGGCCATACATGGGTTTAGAAATTGAGCAAAGAAAATAAGATAAGAAAACAAAGAAATGAAAATATTGTCAATTTGTTAAGCTTAGGCAAAAGGAGATGTTGCATCAATAATATTTATTATAAATAGAAAAGATAAAAATGAAAAAAGTAAAAAGAAAATAGTTATAACGAATGTGTTCAAAGAGAATTTAATTTTCTACATATGGCGGAAAAGGACATTCGTAGTGAGGGCTAATACTAACTAATATTTGGGATGGAGGGCTACTAAAGGAAGTGTGTAATAAAAACATATTCGTAAATAAGAGTAAGTTTCACGGAGTATAAATCTCATGGGAAAGTATAGGAGAGCTTAACAAAGAAACAAAACAAAACCCTATTAAACTAAGACAGGAGGTATAGAGGATGTGGATGAGGAGTTATAGAGTAATATATAAGGAACAAAAAAGAAAAAAAGAAAAAAGTAAATGCATACTAGTAAAAGTGTGAAGAAAAGATAAGGTAGGGTGGTACGTGGGATAGGTCAAATGATAGCTAAGTCAACTGATAGAATCTAAGAGGGATCTAATACTCTGTAAGCAAACGAGTAGGCCAAACGATGATGGCAATTAATTACAATTTCATTGCGATCATTTATCGAGCAGGTTTGTGACAGAGTTATGTAAAGATCTTCCGAAAAACAGAGATTGCAATATCCTTTGCGACCACTGTAAGGAGAAGATTTAGCGACGATATCCCACACTAACGTGTATTCAGTATTTGACTGCTCCAGCCATTAATATATTTTGCGAAAGGCGTAGTAAATTTTAAATTTCTAATCTGAAAGGAATGTTTATGGAAATTAAAACGAGTTAACAGTTAACAGCAGCTTCAATGTACGTGTTCTTGTCACTATGGGTGTTAAAAGTGCATCTATATACTACATTATTAGTAAGAAAATTACCATCAAGAGGGGGGTATTTATTACGATTCCTACAATTGGAGTTACGGTTAGATACATTGGACCTAGTCGGTAAGTGGATAGAACTGGAACTGATCGCTAAACGAAGAAAAAGATTAACACAAATAATTACTGTAAAATGACCGATAGTCTTCACCAAAACAATTGTACAGTTCAGTACGCACACGTTTCGAGACATTCTTAGGTTTAGGCATGCATTTGCAATAATATAAATTTGCTTTAGATTCATGACGATTTTGTAACAGTGCTATTTCTATGTACAGGATATTAGCTTGACTCAAAAATGTTGATCTGTTATTTGCGATCTTCTAATGTCCAATTTTGTGTAAAATCTATGAAAATTACCAGAGGTTTGGTCTAAAACAAAGGTTCGACTTTTACATAAAATAGAGGATTACTTGAGTATATATGGTATATAATTTTTTTTTATATATTTACACATGTATATATATAATGTGATGGCAGCAATTGCTGAACTGGTATATTTCGTTTGAAAATCCAGTTTCAAAATCGTGTGTCGATCAATTTGTTGTAAGGGGTATACTCGAAAAAACATGTGTATTTTCTGATGTTTCTCGTATATTTTTCGTATTTTTATGTTGTATATACCTCAAATATTTTTCCCGTGCACATATGTTGAGAATTTAACTAAGTACAGTGTAACTTAACTCACTGGTGTGTGAATAAAAAACTAAATGAAAGCTTATTTGTCTCTATATTTTGAACTCTCGAAGAAAATAATAATTTATATGTTAATATAAAATCGAAGCATAGTTGTCAATATCTAAATATTATAATAAAAAAGAGCTAAATACGGGAAAAGAAAATATATTATCTATATGAAAAGGACAATACTTAAAGAGTTTTTTTAAATTGCTGGATATATCTATCTATATCGATACACACACACACACACAAATATATATAAAGTATATATATATATATATATACATATATATATATATATATATATATATATATATATATATATATATATATATATATATATATATATATGGATACAGAATGTGTGACGAAAGAACTTTGACAATATACGAACAACCATCCAGTTGTGGAACCAACCTACCAACCGGAAATTTATAAAAATAATTTTAAATTTATAATTTATTTTATAATAAATTGGAGTGAAAGCACCTGGTGCGTGTGTTTCTTATTGGCAACATTACCCTCCCAAAGTATAACAATCTATATATATATATATAACGAAGGAAATGTGGTAAGGAACCAGATGGACCATAACGCACCAAAGTACTCAATATTTAGGGTAGTAGAGTGGGTAATAGGAACGAGTAGGACACCGACGGCTGAGCTCAAGCTGTTTCGACGGCTAATTCTGCGTTATATATACGTGGGAAATTTAGAAATCGGAGAATAGACCGTTAAAAGATGTTTATTTAAAACAGCACCTACGTACGTTTCGCCCAGTTGGGCTTCTCAAGGGCATAAATAATGAAAAGTGTTCCTTACATTGGTCAGAAAGGGTTTTTGTAGTTAAATCCACGTCAAGATTCATTGCTCGCAAAAATAGCTTGTTTTGATATTGCAGCAGGTTAAGGGAAGTGTATATATATATATACGTTGAGATGCGTGGTGTGTATGATACGTGTATAAGAATGAAGGAAAGAGTATAAAGGATAACATAAAAATAACAACACGAGAGAGAGTTACCTTGGGAGAGATTTAATTGTCCCTATATATTTCGGATGCAAATCGATCAACCAGTTAATGGATGTGAATCCGAAATATATAGGGACAATTAAATCTCTCCCAAGGTAACTCTCTCTCGTGTTGTAATTTTTATTTTATCCTTTATACTCTTTCCAGAATTAGCCGTCGAAACGGCTTGAGCTCAGCCGTCGGGGTCCTACTCAATCCTATATCTATATATATATGTATATATATATATATGTATACACACAGACGCACATATATATCTTCGAAACGGCTTCAGCTCTGCCGTCGGGGTCAAACTTTTCGCGATATATATATAAGTGTGTATATATATATATATATATATATATATATATAAGAAGAGAGTATTTAAGTTTGCTTGAAGCATTGTGGAATAATAAGTAAATATTTTTAAGTCGTTTGGAAGCCTTGACAATGCAAATGGGTAAATCTCCGGGTAACAAGATCCGGTGGTGGAGAGAGAGATGTAAGTGGGTGTACGTTGAGATGCGTGGTGTGTATAAGGCGTGTGGAAGAATGAAGGAAAGAGTATAAAGGATAAAATTAAAATAACAACACGAGAGAGAGTTACCTTGGGAGAGATTTAATTGTCTCTATATATTTCGGATTCACATCCATTAACTGGTTGATGGATTTGAATCCGAAATATATAGGGACAATTAAATCTCTCCCAAGGTAACTCTCTCTCGTGTTGTTATTTTTATGTTATCCTTTATACTCTTTCCTTCATTATTCTACACGTATCATACACACCACGCATCTCAACGTATATATATACATATATACACTTCCCTTGACCTGCTGCAAAATCAAAACAAGCTATTTTTGCGAGCAATGAATCTTGACGTGGATTTAACCACAAAAACCCTTTCCGAGCAATGTAAGGAACACTTTTCATTATTTATGCACTTGAGAAGCCCAATTGGGCCAAACGTACGTAGGTGCTGTTTTAAATAAACATCTTTTAACGGTCTATTCTCCGATTTCTTAATTTCCCACGTATATATAACGCAGCATGTGATATTGTTAAGAAACTGAAAATTGACGACAAAACGGTACCCCTATCTCCAGCTACACCGACTTTTAATCTGAAGGACGATAAGGATAACTTCGATACTAACCCTAAAATTAGATTAATATGTCCTTCAAAGTCCGATATAGGTAGAATTAGCAAGTACATATTAGATCGTATTATCCCCCAAGTTAAGGCTAAGGTAGATATAACCCTGCATGAGGCCCTCTCTTTCGCTAAGACTAACTCGGACCTCACAAACGAGGAAATTAATATTATATTTGAAGTAGTGCACTTTGATATCTACCAGGCAATAAGATGGTTCCATAACATTAGGGACAAAAACAAATCTTCTTTTATTCAATTCGATATAGATGAATACTGTTCCTCTATTTCACCCGAAACCCTGCATGAGGCCCTCTCTTTCGCTAAGACTAACTCGGACCTCACAAACGAGGAAATTAATATTATACTTGAAGCTAGACGCACAGTAGTGCACTTTGAAAACAGTTATTGGGTCCGCAGAGATAGACCCTGGGAATTCGACATTACGATGGGTTCTAATGATTCGGCGGAGGTCACGGATCTGGTTGGGATCTATATAGCCCACAGACTCCAGAGCGAATTTACGGACCTCCATGGCGGAATATACCGCGACGATACACTTCTATTAGTCAATAATATGAACAAACAAAACCTAGAAAGGCGACGTAAAAACATTAGGAAACTTTTCTTAGAACTAGGGCTTAATATTACCTTCGAACACAATCATAAGGTGGTCAACTTCTTGGATGTCACCTTCAACCTTAATAACGGTAATATAGAGCCATTTCACAAACTTAATGAAAATCTCAAGTAGGTTAATGTAAAATCGAACCATCCCCATTCCATTATTAAATCTATCCCTAAAAATATATCCATAAGGATCTCCCGACTGTCGTCTAATTTGCAGACCTTCAACGAGCATGCTGAATATTATAATGACGCACTTAGAAAAGCTTGTTACTGCGAGAAAATAGAATATCTAGACGATAACCACATAAGTACTATGAATAAAACACATCTAAGTCGAACTAGTATTGCACCACACACACACATCAATAAGCATACTAATAGGTGCAAACCAGCAAATAGAGTCAGACGTAGAGAGTACATATGGTATAACCCCGTTTACAATACTTCTATTAGCACTAAGATTATCTCACAATTCTATACACTAATCAATAAACACTTTACAACGTCACATAAATACTATAAAATCTTTAACTCGCGCACCATTAGACTCTCATACTCCACTGCACCTAACATAGAACAACTAATTAAAAAACTCAACTCAGCAATACTAAATAAGTACATCCCTAATGACTCAGTGCACCAGCATAGCAACATACAACGCACTAGCACGCAAATACAACCCCACCAAACTATCCAGGATTCTACTGCAAAACATAAAAATAATTGTAACTGCACCAAACCAGGTACGTGCCCACTGAATAACCAGTGCCTAGCACGCAATATTGTCTACCGATGTACAATACATTCCGGAACCAACAAATGGTATTACGTTGGATGTACCGCAACTTCTTTCAAAGCTCGCCTATACCAACATCGATCTTCTATCAGGCACGAGAAAATGCGCTCCGTAACAACCCTCGCCGATAAAGCCTGGCAGCTCCGGAGGAACAATCAAGCATTCTCCCTTGATTGGCAAATTATTGCAGCTGCGCCTGCATATTAGCAAAATCATCGATTCTGCAAGTTATGCTATTTGGAGATATACTGCATTTTAACGTCGGTAAACAAACTTTTGAACAGCAAAATTGAACGTTCACTATACTGTAACCATCGTTTGAAAACGACTTTTTCTTTTTTTAAATGCATATAATGTTACCTTTTTACACCACCGTTTGCAAATTTCTGTTTTATATGTTTATACACAAGATATGGCTTTCTATAATAATAGTACTAAACACTGTTTTCTGGACCCCTTTAGAAATAACCTGCTACTATAATAGCCCCAATAACTTGTCTGTAACTCTGTACCACTTTGACCCCTTTAACTAAATGTTGTCCGAACAACACCACTAGAAGAATTTACTTCCCCCGCCAACCCTAACACACCTCATTAAGCTAACTGCTGCCAAAACATTTTCTCCTTACAATCTCTACTAGTCTGACAGTCTTAAAACCTAGGACTCCCTCCACCTTACTCACTTCCCTCTTCCCCTTCTCTTCCTACCTCCTTCTTTCTCTTTTATCTAGTGTATAAAATATTTTCATATCATCCCAATACAAAGGTCTGACGACATGGTGTGTTTGCTTACAGTGTGCCTTCGGTTTATGATAATATTTTTATATTATTCAAATAGCGAGGTATAGGTAACCCATACACTATAGAAACAATTGTTACCTAATAAATTCTTTATATCCGCATTTCCATTTCATACACTTCTTCTCCTTATATATATATATATATATATATATATATATATTTACACACATATTTATATGTTTGAGTGTTTGTGGGAGTTGTTTGCATATATACATATATGTAGACATGCATAGATAAATGCTTATCATACTTCTATCTCCTCACACATAAATCCCAGAGAAAATCATTAAGGAAACAATATGTTTGAAAATCATCGAAAATGGATAACAGAAGAATTCGAAACAATGCTTGGAGCAGGGTATTGCGCGATTTTTCCCCACCCAAAAGGTTACCTGCCCTGACCGTGATGAGCTATGTGTTTCTGGAAAAGAATGTTGCAAATAGCAAAAGAAAGAATGATTCTATTCGACCCTATGCCCTAATAAATCCATACATGGATATGCTGACTAGTTTCCTTCACTTAGAGATGATCAAGGGACACGTAAATGAAAAGCAAATACTATTCACACAGAGCTCTTTTAAACCCAGGAGGTTCTGAGAATATCTGCAACAGCGATTGACTGAAATGGTGTCTATGTCAATAGAGGCAGGCCAAGTGAATAAGATAAAACGTAAAATGAAAGATAAGGTATCACCAGACATATTCCTTTAAGCAAGAATCAAATAAACTCACTGTCAGTGAGGAGTAAAAACAACGAAGAACAAAAATAATAGAAACAGAGATTCTGAGGAAAGGAAAGCTCATGTATTCTGAAATTTCTCAAAAAGAGAGATGATGGCATGGATAAGTAGGGGTAGACTGCAGATTAATTCACCCCAAACCTCGTGACATGCGCCTAACCTCCTTATCTGAAATACTCCAAACTTTCGTGGGCAGACAACATATCATACACTGTAATTGCGCAAACAAACAGAAGCGTACTACACTAAAGAAGAGGCAGTATGCAAACCCGTCAACAGGTAAGTGTTTTCTGAGAAAAAACACATTCCTATAAGCATTAGAGATTCATAATCTCGTAACACGTAACAAGATACCTGATAATATGATCCCATTGTTACTGTACACACATTACTTATGTGGTCGCAGAACCGAACCTCAAAGTGTTTGTCTGTGTGTGAGTGGGGGGGGGGGGTACATAACATCAAATTCCCGTTACAAATATAAAATCAGACATGATACATGAAACTGGAAACCAATGCATTGAAACACATTTCTATCTCCTGCAATGTGCCCAAAATTACCCTTTGAAACTTTGGAAATACTCTATCCATGTTCCATCATAAGTTGTTCAAAAAGTCAATGATCACATTACTAAATGCTGAAGTTTGGTGATGCTCCAAACCAGTTTCTTTTATTTAATATTTTCTGGTAAATCATTGATTAAATATTTCATTAGTATATGCCAAAAAATAGACATACAATTCACTACTAATATACATGCATATTGTAAAATATTTATCTTGCTATAGCGTAAAGAATTGTGTATAGACATGGAGGTCTCTCTCCCTCTCTCTCTCTCTCTCTCTCTCTCTATGAAGAATTAATAAATTAAAAAATCAGAGCAATATATCATAAATCATGTCTTTAGAATCATCAGATAAAATATATACTATTTCTTCTTCTCATTAGCATAATTAACCATATAAAAAATCAATTAGATCAAGCTATAAGAAGAAAGGCTCTTATGGAGAAATCTCCGACAAATAACCGAACGTAACCTCTTCGCGGTGGCCCCAATCGAGTATTTATCCAACATTTCGACAGCATGTAGAAACTGACTAAATATATCATCAAACATACACAATTAGGTGTACAATTAAACTTAGAAGAAATGCCTACATGTCGAAATGTTGGATAAATACTCGATTGGGGCCACCGCGAAGAGGCTACGTTCGGTTATTTGTCGGAGATTTCTCCATAAGAGCCTTTCTTCTTATAGCTTGATCTAATTGATTTTTTATAATGTTAATTATCCTAATTAGAAGAAGAAATAGTATATATTTTATCTGATGATTCTAAAGACATGATTTATGATATATATATATATATATATATATATATATATATATATATATATATATATATATATATATATATGTAGATAAATCTACCAAAATGTACGGTAGTGTCCAATCTGTATGAAGAACTCAATGTAATCCGAATATCATGAAAAGAGAAGATGTATTCAAAATATTTTTTTTCGATGAAAAATACAGGAAAACAGAGTCAAGATAAATTAATAAAATTAATGAATAAACAAAGAAACAGTTCCTTATATTAAAAAATTCATCATTTTACGATCATTTCCAGGATATATATATTTGTTTTGGTATGCATATCCTATAGATCTATGTAAAATGTTTACAAACTATCAGAAGGAATATACATACCTACACATATATATGCTGTCTACAGAAATAATGATATTTGTTTATTGAAAAAAACCAACAAAGATTTAATACAATAGGTCTGTTTCTTCACTATCTTTCTATTGGTCAATTCAAAACCTGTTCCCAAACAGACCTATTGTATTAAATCTTTGTTGGTTTTTTTCAATAAACAAATATCATTATTTCTGAAGACAGCATATATATGTGTAGGTATGTATATTCCTTCTGATAGTTTTTTAAAATGTTACATAGATCTATAGGATATGCATACCAACACTAACATATATATCTTAGAAACGATCGTAAAATGATGAATGTTTTAATATAAGGAACTGTTTCTTTGTTTATTCATTAATTTTATTAATTTATATATATATATATATATCCTTTTTATTTACGTGTCCCAACGACTTTTTTTAGCCGTTGCTCGCACCAACCGGCGGTATATGTTCTTTAAAGCGATGAAATACCAATGATGGTTGGAGATCACTGATGAAGGACTAAATTTATTCATATGTATCCCAATAGCAACCATGCAGCACGTTTATTCTCATATTTACACATATTTTTTCACCCGCTATGACCCGTCTATTTCGTTCTTACTGCTTCCTCTTTCTCTGTTTCTTTACCCTCTCTAACAGTCACTCTGTCTGTTAGCCTCTTCCTCACCCTTTACTCTCTCAATCTCTGTTACTACCTCTCCTCCTCCTCCTTCTTCCCGTTTGACCTGTGCGTAATTCTTTTCTTTCGCACCCTTGGTCAGGCAGGTCGCTTCTTTTCTCTCTCTCGTCTACGATTTCACAGAACTTACGTTCACCGAATTCACAGACTAGATCCCTTCTTCCTCCCGTTAGACCTGTACGGAATTCCTTCCTTGCTCACATTCCAACCAGGTTTGATGGTCTTTATTCTCTCTCGTTCACGATTTCACCGAACTTATATTCATGGAAATTTGGGACTTGACTCCTTCTTCCTCACTTTTCGTTGCTTCACCATCTTTGTTTGTTTACTCTCGTGTCCCCTTTATTTACGTGTCCCAACGACTTTTTTTAGCCGTTGCTCGCACCAACAGGAGGTATATGGTCTTTAAAGCGATGAAATACCAATGATGGTTGGAAGATCACTGATGAAGGACTAACTTTATTCATATGTAACCCATTAGCAACCACGCAGCACGTTTATTCTCATATTTACACACACACACACATATATATATATATACATAAATCTATGTATACACACACACACATATATATATATATATATATATATATATATATATATATATATATATATATATATATATATATATATATATATAGAGAGAGAGAGAGAGAGAGAGAGAGAGATAGAGAGAGAGAGAGAGAGAGAGATACTATATATATATATATAAAGTAAATATTTAATCTGTTAAGCCATCGGAAGTATACCGTAATTATTATATGGGCAAAGTGATTTTTCTGAGAACTTGATAAACTTGAAGGCAAAGTGTTTGAGAGAAATCATTCTAATTCTATAGAAGCGCGTAATATATGCTATGATGCTATTTCATATAAATATATAGATATACAGTATTTTATTATTTGTCCAAACCTGCGTGTTTTGTATCGTGATATAGCCTTTCCGAATTATGCGTAGTTATATACTTAAGATTTTCATAGCTTAGTTAGATTCCTAGTTTGATACTAGCTTCCATATAAACGATAACATTTTCTTTCACTCTTATATTATTCAGTTTATGACCAGCCATTTTTGCATGATCATTTATAAGGGCTTGTATGCAAGAACCAGAAGGAGATGTACTATGTATATACACGTATATATATATATGTAATGCGTTCAATATATGTAGATTTATTTTACTCTCAAGTTTGTATCCCGGTATCATGTAGTGAAGCGTCTGTGCGCACAATACCCCCCCCCCCACGGACAGCACGCCAAGGGTAAACCTCCAGCTATGGCCGGTACTCATTTTCAGCTAAGTACCACTAGGCCACATCCCTCCACATTTTATATATATGTATATATGTATATATATATATGTATATAACCCCAACATCTACAACAACAACACCGGCACTAATGTGTACAGCAACAACAGCTTCAGAATGAATTGAAATGAACATTTACAACAACAACAGCGGCATCAAACGATAAAAACAAAACAAAAAACACACAATAACAAAACACACACACACGCACACAATACAACAACAACATCACCTGCCACCACCACCACCACCATCCACCATCACCAGCGACCGAGCCTTAAGAACAAATAACAACTTTAATAATAATAATTGTTTCTACTTTTGGCACAAGGCCAGCAATTACACAGTGCATTACTGGTACTTTATTTTATCGACTCCATAAGGATGAAAGGCACAGTTAACGTCGACGGGATTTGAACTCAGAATGGCAAGGGCTGTATCTCTATACGTCAAAGCATGGCGTCCGCCCCTCTACCGATACTGCCTATCCACCGATAACTTTAATAATAATAATGTTTCTGATTTTGGCACGGAGCCAGCGACTGTTCCAGCGCATTACTAATACTCTCTATTGTTGAGTCCGTGGGTATGAAAGGCAAGGCTGACTCTGGCGGGATTTGAGCTCGGAGCGTGGAGGGCCTTAGTTCTATGATGTAAAGCAATTATAATAATACTGAACGGTAACACGAACGGTTTCAAATATACGAACAGTTGAATGTCGACAGTTGACATAATCTTGTAATCTTGTATCAGTAATGACCGTAATATATATATATATATATATATATATATATATATATATATATATATATATATATATATATATATATATACATATATATATATATATATATATATATATAAATATATATATATGTGTGTGTGTGTGTGTGTGAGTAGCGTGTGTGTGTTTGTTTGTATGTATGAGTGTTGGTTTGTGCGAGCGTATGTGTGTGTGTGCGTGTGTGTATGTTGTACGTATAAGTGTCAATAAGTGATTTTTTTTTATGCGCAGGGACATAGAAAGCGTCGGGCTGGATACCCGATCACGAAGTTAAACCACTGGAAGTGAATAACCACTAGCCCTTGTCAGGGCATGCTTCTAGGAGAAGGCATCTCAGGAAACTGGGTTAACTCCGACATAAAACGTGCGGCTCAGTAGTTACCGATGATGTTGATCTGTTCTTCTTTTCGAGTTATAGCTACTGTCGCTCAGAGAGTGGGATTGGCTCAGCGCACACTCTTTCCTCACTTTAAAAATAATCGTCCCGCACAGGCATTGCACGATTGCATTAATTAATAATTATTAATAGTGTATTATTATTATTATTATTATTATTGTTGTTATTACTCTTTGAGTCTCAGTCATTGATGTTAGTTAACTGGAAAGTTTGTTGAAATGAATATCAAGCCACTACCTGCAGCCTCAGATATTCAGGACGTATCGGAGGGTTCTTGCTGTTCCAAGCAAGCATGCCTTTTGAAGCGTTCCAAAAAGCGTGAAGGGGCCAATTTTCTTTAACCATCCCTTTTTGAGATAGTCCCTAGTGCGCCTATGACAATCGGGATCACTTTGACTTCATGGCAGTTCCAAATCCGTTTTACCTCCCACTTTAATTCCCGGTATCGGTTAATTTTCTCCCTCTCCTTCTCTTGCACTCTCGTGTCGAATGGGAAGGTCACATCCGCAATCAGGCACGATCTTTTTTCTTTGTCCTCAACCACCAGGTCAGGTCTATTGTGTTCCAGTTTCTTGTCCGTCTGTATCCTAAAATCCCACAGCACCTTCACCTGATCGTTTTCTATCACCACCTCTGGCTTATGCCCATACCACTTCTCAGAATGTGGTAAATTGTTTACTTTGCATAGGTGGCAGTGGATCGCCCTGCCCATCACATCATGTCTCCAGCCCTTATAGTGGGTCTGGGCTAGGTGTTTACACTCGGATACAATGTGAGCGACAGTCTCCTCTCTTTCTACACAGATCCTGCACAGTGGGCTAGCCTCCTCCTTGTAAATATGGTGTTTCAACCACTTCGTTTTGAGGGCCTGCTCCTGCGCAGCCATTAACATTCCTTCTGTAGCCTTTTTAAGGTCTCCTTTTTTCAACCAGTTCCATTTCCGTGGATCTCTAAATTCAGTTTTCTCAAAGAAGGTACTATGAAGGGATTTTTCCTGAAGTTTGCTCTTTCTCCTTGATGTTATTTCCTCCTTGGACATCCCCTGGCCTATTGTCCCCTCCTTCAGTACATTTTTTAGCATTGGCTCCTTACTATCAGTCACGTATTTGTGTAGGTTGTTTTTCTTCATCTGAACACAGTCCTCTATGCTGATAAGACCTCTTCCACCCTCAGATCTCCTTAAGTCTATCGACATCGCTCCTCTTGTGGAACATGTTGTAGATAGTTAATAGCTTCCTAGTCTTCCTATCCATTTCTTTTTGTTCAGCAACATTCCATCTCAGAATTCCCGCACTGTACCTACTAATAGACACAGCTCGGGAATTTACTGCACTTATGGCATTCCTACTGTTCAGATGTGACTGTAATACGCTCCTTACTCTCTGAATGTATTCAGTTCTTATCAATTCCTTCATTTTCTTTTGTCCTCGATGTCATCAGACTCCAGAACGTACAAATACTTGTATCCTTCTTCAGAGTCAATTTCCTTTATCATCTCACCTGTTGGTACCTGGATTCCGTTACTTCTGCTCAACTTACCCCTCCTCATCACAATGACTCCATACTTACTAATACCAAATTGCATACATATATCATTGCTGAAAATACGGACAGTGTAAACAAGCACATCCAACTCCTTCTCACTCTTCCCGAAGAGCTTAAGATCGTCCATGAAGAGGAGGTGATTGATGGTAAGCCCTCCCTTTCCCAACCTGTATCCTGCTCTCACTTTTCGCAGTACACTGGTGAGGGGCATCAGAGCAAGGACAAACAACAGAGGGGACAGACTATCTCCCTGGAAGATACCTCTCTTGATCTTCACGCTTCCCAAGAATTCTCCAGTTGATGTTAACTCTGTTTCCCAGGACTTCATACTTTTGCCCAACAACTGTCTGATGTTATCTGCCAACTTGGTGATCCAAGAATTAGGCACCATGTCAAATGCCTTTTTGTAGTCTATCCATCCCATGGCAAGACCAGTGTGTCTCCTCTTGAAATTCCTCATTACCATCTTATCAATAAGTAGCTGGTCCTTTGTACCACGTGACTTCTTTCGGCATCCTTTCTGTTCGTCCGGTAACAAGTTGTTTGTGTGGAGGTGATGGTAGATTTCCTCAGACATAATGCTTGTCAACAGTTTCCACATTACGGACAGGCATGTGATAGGTCTATAGTTGTTAACATCATTACCCTTGATTCGGTCTTTCATTATCAGAACTGTGGTAGCTTTTGTCAACCAATCTGGTACCTCACCTAACATCAAGCAGTCATTGAACATGGTTGTCAGTTTCGGGTGGAGAGATGTTATATTTTTAATGCAACACCCCTGCACACGATCTGGGCCTGGTGATTTCCAGTTGATTAGTTTTTTGGCCTGCCCCTTAAGAGTTCAAACTGTGATACTCAAATCAGTTTGTTGGTGTGCCTGTTCACTAATCTCCTTCTGTACTGTCTCAATCCACACTGCCTGGTCATTATGTTTAACATCCTGCTCCCATATTCCTCTCCAGAATGTTTTAGTTTGTTCCGCCCCAGGGATCAAGTCGTTGCCTCTTTCTTTCCCTTCAAGCTGTCCAAACAGCATCTTCTGGTTGTTATGAGAACATGCGTTTCTGTCTATACTGGCTGACTCTCTTCTCGTATCGCCTGATTTTTGTACTCTTTGCTACAATGCGATGCTTCAGCTCCTCTATGATAATATTTAGCTTGCTCCTCCTAGTTTTGTACTTTATTTCCAGTCTATTTTTAGTGTCTATGTTTTTTAGTGTCCCATTCAGTAGGGACTCAAGCTTTCCAATGTCATTTCTCATTTCCCTGATTTGACCACTCAGTCGTTTCTTCCACCAAGGCTCTGCTCTTTCTTGTCTGTTGTTTCCTCTCGCTTTTATACCACGTAGTTTCGTCACCGTATTTGCTGTTGCTTTGAGGATATTGTTGCACTGGTGAAGGCTCCTCGCCTCAAGGTATCGGATGACTTTGTTTACCTTAGCTGTTGTTTCTTTTAACTTTTTCCTGTCTACAAATATTAGGTTCATAGGTCTCCCACTATCATTGTTCAATTCATCTACCACTAAGTTTAGGATATCAACCAAATCTTGTCCTAGCCCATCAGCATTCATATCCTCAGTGGCCGTATCTCTTTTCCAGGTATTATTTATCTCAGAATTCAGATCATTGTCTGCTTCGGGTGGTTCCTCCGTTCTCTCGACCTCTTCACCTTCATTTCCCACTGGCTCGTTTGCCTGGCATACTCCACTCTCCATCTCCAAGCTAATCTCTCTGCTCAGTTCCTCCAGTTTCAGCTCGCTTATCCACCCATTAGTTCTTATTACCCGAGCCTGCCCGGCCAATTTTTGTTCATCTAATTTAAATAGACCAATCTCGTTCCAGATGTTATGCATCCGTTTCCTATAGCATTTCTCCGTGAGGTTACTCTTCAGGTAACATTGCATAACAGTTCTATTCAATTCTTTCGTCCAGTTGGTTCTGGTCCCTTTCCTTCTTCTTCTTCCTCCGACACCAGCAGTATCTGGTTGACAGCCAGGTCCCTGCTGCTGAGCCAGGGAGCACCTGTTGGGTGAGAGTCTGTCACATGACATTCTCGTCTCCATTTCACCATTATTCGAACTGTTTAGATTCGACATTTAAACACTGTTATCGAGGATTGGCAAATGTATGGTTACATAACCACCGGTGAATTCATCGTCTCCGGTGGTTCCGCCACTCCACGTGATTTTTGTGTGGCATTATCACGCTGTAGACGAACATAAATAAACAAACAAACAAACAGGCAAACAAACTCCCAAAAATGAATAAGCATAAGTTTCATTATAATGTAGTGTTTGAATGTCTGACTTAGTTTTTCCCTTCCCTTCTCTGTCCGTCTGTTTGTTTATCTCTTCATTTTTTTTCTTTACGTTTTTCGTTGTTGCTGAGCTGCTTTGATTTTGATTTTTGTTTTTTTATTTATTTTTTTAATTATTATTATTATTATTATTATTATTATTATTATTGTTGTATTTTTATTTTTTTATTTTTTATTATTATTATTATTATTATTATTATTTTATTATTATTATTATTATTATTATTATTATTAATAGTATTGTTAATATTATTATTACTTTTTTTTTTTTCTTTTCCCAATTCAATGATGTTCCAAAACTATATAAAAGAGATAATTGGCAAAAGGGTTCTGGAACAAAAGAGATACTTGGCAATAAGAGCAGGGGCCCCAGGTTATCATAGCCTGGGTCCGCTCGTCATCGTGCCATTGTAATAGAGCCAAACAAGCCATTTAGTCTTGGCTGCTGGAATGTACGGACGCTGCTTGACAGGGATTCCTTGGAGCGTCCTGAACGAAGGACCGCTCTTATTGCAAAGGAGCTTCGACGTTACGATCTTGACATCGTGGCTTTATCTGAGACGGGGTTAGCTGGAGATGGTCAACTTACAGAATTTTGTGGAGAATATACATTCTTCTGGAAAGGAAAAGATGAAGGAACCAGAAGAGAGGCTGGGGTAGCATTAGCTGTTAAGACTGTTCTTGTGAATAAATTAGAAGAATTCCCAGTACAAAGAATTCGCTGAACAAAGGAAGATATGCGACCCTGGTGAGTGTGTATGCTCTAACTATGAATTCTGTCGATGAAGAAAAAGTGTCCTTTTACCATGCCTTGAAAGGTGTTTTAAGAAATATCCCTCAGGCAGACAAAGTCATCAGGCTTGGTGACATTAATGCTAGAGTGGGTAGGAATTTTAACACATGGAATGTAATCGGAAGGCATGGGGAGGGAAGTGTAACAACAATGGCATGCTCCTGCTGCATATGTGTGAGGAGCTGGATCTGTGTGTTACAAAACACAATATTCCAACAAAAGAACACATTTAAGACCACATGGATATATCCTGCATCTAAGGAATTGCATCTTTTGGACTACGTCCTAGTCAGGATGCGTCACAGACAGGATGTGCAGTGTGTTCGTGCTCTTCGTGGAGCTGATTGCTGGATGGACCACCGCCTGGTACGCGCAAAAATCCGAGCTCCTTGTGTTGCCCTGGCCAGAAGATTGAATGCTGCTCCTCTTAAGGATAACAATGTGAAGAGAACATTGCAATAAGAGATGCAGGTTGCATATCTTGGAGAGAATTGGCCGACCCTTAAAAAGTCGGTTTATGCTGTAGGCTGGCGTTTTCTGGGATTGGTGCAGAGAAAACATCAGGAATAGTTTAATGAGAATGATGAGCATATAGAAGATTTGTTGGCTGATATGAGGCGTGCTCTGTCACGCTACTTGACAGCAAAACCACAGGAGAAGAATATGTTGCATAAGGAACTCAAGGATGTGAAATCACGTGTTAGGTGGAGCCTTTCTCAGATGAAGGATCAGTGGTGGAGTGAGAAGGCTGATGAGATACAAACTGCGTCCGATTCCAATAACAGAAAGCTGTTGTACAGTCTCTTGCGTGAACTTGATTGACCGTCTTCTACTCTGGTGACACCGCTTCGCAGCAAGGATGGCAAAGAACTTCTTCGTAACTCACAAGGAGTTCTACGAATGTGGCGAGAGCACTTTGATGATCTTTTGAATCAGCCGTCTGTCGACAATGAAGATTTTCTCAATCTCATTCCAGAAAGTCTTTTGAAAGTAGCTCTCGCAGAACCCCCAACGCTTGTAGAGGTTGCAGTGGCTATCTCGAAGCTGAACAGTGGAAGGTCCCCAGCTATGGATGGCATAGATGCTGAGCAACTACAATATGGTGGTGAGTGACTCGTGCAACATCTTCACTCTTTGTTTGGCAGGATATGGGCTAATGAATCCGTACCTAAGGACTCGAGATTATTGTACAGGGCAAAGGGTAACAGGAATAATTGTGTTAACTACAGAGGTATATCATTGCTTTCTGTCGTAGGGAAATTTTTATGTAGGGTGCTTCTGGACCGTCTGCTGACACGCATTGCAGATTGTGCTCTTCCTGAAAGTCAATCTGATTTTCGTGCTGGACGCGGCACTACTGATATGATCTTCTCAGTTAGACATCTCCAGGAGAACTGCATGGAACAAGGCTTGGATCTGTATCAGGTTTTGTCGATCTAACACAAGCATTCGATACTGTTATCAGAAATGCATTATGGAAGTTTCTCCAGAAACTTGGTTGCCCTGATAAGTTCCTTGCTTTAGTTACGTCTTTACATGACGACATGAAGCCTTGGGTTAATGACGGAGGTAACATGTGGGAGCCAATCTCAGTAAAAAATGGAGTGAACCAAGGGGATATTCCAGCACCGACCCTGTTTGCCATATACTTTGCAATGGTTTTCTGTATTGTATTCAGGAATTGCGAGCATGGTGTTTACATCCGATATCGAACCTCAAGCAGCAATTTAACATCAGGCGCTTTGCTGCAAAAAAAAAAGTATTTACATCAATCATAAGAGACATCTTGTATGCAAATGATTGCGATCTTGTAACGCACATAGCAAGTGATATGCAGCACATTTTGAATGCATTTTCTGATGCTTGCACTGCCCTAGGTTTGACTGTCAGTCTCAAGAAAACCGTCGTCATGTACCAACCAGCCCCTGGTAAGCAGTACATGAACCAAATATCTATGTGTATGGTAAACGACTTATAGTGGTTGATCAGTTTGTCTACATGGGAAGCACTGTCAATCGATACAGCAACCTTGATAGTGAAATCCCACTCAGGATTAGGAAAGCAAGTGATGCTTTCGGAAAGCGAGAAAGGCGACTCTGGTGTCGACGAGACATATGCAAGAAAACAAAAGTAAAGGTGTACAAGGCATGTGTGCTCTCTTCTCTTCTTTATGCCTGCGAGACCTGGGTCACATATCGACACCACCTTAAGCAATTGGAGCGTTTCCATCAGATGTGTCTCAGACGGATCCATGGCATTCACTGGAGGGACCACATCAGTGATGTCGAGATTTTGGAAAGCTCTATGTGTGACAGTATAGAAGCTCTTGAGCCTAAGCAACGACTCCGTTGGAGTAGTCACCTTGCCAGGATGAAGGATTCTAGAATACCAAAACAACTCTTTTATGGAGAGTTAGTTAAAGGAAAACAACCGCCACACAAACCAAGAAAGAGGTATAATGATTCCTTGAAAGCCTCTTTGAAAGACGCTAATATATCTGCTGATAAATGGGAAAATGTTGCTGCTGATAATAATAAATGGAGAAAGACTGTATATGAGGGAAAAGTTGCCTTTGAGGCATCTCGAATCGCGTACGAGAAAGTAAAGCGGGATGTGAGAAAGGGAATTGCTGTTGCACTTCCAGACGGCGAATGTCCTCCTATGGTGCTGACATGCAGCGTCTGTGCGAGGCTCTACCTAAGCAAAGCTGGACTCGAAATCATCTTCGCAGTCATAAAGTACGATCAGTGGTTAACTACCAGGCTGCTGTTGGAGATGCTACTCATCATGCTTGCCAAGCATATGGTAGAGAATGTAAATCAGCAGGAGGGCTCAAACGAGATGCAAAGGTACATGAACTCCAACCACAGCCGGCTATTCCCAGTGAATGTTTTGGTTGCCGAATCTGTGCAAGACATTTTAGATCATTGGCTGGGCTAAAAAGCCACATTCGGACCCAGCGCTGTTAATTGCTATCGTGTGTGTGTATAGATATGTTTATGTGTTTGCGCGTGTGTGTATATAGATATATGTATATTATTATTATTGTTGATGTCGTTATGATTATTGTTGTTATTATTATTATTATTTTATTGTTATTATTACGTTTTTTTTTCTCGTGCAATGACCATACTCGATAACGAGGGGGCAGCCATCATATATATATATATACATATATATATACATGCATACATATATATATATATATATATATATATGGTGGCTTCCCCCTCGTTATCGGGTATGGCCATTGCACGAGAAAAAAGAATGACCATAATAATAACGCTTTCTTTATTAACCACAAGGGTTTACATAAAGTAGACATTAAGGACAGTACGGGACAATACAGAACGGTACAAATGGGCATTTCTGCGTGTAAAAAAACAAGAAACAGAGGATGTAATAATAGAACAATGAAAAAATTACCCAATAGGGGGGAGAGTTCCGAGGGACATTCGTGGAGAAAGCCCATTAAAAAGCTAGAGTGAACCGGACCACCAGGGCAAGTGCCCTCTCCCAGTTTTCCACCTTTAATTTACAGACACATACTCAGAGTAGGCCCATTCATTCGGGCCATTCTTGCATCTCTCACCCATCTTTCAACAAAATGTTGAGAAGAGAGCACTTCCCTTTCTACCCTGATTTTCCTTTTCAAATGAAATTTGAAAAAGTTAATCAGGGCTTCACCGAAGAGGTAAGTGCTCCTCTTCTGCCCTTTCAAACGTGTCCACCATACTATCTCTTTCGCCATGGCCACCAGACATATAAAAACTGCCTTCCCTTCCCGGCTAAAGGAAGAGGGCGGGGCAATCATCACGATGGACTCAGCTGATAGCTGTATCCGTCCTACACGCGTCAGCAGGTGTTCGACATAAACCCAAAAGTCAGCAATGCTCGGACACTGGACGAGTGCGTGCAGGACGGTTTCATCGCCCTGCGCGCATCTCGGACATGCCCGGCTGACGGCACCTCCATGCCTGTAGAGTTTATCCCGAACAGGCAGAGCTCCTCGGTAGCACTGACAGGCCAGGGATTTCTGGAAGTTGTCCATAGGCCCCGGCCCGAAAGTTCTTCCGAAGAAATTGGCTAGTTGATTTTCATCGACGCCAAGAGTTTCCCCAAGTACGTTGTCGCATTTCCCCTCCACTAATCCTCTATAGAACGCCAAGGTGGAGTTTCCAGTGATCACATAGCCCGATTGGTCGAGAGCTGTGAGCGCCTGAAGACATTCCAGTCTCCAAGCGCTCCCTCTCGGTCTTCGCTTGACCCAGGACTGCAGCTCCGTCAAGGAGACGAGCTGGGGAAAGACGTGTCTAGCAAACGGCGACCACACCTGCTCACCGTCAAGGAAGAGGTGGAGATGTCGTAGCCTGAGCGCGTGTCTGCGCATCATCAGCTACGGCATGCCCAGCCCTCCACATAGCGGGTGTTGACGGCAGATGGACCGCCTGACTATCGGAGCGCGTCCCTTCAACAAAATGCGAAAGAGCAAACGCTCCAGCGCAGTCAGGCGGGGTTTACGACAAGGTACGACGGTCAGGCGGCAGTAGATGACGGACGCGATGTACGCGTTACCCACCTCCGCTCGTCCTTTCAGGGATAGCTTCCTCTCCGCCCATTTCTGGGTGAGAGAAGCCACCCTGCTCGTCACCTCGTCCCAGTTTTTGTGCGTCTGGAGGTCCGGACCGACGCAGACCCCTAGCAATTTAACTTGGCCGTCTCCGCTGGTCACGTCTAGCACCACCAACTCACCTTCTGGGTTCAGCAAGATGGCCCGTATGGCGAGATCCAAACCTCTACGAAAAAGCACAGCACCGCTCCTCCCGATCCCGCTGGGAGATGCGTACACATCGTAGCCGCCGAAGATCGGTGCGAAGGCCCGTGTTTCGGAGATTCTGGTCTCGCTGATGGCCACTACATCTATGTGTAGTGACCTGAGGTCGTTGAGCAGGTGGCCCTGCTTCCATCACGACCCCAAGCCACGCGAATTTATGCTGCCTATTCTGAGTGAGGTCATGTTGAAATGGAGTGGAAAAGTTGGGAAAGACCACTTACCTTACTTCTGGTGTAGTCTTTTTCTGTGATGCTGATGTTGTGTTGCATGTAGTGTAATAATTGGTTGTTGTTCAAATTTAATGCTGTGTAGTGTGTATCGTTTTTGGCTGTTTTGTTTTGTTTACGTTAGTTGTGGGTTTGTTTCTGTTACGCTTTTTAGTGACTTTTGTGGTTTTGGTGATGGTGGTGTTGCGGTTAATGATGGTGATGGTGTTGGTGTTTGTGGTGATGTGTTTGGTGATGCTGGTGTGGATGGTGGCATACCTGTCCTAACTTTTTTGTTTGATAATTTATGTGTTTCCCTCTGTATTTTGTTTGATAATTTATGTGTTTCCCTCTGTATTTTGTTTTTGGAGGGGGAAGGATGAGAATTCTTTCTTTTTTGGTTTCTTTTTTTCTTTTTTCCTGATACCGTGTCCCACTCCTCGTCGTCACAATATGTCTCCATAAGCCGGGTAGTGGAAAATTATTACTATTTTTAAATTACTATTCTAATTGCGCTTTTAACGATGGCACCCGTCAACGCCCGCTTAACTAGTTCGCTAATCCGGTCTCTGTAGGCCTTGCGCGCTCGTAAGGACGCGTGTAGCTTCCAGTAGCCGGGTCCTCGTCTATGAAGCACACAGAAAACTAATTTGTGGTCCGTGTAGCTGACTATCTTGAATTGTGGACAGCCTATGATAGACCTATCTATGTCCCTACAAAATACTCTATCTAGATATGATCTGGATGACCCTATGCGATTTTTCCAAGTTTCCATTGGCACATTCGGGAAATCCTATCGGTACCTGTCAGACAGTTGAAAACGACTGAGCAGGTTGGTGAGGCTCTTGCACCCTCCTCCCCTATCCGCTAATCCCACACAGTCCCAACGTGCATCTAAGATCCCGTTCCAGTCGCCCACTAACACTAAAAAGCGGGACGTTCCAAGAAAGGTCTACAGACGCCGGAAGAAATCAGGCCGCCCTGCTCCTGTCGGGGCATAGACGGCCACTAGCCCGAAAGCTTGCCCGTCTCCGCTGGTCTCGTCTAGCAGCACCAATTTACCTTCTGGTCCAGGAAGATGGCCCGTATGGCGAGATCCAAATCTCTCCGAAAAAGCACAGGAACTCCTACCCCCGATCCCGGACGGCTTGGAGATGCGTACACATCGTAGCCGCCGAAGATCGGTGCGAAGGCCCGAGCTTCGGAGATTCTGGTCTCGCTGATGGCCACTACATCTATGTTTAGTGACCTGAGGTCGTGAGTAGGTGGCCATGCTTCCATGACGACCCCAAGCCACGCGCATTTATGCTGCCTATTCTGAGTGAGGTCATGTTGAAATGGAGTGGAAAAGATGGGAAATACCACTTACCTTACTTCTTCGTAGAGGAAGGATGGTTCGTCAATCCTTTTCACTGCCTGTGGCCTCCTCCGGAAGGATGTCCTTATAAATCCTCCTGGAGAGTGCTTGTCGCAAGTCTCCGATGTCTTTGGGGAATTTTTGTTTTAGTGTCGTGTACGTTTTCTTTGTGAGGCGAGTGATTTGTATGTGTGGAGGTGGTGTGAACTTTTGGCTTGTTGTGTAGTCTTTTTCTGTGATGCTGGTGTTGTGTTGGATGTAGTGTAATAATTGGTTGTTGTTCAAATTTAATGATGTGTACTGTGTATCGTTTTGGTTGTTTTGTTTTGTTTGCGTTTGTTGTGGGTTTGTTTCTGTTACGCTTTTTGGTGACTTTTCTGGTGTTGGTGATGTTGGTGTTGGGGTTAATGATGGTGATGGTGTTGCTGTTTGTGGAGATGGGGTGGTTGATGCTGGTGTGGATGGTGGCTTACCTGTCCTACATTCTTTGTTTAATTGTTTCTCTCAGTATTTTGTTTTGGGAGGAGGAAGGAAGATAATTTTTTTTCTTTTTTGGTTTCTTTTTTTCTTTTTTCCTGATACCGCTTCCCACTCCTCGTCGTCACAATCTGTCTACAATTGCGATAATCCGGGGAGTGGAAAATCCTTCCCAGGCGTTGGTTTTGCTTGTGGCGTGGTGGATGGTGTAGGCGCTGGTGCTAGTTCTTGCGCATTGGGTGGTGGTGGTGTTGGTTTTGCTACTGTTGCTGGGGTTGTTGCTGTTACAGTTGCTTCTGTCGTTGCTGCTACAGTTGTTGCTGCCATCTCTGCTGCTGGTGGTGTTGATTGTTGAGTCACTGGGGTGGGTAAGAGAGGTGGCCTCAACCTTTTAGCCTGAGGGCAGAAAGCCCATAGGTGGGTTCCTTGACCACAAACGACACACCAAGGCCTTCTGCCTTCGACGATTACGGTGAGGTGGCTGCCGTCAGAGAGGTCTATTACCTCTGGTATCTCTTCAATGCTTTTATGGTCCGCTTGGATCAGGAGCTCGATCCTAGATCCGGATCAGTTCTCCTGCTTTTCTTTCGCTATTTCGATTTTCTTGGTGTTGGCCTCGATGCCGGTGAGGACGGCAGCCATTAGCCAGGGAATTTCGATGGCCGGTAGAACGAGGGTCACTCTGATCTTCACGAGTCTCTGGCCACAATAGCTTGGGACGAGTGTGAATTCGTCACTTATTAATGGGGCCATGGAATGTTCTCTGGCCTCCTGTGGTGTTTCAAAGAACAGGTCCACAGTTCCATATTTCTGCCCACGTCTGATGCGGGTTTATTTTGCCCACACATGTCCCAAAGTTATTTGGATTTGGGCCTCGGATGCCCGTTCCACTCGGCGCGATTTTATGTTAATTGTCTGATAAGACACGGTGCATAGGCAACGATGCTCCATTTTATTATGTGTGTGTCTGTGGGGGGGGGGGGGGATGAGGATGACCCTGTACTCATCTTTCTTTACCATTCTTTTGGCTTCTTCTAATTCCTCCTGAGTTACCTGGATCGCTTTGCACATTTTTGCTACTGTGGCAAAACTCAGGGTAGTTTTCCTAATTTCCTTGTTGCTGTTGTTGTATATCGTTATTTTTGTTATTGTTAATTTTAGTTTCAGTTGTGGTGGTGGTGGCGTCAGTGGTGTTCGGTGTGGAAGAGTTCATTTTGGTTGAATTCATTTCGATATCACGAGTTAATTTATTTTTTTTATTTTATTTCTGTTGTCGCTGTGGTGGTGTCGGGGGTGGCTGCTTTAACACCTGCAGTCATTGGTAATGGCGGGAAATGAATGTCTGCCTGAGACAAATTTAAAATATTGCTACTGCTTATATTTTTAGTGTTGGCAAACGTAGTAATATTTACAATGGTGGTGTCGGTGTGAGGTGTTAGTTTGTGGGGAAGGTGTGGACTGAGTCGGCCATGACTTTTCAAAGAAATTTTTTTTTTGTTTCATAATTATAAAAAGTTTAAATTTTGGGCTCAAGGCCCCAATCCTTTTGAGTGTCCTTTTCAGAAATCAATGTATGTCCACTTATATACAGTTAACGATAAAAACTTTCCATAAATGACAATGTTAAATAACTGAAAATAACAAACCTTTGCGGAGCTCACGATGATACGATTTACTACGTAGTTTGCCAATAATAATAATAATAATAATAATAATAATAATAATAATAATAATAATAATAATAATAAGAAGAAGAATAAGAAGAAGAATAAGGGAAGAAGACGCACGAGGTGGTAGAAGGTCATGAAATCGGTCCCGTAAATTTTTGATTTTTAACATATTTAAATCAATTGTGAAATAACAATTCTTAGTACAAATGTTGCATAAACCACCGGATGAAGTCCCATAAAATTTCGGATCCATATTATATTGTTATATCGCTCAAATATTCAATTTTGTATTATATATTTTGTATTCAAAAAAAGAAAATGGTTATAAATGGAAGAAAACACCCTCTGTCTACACTATATAGAACAGCCAAATAACAGCAATTTCACCAACACCAGAAACTTGATACACCACCTATCCCATCACACTAAATATAACAGCCAGATAACGGCAATTTCACCACCACCACCATCAATCCCAGCATCAAAATAATAATTACTATTATTATTGTCTCAAATTTTATCAAAATGTTTAATTCCAAATTTACGGGAATATGTCAACACAATATATATTAAACATACGAACACAAACTCATAGATACTACATATCAGTAACCACAACGCCACCGTTGCCACCACCCCATCCATCATTGCTACCACTATCCCATCGCCGCCGCAACCACTCCTTCATTGCTACCACCACTATTCTCCTGTTAACTTGAGAGAGAAAGGGGAAGGTGGCAGTATCACCAGACAAGGGAGAGGCTAGCAAAAGATATAAATATATTGACTTAGTGACCTGGCCACCGGCCAAACGTCAACATCAACAACTAAGGGACTGCTGGCTCACCCCTTCCTCACCAACAATATAAAAAGCCCCGCCACCACCACCGACATAGCCAACAACAATAACAGGCAACTACAGCAAAAAGTATATTATATTATTATAATGCACTGGGTGATTGCTGGCCTTGTGCCTGGAGTGGAGACAATTATTAATAATTTCATTCTTAAGCCACGCAATGCTCACATTAAGGAACCACTCATGATAATAACAATTAAAAAAAAACAACAAAAAGAAAACCCCGTGACCAAGAATTACCGGGATGGCGGCCGGCGGGGAATAGCCGTGTCTCTAGGGGAGAACGACCCCTCTAGACTTGGTTGACACTCGTTCTAGAAGTGGTAACACGAAATGATTACCCCTTGGCGAATAAGGATAAAACGCGACAAATTAAAGTAAATGTCTAATGATAAAATCTCATACCGGATCGGCCGTCACCCGGGTAAAAAAGGGGCGCGTCTCTCTGAGAGGAACCAGACTGGGGTGGAAAAATCAGCTAATGGTTCAAACCTTCCCATCACTTCGGATCTGGAGACCTCCCATAACCGGAATACTCCTACTGTTGGCCCTCCATGCTCACCACCAAGAAATACAAAGAAAAATAGAGAAAAATGGTCAAGGAAAGATAATAAAGAAGTCCTTGAGGCATTCTACACTGCATCGAATACAGAACAGATATATATCAACTGGAAAAAGAAACATCCCGAAAACAGAGGCTATATTGACAGTAACAAACTAGCCAATATAAGAATAAATATTGTAAGAAAAAAGTTACTAACTGATATAGAAATTGATCAGATCAAGCTAGTAGCACAAAGTCAGCGAAGGGAAAATGAAGCATGTGTCAGTGAAAACGAGGTAAACTGTAACACTTCGAATCCCAGGGTTGGGGCGGAATTACTGGCAACAAAACAAATTAAAGAAAGGATCGAAACAGTGGAGGGAGTGCATGCTCAGGATGAAATTCCAAATGAAAATAATGATATCGTAAATGATAAAGAAATGAATGAGAATAAACTTGCCCACTTGAAGGATGAAATTATGATCGAATGCATGAAAATGAAAGAATCTGACATGGGGCAACGAGACACCCTCCCTAAGATCCAGAACTCCGAACAGAACCAAAAGATAGTACACAAGACTAACATAATTCTCAAAAAAAAAATCATCACAAACAAACTAAACATTACTGATTTAAATCATCTCTATTATGCATCGGCTAGAGTCACCACTCACTTATGTGGAGTGAAGATGAAAAAACAAAGGAATTCCCACAAGAAATCTACTTGGCAACAGAACATCAATCGCCAAATAAACCTTCTCCGATCTGACATAGAAATTTTAACAAACTATAAAGTAGCTGAACATGTTAAACAAACTAAACTTAGAAAATTGAAAAACACGTACAGTATAAAATCAACATGTGACATAGACATGCTGATAGAAATAATCAAGCAAAAAGTGTCGGCCAAAGCTGCTCGTATAAGGCGCTTTGAAAAACGATCTAGATTCTATAAGGAAAATAATATGTTCAAAAACAACCAAAGAAACTTCTACAGAACAATTGGTAAGTCAACAATAACTGCTAAATCAATACGAGCCAAGGAGGAAGTGCAAGAATTCTGGGAAAAAATCTGGGCCGAAGAAAAAGTTCATAACATACATGCCCCATGGATAGACAGACAAATGAAAGATACAGCTCACCTTGAGGAACAAATATGGGAAAATATAACAGTTGAACAGTTGCGCTTGGCTCTAAGAAAAACTAGCAAATGGAAATCCCCAGGAAAAGACAAAATACAAAACCTTTCGATAAATGCCTTCACAGAGTCTCATGAGCTGTTAGTCCAACTTTACAATGAAATAGTTAAGGAGCCAGAAAAGATACCATCATGGCTAATTAACGGCATTACATTCCTGCTTCCGAAGAATGATGAGACAAACAATCCCAAAAATTACAGACCGATAACTTGCTTGACCACAATGTATAAAATCTTAACATCAGTCCTAACTGAATACACATATGACCACCTGATAACAAATGACCTATTTCCCATTGAGCAGAAAGGGTGTAAACGAGGCTCATATGGCTGTAAGGATCAGATTTTGGTTAACAAAATGATACTGGAAGATTGTCATAATAGACACAACAATCTATCGATTGCTTGGATAGATTATAAAAAAGCATTCGATAGTTTGCCACACAGTTGGATTGAAAAATGTTTAGAGATTTTCAAAATATCCCCCGTTGTCAGGAGGTTTTTGTCATTCAGTACGAAGACATGGAAAACGACACTCCTTTTGAATAGTGAAACAAAATCACTGGAAGCTGGAGAAGATAATATTAATTGTGGAATTTTTCAGGGTGACTCTTTATCACCGCTTTTATTCTGCATCGCACTTATACCATTAAGTAAAATGCTCAATGAGACAAAACATGGATATAAATATATGACAAAACCATTAATCACCTGTTCTACATGGATGACCTGAAACTATTTGCAAAAAATGATGAACAATTGCAAGGGCTATTATCCACTGTGGAGCTTTTCAGTGATGACATTAAAATGGAGTTTGGACTAGATAAATGCGCCAAAGCAACGATCACCAGAGGAAAGCTGCAGAATTCATTAATCTTGATCGGGGGAACGTGATAAGAGAACTTGATCAAGAAAACACTTACAAATATCTAGGTCTTTGTGAAGGAGACGGAATCAAGCACTCGACAATGAGGGAAAGGATAAGGAAGGAATGTTACCGCAGAGTAAGAGCAGTCTTAAGAACGGAATGGAATGCAAGGAATAGGATCGATGCCATAAACACGCTTGCCATACCAGTAGTAACCTACAGTTACAATGTCATCAACTGGTCAAGCACAGAGATCCGTAGGCTCGATACAAACATTCGAAAATTCTTAACCATGCACAGAATGCATCAGCCTAAGGCAGATATAGATAGAATATATCGCCCTAGGAAAGAAGGAGGACGTGGGTTAAACCAGTTAGACATTGCGTTGAAAACTGCAACAATTGGATTATCTACATATCTAAGGGAATCACACGATTGGATGATCAAACTCGTTTTGAAACACGAAAGCATCAAAATATCATATTCCATTACAAAAGATGCACAAAGATACAGTAATGGACTACACATATCAGAAGTCCGATTTACTGCTGAAATGGAAAACACAGAAAAAGCAAAGCAGGTAAAAGTAACTGCAAAGAAAGAACTGCTACATAAACTGGCTAAGAAATAGCAAGAACAGCCTCTGTATGGAAAATACCCAGAGCGATCTAACAATCCTGATGTTGACAAAACTTTAACCCATCAGTGGTTGGCATCCTCTGGACTGAAATCGGAGACTGAAGGACTGATTATATCAGCACAAGATCAGTGTCTGCCAACAAAAAATTACCAACCAACATAATAAAAAATGGATGCAGCCCATTATGCCGTGTATGCAAAAAACAACCAGAGACCATTGACCATATAATTTCAATGTGCTGTCCTATAGCTCCAACCGAATACCTAAACAGGCATGACAGAGCTGCACAATACATACATTGTATAATGTGTAAGCATTTTGACCTGCCCCATCAAAAGAATTGGTGGGAGCATCAACCACCTCCCATACTTGAAAAATATCACATCTCAATCTTGTGGAACTTTAGCATCCAAACAGACCGAAAAATAGATGCAAATAGACATGATAAAATATTGAAGGACTTTCAAAGGAGGGTATGCCTGCTAATTGATATGTCTGTTCCAATAGACAAGAATGTATCTATAAAAATATTTGAAAAATTGACCAAGTATAAGGACCTGGAGATAGAAATTGGAAAAATGTGGAAATTGAGAACTAAAACAATACCAGTGGTTGTAGGCGCTCTGTGAATGATACCTAAGGGGTCTAATGATTACTTACCGCAAATCCCAGGAAACCCGCGTATAGGAGAAATACAAAAGATAGTACTAATGGGAACTGCCCATATACTAAGGAAGATTCTGTCAATATAAGTACATCACAAGTCTAAACACTAAAGATGCATGTGTGAATATGTATGTTCTTTCTTGAACATGACGGACCTTGTTGTCTCTTGAGGTCACTGGTTGTGACTTGGTGATAACTCGTATGAACATAAAGCAAGATAAATGCAACTGTAATAAAAATAATAATAGTGACTGACAGTAGGGAGTCAATGCTGAAAATTGTACTGAAGCAGAAGACAATAGACCAGGGGATGTCCAATAAGGAAATAAAAACAAGGAGGAAGTGCAACCTTCATGAACATTCCTTCATAGCTCCTTCTTTAGGAAAACTGAATTTAGAGCTCCACCGACATGGAACTGGTTAGAAAGAGGAGACTTTAAAAAGGTACAGAAGGCATTATAATGTCTGCGCAAGAGCAAGCCCCCATAACGAGGTGGGTGAAACACCATATTGACAAGGAGGAGGCTAGCTCACTGGGTAGGATCTGTGGAGAGAGAGATGAGACTGTAGCTCACATTGTATCCGCGTGTAAACACCTAGCCAATACTCACTATAAAGGATGGAGACATGATGTGATAGGTAGGGTGTTCCACTGGCATCTATGCAAAGTAAATAATTTACCACATTCTGAGAAGTGGTATGAGCATAATCCAGAGTCGGTGATAGAAAACGGTCAGGTGAAAGTGTTATGGGATTTTAGGATACAGACGGATAAGAAATTAGAACACCTGGTGGTTTTTGACAACGAAAAAATATCGTACTTGATTGTAGATGTAGCCTGATTATTTGACACGAGAATGCAAGAAAAGGAGAAGGAGAAAATTAACCGATACCAGGATTTAAAGTGGGAGGTAAAAAGGATTTAGAACTGCCATGAAATCAAGGTCGTCCTGATTGTCCTAGGTGCATTAGGTACTATCTCAAAGAGATTCCAAGGATTGTTAAAGAAGATTAGTCCAGCCCCGCTTTTTGGAACACTTCAAAAGGCATGCTTGCTGGGAACAGCAAGAACCCTCCGATACGTCCTGAATATCTGAGGCTGCAGGTAGCGGCTTGATATTCATTTCAACAAACTTTCCAGTTAATTAACATCAATGATTGAGACCCAAAGAACAATAATAGCAATAATAATAATAATAATAAAAATAATGAGTACATCGCCATTCCCATTTAAGGGAAGCAAAACAAATACGTTGCCGCAAGAAATATTTCATGTAATATATATATATTCATATAATCCCGAAGTATTCATTTCTGAAAATAGTTAAGCTGGTAAAAATCACTTGATTTTACTACACTATTACTCTCTATATGTATATAACAATAAAGCTAGATATGTGTTGTTGAATCCTATTTAATGACAAAGATGATTCAGACTTTATCGTCTGTGCAAAAGAAAATTTGACAGTCAAAGCACTTATATTCATCAATGTCGCATTTATATGAAATTTGTGTTTATTTGATTGAAATAAAGTTCAAGAATAGGAAAATTATCCCCCACACTCTATGCACACGTTTCTGACTATATAATAACTTATTTACGTCTCTCTCTATATATATATTTCTCTCTCTCTCTCTCTATATATATATATCCCTCTCTCTCCTTCTCTTTGTCTTTCTCTCTCTCCATTTCTCTCCCTCTCTCCCTTTCTCTCTCTCTCTCTATTCCTATCTATCACTCTATCTCTCTCATTATATATATATATATATAATATGATATATTAGAATATCATAAAAAAGATGCCATACATGTAACAAGAAATAAACGCTTGCTTCCTTTAAACGTAATGTCCAGGTTCCTCGATTTCATACCTACTGTGCAATTCTGTTCGTTCTTCTAAATAGACGATAGTCTCTTCTTCAGTAGAAGTACGTGCCTGTGAAGACAAGCGCCTTCGAACCATTGAACACCTTGTGAATGATTGAGCTTCTGTTAAATGTTAAGCAGAGTTTTACTTATGTAAATGCAGTTGCGGAAATAGCCTCGATGAATTAAATTGTTTTAATAATTTCGTACATATTGGATGACCGATATCACTTCTTATGTATTTATGTTGCATGCTGCTTATATGTGGCATATGGAATATGTAATCAAACCATTATGAAATTCTCACGTTAAATAATTCAAAGAAATAATTTCTCATTATGAGCATGCCCCTTCTTCAGTGATAGATATCCCATGCGCATATAAAACTACATTACGCAATGCAATAGTTTACAAGCTTATTTTGTCGAAAAGGCCTTGTAACATTTTACGAATATAACCCAAAACATACATACATTTTACGCGCAATACCCACTTGACTGAAACGTATTTCTTTAAATATAGCACAGTAACTCATAATTAAAAAAGAAAACCGTGAACATATTTTTATTAAACTTTTTTAAATAGGTTTTTTGTGTTTGTAACGTACTTTCGGGGTTACATGATCTAATATTTGTTTTCTCCTTATATAGGATGTGGCAACATTGTATATAGCTTAGATTAAAACGTATAGTAAGTACGAGAGTACGCGCTAAATGAAAGAACAATTATACATATATAATAATTGTAGTGTAGTCATACTTTTTTTCTTTTTCTCGAAGCAAATATTTCCTATGATATGTAAACACAAGGAGCTGATATGGTATGTGATTATTTTTGTTTCCTCTAACGTATTATTGTCCCAGGAAATTGTGAATCTCCATAGTAAGAAAGCAAACGCAAACACACACACACACACACACACACGCATACACACACACACACACACACACACACGTTCACGCACACACACACACACACACACACACACACACATATATATATATATATATATATATATATATATATATATATATATATATATATATATATATATATATATATATATATATATATATATATATATACATATATATATATATATATACATATATATGAGGAATAGTAATTGAAAATGCAAATGGTGACTTTTCGGAATATCTATTTAATTACTTCACCGGTTTCACAGTTCTGATGCTTTTCAGAAATAAAATTGAGATGGAGGGTTTATGTTCCTTATGTGGTTTGTCTCGCATCTTAAATGACTCCAGTTCCATTTTTAAGTTCTTTTTTTTTCACTTCCACCAGTTTAGGACATCTCGTTTTTTTTTCTTTAAAAAAACAAACATATTTTTATATGTATCATCCTCATCATCATTATCATCATCATCGGTTAACATCCATCTTGCACGCTAGCATGGGTTAGACGGTTTTGTTCCATTCGTTGCGGGAAAGGTTGGGAGACCGTGTCTCGCTCGTACGGAGGTGTTTCTGGCAGGTATTTTTTACACATAGATGCCCTTCTTAACACCAACCGTGTATATATACATATATATATATACAGAGAGAGTGGGAGAGAGAAAGAAAGAGAGAGATACAATGCATTCTCATATTAGAGCGAGTAACCATCATTATGATTTTTGTTCCACTGAGCGACTAATTTGTCAGGCCTTCTATCACAAACACGCATCTAACCAGAATATTTGTAAAAGCATTTGACGGTGATGCAACCAAGTGCGCCAAATGATCGAATTGGTTTAGCTAATTATACGAATATATATTTAAATAGTTATATTATTAGATGTAGTTAACTAATGCAATATTAAGTTAATTAATGCAATATTACTTGATTTATGATAATCATTTTAATTACATTTCACACAAAATATAACGAAATAGGTCAACTGCCACATATTACATAATCACAGAATCGAAAACACGGCTTCCATTGTTGCTACTAGCTAATTAGAATGACCAGCGCAATGATGGTGTTATGGAATACGATTTATTAATATAACGTTTGCCTTCCGACACGTGCTCATTTCAAACTATATATTTCAGTTTCAATGTTTACTCTAAAGTATAATTAAAAGTATGGAATTTCAAAAACACAAGTGTTGAACTGTATATAATTGAATGCAAACTATATTGTCTCCTAAAAGCAGAGTCATATTTAACACATTCCATATATTTAAATTTTAATACTAATCTTTATCGAAATGAGCCACTATCTGAAACATATCAAACATTTCAGAGAATCTTTGACAATCCTAATTTGTGAAGCATAAAGTACGAGAGAAAATGAAATTGGAAATACTATATTGGATCGTAAATAAATTTAAGATATTATAAACAAAATTAATGTGATAAAAGTGTGTTATACAGAAATAATTCTGATAAATTTAACATGAAAATGATATTGAAAAATGTCAACTGAAATAGTTATGATATAAAGTTTTGAGAATGTGTACTTTTTTTAACGAAAGAGATGCGCCAAATTGAAAATGAAAGTAATGAAAGACAAAAGCAATACGAAGCCGCATATCTTTGAGTTAATTATTTGAAGGTAACCTGATATATACTCTACAGAAGAAAACATGTGAAAACTGAATAAATAATCGAAACTGAATAAATAAATCGAAATTGGTGATGAGTTCAGTAGATTCCATAAAAATAAGTACAAGAGTGAAAAAAATCAGAAATGACAATATGTTTTGTTTCAATATTCCATTTATGTTATTTACCACATTTGTTTTTATAGGGGTTTACTTATTTTCTACATCAACCAGCTGTGTTATATATTAAAGAAAAGTTTATATGAAAACGTGTTAATGTTTCCATGTCAGAAGCATCGTTTCATAAAAGAAAACAATGATAATATAAAGAACATAGAATATGTCTATAATGCCGAACGTTGAGAAGACAAGCAGTATTGAAATGTTATTTAAGGAAGTTTAAACACATACAAGAGAAATATTGGAATAGTTGTTGATACAATAACCTAGGATATGAATGATTGGAACGCAAATCACAAAAAGATTGTGTATAAACATAAAAGACAAATATTGCCCTAGATAATATATAAGCTAAGAATGCATGTACTTAATGATATTAAAATGATAACATGCAGTCAAATGCTTTATTATATTTGGAAAAACACATTCAGATGTACTAGATGATTACCTTCAATGTTGATACAATTGAAACAATAGATAACAATAGCCTGCGCATCGGCGTTTCCTTGCCATTTCGAGCCAGGGTGACTGGACCGAGGGGACGGCAAAAGGCCAGATGGCATGACCATCTTCCCGTTGCGCGCTGGCAAACCCCTCGTCTGGGATGCCACTTTCACCGACACTTTCTGCAGCCGAAACATGGTGCAGTCTGCGACTAACCCAGTTTCTGCTGCACGTCGGGCTGAGGAGGCCAAGCTCTTCAAGTACAGATACCTCTCCGACAGGTTTGCGATTGTACACTTGGCAGTGGAAACTTCTGGTGTCTTCGGCCCTAGGGATATTTCCCTACTCACCACCATAGGCGCTGAGCTGGCCAGCCGCAGGTGTGAGCCCCGTAATTTGGATTGGCTTTTCCGGTGCGTCTCCCTTGCCAACTTCCGGGGAAACAGCTTTTCTATTCTGACTGCCGGGGCTGTGGGCAGGCCACCAATATGTTTGACTGACTTGTCATTTCATCAGTCAGATTAAAAAAACTAGTTATAAGAATCCCGAAATAAAACACCTGTGTTTTTGTGTTTTCTAATGGAAACAATTAAGTCTCAATGACCATAAAATTAAATACCTACAGTAGTTTTAAGTTCACACACAAACACACAGACACATAAACACACGTACTTACACACATACACGTACGCGCGTGCACACACGTATAAACACACACACATATATATATATATATATATACATATATAGAGAAATGTATATCTATATATATATATGTATATTTATATATATATATATACAGTATATAGCTCTTCAGTACATTTGTTAAATAGTCCTCTGCGGGGGAGTAAAGAATTTGGTTGAATCGGTCTGCTAGTTTACCATCATTGCACTTGCCATTGTCAACATACCTCCGCCCTCCTGTAGGACGGTAATCACGTGATAATTATCCAGTTTGAATTTAATCACTAATATCGGACAATTCAGTAAAAATTCTTTCTACATTGAAAATGTACCCTTATAATGTGAGACTTTCAGAGCTCTGGCAGACTTTGCTCAATGAAACTGCAGTAGGGACACTGAGTAAATAGGTAAATATACCTTTATCTAATTTACGTTTCTCAAATAATATATATATATATATATATATATTTTCTTTTTTTAAGTAAAGGTGTAATGATATTAGATGTTCATATGGCGATGTTGTTCAGCCTCCGCTTTATCCAACATTATACTTAACATTAGATAACACTAAATCAAATATGCTTGCAAAATATATTGTCAGAAAAGTAGCGCATATGCTAACAAACAGCATATCATTTTAATTTTGTGAATTGTAACACCTGCTTTATAAAGTATGTAAAATGCTGATTAGGAAATAACATTTAACACTTTAATTTGTTTCATGTCCCTTCTATAAAATGTGTGTGCAACTATAGAGACGAAAGTAAATATTTTAGTCATCTCATTACAATTATATCAGCCGTTCTAATTTATATAGAGAATAAGTCAATAGGAAAATTTAGAAAATGGAGGATTCCTTCAAGACGGGAAAGCACATTCAATATAATGAAAAGTGATTCTTAATTTATTTTTTTGGCTGCCTGAAACGCAATGATATCGTTAAAATGTCGAAGGTTGTAAGTATATAAAAAAAAAATAAAAAACACGAAGAGAATAAACAACACGTCGGAATAGCTCTTCGTAATAACATTTCTAAATAATCGTATTTCTAGGGTAATGTCTCAAGGAGGCATTTATATCCATCTATTGTTTAACTGTGTTTTATGATGAAAGACAACTAAATAATAGATCGACAGATTGAAATTACGTCCAGACTAAGTTTGTAATTACGTGTCAACGAATCAATAAGTTCCTACAGGTTTGATACGACTTGCTAAGTTAAAAATATTTAGAAAATTAAGTAAACCGTATTTCCTTCTAAACTAGATAGATATGTATCATATACATTTGTTTTTAAGTTAATGGAACAATACATTGAAAATGCTATAATAGCTCATATTTCAAATATTTCAACATTTTTTCACAATCAATATTAAGCAAGTATGTTATATCAGTGTACTTGATAATATATAAGAATATGGAATACTTGTCGGGAATTGTGATAATATATACATTATATCTAACAAGATATATTATAACCTTCAATTTCTATTAAAAAGAACATTCTTACACATCTTGTTACCTGATTATTTAGTCATATATGCATGGTCCCGTAAGGCATGATAGAATCCTATGGTCGCCGTATCGACATGCGATGTTTCAAGTGATTCAAATTCATATGAGGACTTTTGATTTGTGTTTGTCACATAATGCTACTGGTAAAGCAATACAGGTTTTGGTGTATTTCAACTTTAGAACGTTAGATATTCTAGTCAAATCCTTCTATATTTGGCTCAAAAAGTATTTCCTGCTATGCATCGGTGCATTTCGTCTGAAATGAGATGGGTCTAAGTTTGATTGATTTAGTGCGTATTTTCAAATGAATGCTTTTAACTTTCATGAAACGTACTACAACTATTTTACAAATAGATGTCTAAGATATATTTTGATTTGGCACTCTCAGAAAAAAGTTACACTGGAGTGGACGTAATCTAAGTGTAAATAAGAGGAATATGTGGTAAAACATGACTATCAAAATATAGAATATATCTATTAATATGGCACTTGGCGATAATGTTTTGTTTAATTTCGGTGTGGTATTTCTAAATATATTTTGCTTCATAAGCTACTGTTCCAGTATATTTACAGATTTTGCATTTGACAATGCAGACTAACATACCTTTACACATTTTTTTTTTTTTTGTAGACATTAGCTAATATATACAACGTTTTCAATGAAATAACTTTCCACAATTTTTACTGGAACGTTCTGTTTCGATATAATTAAACATTGATGTGTAAATTCATCCTTACAGATTTTAGGGTGGCTAAAAATGGTAGCAAATATAGTGATTTAGTGAGTAACAGCGTTAATTTCGTATCACATTTGTCAAATTAAATTAACATGAGATAAATCCCATTTCGTTGCTTTTAATCGTCGAATATACATATGATATATGAATAAAATAGATTATGTTTTACACATGTGAAGCATGTATTCTTCAGATACATAATAAGTTAATATATAGTATCATATAAAAGTAGTTTTAATTTGAGCGGTCATTATACAGGTACATTATTTAAGACTAGATGCCATATAGAAAACTTAGACATAATAAATTAACTTATATGTGTTTGTTTGTTTTTTTTAATTATTATATCAGTTGGATCCAGATGCACTAATTACAATTATCTTGATATATTCCATTAATTCAATCATTCTTTGTATGCAATTGTTTTCCTGATAGGAATTTCCGCTAGATTGACTTGATTGTGGGAATTATCTAATCTAAATTTAACATCAGCTTATTTCCTAGACCACGGTTATGAAACGTGTAAGTGATCTTGGTTAAATATTTGGTGTTTCGGTCTGTGATTTGTTAATTAGCATAGAATGAGTTAATGTAAGTGACACCTTGTGTCTTGGAAGATAGTTCAGATTAGAGGTTGAGAGATAATTTCAGTAAAGCGTGTACGTAAAAATAATTGACTATTAAAAGTAAAATAAATATTTCTTGAAAGTGGCAGAATTTGACCCTCCCCTAACTATCACCTTTACCGCTTACTACATTAACCAATATCATTCTGCACCTGTCATTCCTATCATTGGAAGGCTAGGATCTTTGATAGTTGGTTGTGTTATATGGGCTTGAGTGTGTTAATTGGACGACAAGGTCACTTCAGAATCTATCTACTTTCCAGAACCACATCATGACACTTATGAATGGCAAGCGACTCAGGGCCGTATCTGTATCAGTAAGTTGCACAACATTACCAAACGTAGACCAATTACATCAATTGTCAAGTCAAGAGTACTCAAACTTTACGGCCATATAAAAAGATCAACTCGTGGTATGAGTAGGTTATACCTGGAAGGAAGGTTGGCGGGTAAGAAAAGTAGAGGCCGGTATCCAAAACGATGGCTTGACAATGTCAGCTTATGGAATGGACTTAATATTTGCTTTGTGAACCCTGGTGATCGAACTTCGTGGAGAGAGCTGTCACAGGTTAATGCGCAGTCTGCAAATGGAGGAAATTAGTGTCAAACGAACGACCATCCCCACCTCTCAGTATATCCCATGTGTGTGTGTGTGTATGCATTTGATTACATTTATCTTTAAGTATTGTTCCCTTAATTTTTCTATGCATATTTGCCTCTTTCTCAAAACATCTCATATATTTACTAAATTCCCCCACCCTTGACATATAGTTTCCCTTGTGCACCCGCCACATAAATTATCTTCACTTTCGAAATTCTCTTTCCCAAATATCCTATCAATTTATTTTCTCTATCACACTCTCCCTCCCAGCAATCTGCTTTCTCTCTCTCACTTATACTCTCCTTTCGGTCACATCTCGTATGCTAAAGTATCTTATTATTATGAGTTATTCACGTTATTCTAAACAATGTATAAAGACTCTCTTAAAAAAAAAACACAAAAAACAGTGACAACTATCACTTTCTGTATCCTTAAATTAAGTATAGCCACAATCATTAAATGCATTTACTGATTTGAATATTTCACGATCTCGTGGCAGGTAGTACAATTAACAGCGAGTAAATTATATAATATTAGAATCACAATTTAGAATAGCTAGATCTAAACTTAGAAATATTATAGAACAGTATAGCAAGAAGCATAATAGAATGGAGGCCCAGCAACTGGGAGAAAAATCTGCAAATGGCTTGCGTAAGCTCATGCAGCACTCGCGTAATGGAGAGATAGCATGCTTTCCAACAGACAAGTCTGGCAGAATGTCGGGTGACAGGCTGCCAAACTACATCCAGGCAATGCAACCCCTCATCACTAACACAAGAGAATTAACACCACCAGAGCATGAGGATAGAGAAAAAGCCATCAATGCCCATAAGGTGATGTGGACGAATATAATGCAGCCCAACAAAAGCACTGCCAACAACTTCTAGGCCTGGAACAATGACGTGCCAGCGTTGTATGGGCTTCGAAAAGACCATAAAACGGGCAGTGACCCTGTCACGGGACCACCAACACGGCCAGTCTGTGGAGCTAACATTGCTAGTAACTACAGACTGTCCTACTTCCTCTCCCTGATCATACGCCCCTTCATTGAAATGTCCCCAGATATATGTGACAGCACGGAGGACCTCCTCAGCAGAATCGGTGAGAGTAACCAATCTGGGGACCTAACAAACTGCATAATAGGTAGTGTGGATGTTGTTTTCCTGTATCCATCTATTGACGTGGATTTTGCTGTAGAGAAATGCGTAGAAATGATCAGTGAGAGCGATGTTGAGTTCCGTGGGATTGATACCAGTGAGCTGGGACTTCTACTTAAACTTACCTATAGTAATAATTATCTAGACACATATGACCTTAGCAAACTGTGCCCTACAATACCAGCAAGAGACAGACCACCTACAATTACCTCAATGGTCAGGAAAACCCACACAGATAGATGGAACGTGTGGACCAGAGCCATATGGACTCCCGAAAACCACGATCAACTAAAGAAAATGATTGTATATGCGGTAGGGGCCAGCCTAAACTTAAACCTTAAGGAACATATGTTCAAATTTAATGGAAAAGCATATGCCCAAGAGGAGGGAACAGCCATTTGTGTTAGCATTGCAAGCGACATAGCTAACTTATTCATGGTATGGTGGGACAGTAGACTTAAACTTAAACTTAAAGAACAATTAGAAGACCCCTTAACCCTGATAATGTACTCCCGCTACGTTGATGATATAAACATCGTAGTTAAAACGCCCCTACTAGAGAACAGTCAGGAATTAGAGAAAAATACAATGGAAAGCATCCAGCAAATAGCTAACTCCATCCACCAGAGTATTAGACTTACTATATACTACCCAAGCAAACACCCCAACCATCGATTACCTGTACTAGACACAGAGCTATGGTTAGATACCATTAATAACAAAAAACAAATCCTCCATTCCCATTATGCCAAATCCATGGCTTCCAAATATCTGATCCACCGAATCTCAGCTGTTTCGGAATTGGTACGGGTGATGAGAAATGTGTCCCGCATGTGCAACCCCGAAGAACTAGAGAGACACATACAACACTTCATCCACCGTATGCAGTTCTCTGGTTACAATCAGAGAGAACACATCAGAGTGTATAGAGGAGCCAGAACCAAATGGGAAAAAATGGTAAATAATGACACAAATGGGACCTGCCCCTTATATAGGAGCAAATTTTGGAATAGAATAGAAAGAACTAGGAATAAGGCTAATAGAATAAACTCATGGTATGATAGCAATAAATACCAGAGTGTCATGTTCATCGATACAACCCCTAGATGTGAATTAGCTTACACATTTAGAAGAGCCCTAGATAAACATAAACTCAATATTAAGATAGTAGAAAGACCAGGTACCTCCATAAAAACACTTATTAGCTAGACATACCCTTTTCAAAGACCCCCTGTATAGATAAGAAATGTATAACCTGTAAATAAAGCCCCCATAGTAACTGTAAAACTAGAAATGTAGTATATAGCATGATATGTACTGAAGGACAATGTAGAGACAAAGATATAGTGTACATAGGTGAGACAGCTCGTAGTGTAGGAGAACGGATAAATGAACACTGGCGAGACCTTCAAGATAGTAAATAATCATCTGTACTCTACCAACATGCTAAAATAGAACATAAGGGTAAATTAGAGGACATAGAAATAAAAATAGAATCTACACACAGAAAAGACGCAATGTTCAGACAAATCACAGAGGCAATAAACATAAAAGAATTGCAACCAACATTAAATAGAAAACATGAGTGGAACAGCAACACCACAACTTACAATTAAGGACAAAATGAAAACACACACGCATATAGAACAAACAATCAACCTGTAACATGTAAATAAACACATAAATAAACTAATATAAACACACACAGACACCCAAATGTGGCGCATGCGCAGACTGAGCACACAAAACACACACAGAGACAAGATGGCGCAGGACAGAACAAAGGAGAGGTGCAAAAACAAAGAAAAGAAACCCCAGTCACTGAAGAGGTCACAGAATGCGTGACGAAATAACTTTGACATTATATAAACAACCATCTGGTTGTGGAACCAACCAACCAACCGGAAATTTATAAATTCCTAAATTTATAAATTTATTATAATAAATTGAAGTGAAAGTAACTGGTGCGTGTGTTTCTTATTGGCAACATGACCCTCCCAAAGTATAACAATATCGGTTTCAACACACGTTTTCAGATAAAGAATCTTGCTAAACAAATTCAGAAACGAAATATATAATATTAACTAAAAATATAAAGGAATTTCATTAGAAACGTCAGCAGCGACAGACTTTTTGTATGATCGATATATTTGTTACAGATATAATTGAGATCATTTGTTGCCATTTTAAATAAAAGAAATATTGAAAACAATACGTTTATCATTGACCCTGTTGAAAATATGTCAGCTTAATATGGCCTGATATACGTATAAACAGCATATCTAGGAAATCTTCTACAATTATGAAATAATTGTTTCTACTTTTGGCACAAGGCCAGCAATTAACCAGTGCATTGCTGGTACTTTATTTTATCGACCCCGTAAGGATGAAAGGCAAAGTTAACCTCGGCGGGATTTGAAGTCAGAATAGCAAGAGCCGTAACTCTATGCGCCAAAGCATGTCGTCTGACCCTCTACCGATACTGCCAACCCACCGAATGATAGGTTGTGCGTGAATGTCATAATGTGTATATATGTTAATATATTACGCTACAAGTATGTCACACATATTATGATACAGCTCGCCTTCGATATTACTAATTTAAACAAGGTTAAGTTCTCTTGAAGTTATTAATAATGTTATGAATGAGTATGAATCCTAAATTCGATATTAATGATTTAGATTTCGATTAGACAAATCGATGAACGGATACAACGTTTCCAGAATTCAAGTCTATTATTTGAGCGTCAATATTATAAATATAAATACATCTCACCGACAAACTTATTTGATCACACATGGTATATGTAGGTGCTAGTTCTTTATTTATTCACATATATAGGTATACCCTGAGTAATGGTAAAAGTCACACAACAAAACTCGAAACTGCGCTGAGTAAAGTATGTGTAGATAAATATTAAAAGCGATTTTTTTTTAGTGCCTTGCAGAATAGTTAATAAATGATCATTCATCATCATCATCATTTCATTTTACATCCGCTTTTTCCCTGCTTGCAAGGGTGGGACGGGAACTGATACTGGCTTGATTTCTACAGCTGGATGCCCTTCCTAACACCAACCTCATTTACAGTGAGTACTGGGTGCTTTTTTGCCGTGGCACCTCCACGACCACTTTGCAGTGGAATAATAGGGATCCCTGTCCTTATCATCTCATTTATACAGCTGAGTAAACTGGAGAAATGTGAAATAAAGTGTCTTGCTCAAGGAAACAACACATCACCCGGTCTGAGAATTGAACTCACAACCTTTCGAGCCAATGCTCTAACAACTAAGCCATGTGCCTCCACATGATGTATATAGTAATATATATTTAAATAGTTTATTACAGATGAGATTTATAATGATATGTATATGAGAGCAAATATTTAGATGACAAGAATGAAAGTTCTTGTGGCCGATGAAGTAAGCATACAGGTTAATATATACCAGCAACATATAGCGTCACGAATTAATTCTTTCACGAAAGCTAATGAGTGACATAAGAAATAATAATGCGTTTGAGTTTCTAATAGTAAGAATAATTGTCAGTTCTTATGGTATGTTGTTGCATGTTTGTGAGTAGAACATATATGAAGTAAAATATCATCGATTTTTACAAGAGGTCTTAGATGTGCCAAGTGATTGACAAAATATTATTTAGTTGAGAGGAATGTTTGATATTTTCCATCACATGATGGTCTATCCGATTCTTACATTAAAGATTTGTGAAATTGCTGATTGACTCATGTACAGGTACATTTTGAATGAATATTCGTCTTCTTTATCGTACACATCGACAACAATATTTTATTCTAGTCCAACTTCAATTACAACCATTTTGATATAATGTCATACTGTGTAAGTCGTAAGGAAGTTTAATATGTGTCCCCTATCTACACCTGTGAGAAAATTTAATATTTCATTGACGTTCAAAATATCAACAACATATATGTATGTACATATATATATATATATATATATATATATATATATATATATATATATATATATATATATATGTATGTGTGTGTGTGTGTATGTGCGTGTGTGTGTGTGTGTGTGTGTGTGTGTGTGTGTGTGTGCGTGCGTGTGTGTGTAACACCTGTTTCATGAAATTATCACATTTCAGAGGAATCTTAGCCACAGCTATCCGCAGATCTATCCAAAGGAAAATGAATGGACATCCAGTTAGCACACGCCTGCAATTATCTGCGTGGATACCTGTCTAAAAAGCAATCAAGAGACAACAACAATCATTGCTCCCTGACAAACTGCCATATCCGTGATACCTGTATCTGCCAGCGGACATATGTGTCATACCGGATTGAATGCAATAAATGTAAGGAGTTCTACATTGGTAGCGTGACTCGAGCACTCCACACTCGCATTAAAGTAGGTCTCAACACACAGGCATCCACATTAAAAAAAAACACATTGAAAAATGTAAAGACATCAACCAACATATTACCGTGACCATTAAAACCAGTGATAGAAATGTGGGCAACTTATGAATTAAGGAAGCCTTGCTCATACGTAGATTCAACCCACAAATAATTAATAGATTATAACTCAGCACAAAGTACTTGTCAGAAAAAGCACACCCTCAGCCTCACAAACTAAACATCTCATACAAAAAAGAAAATTGATATCGCAATTGATGTCATTCACGTGGAAAGCGAAATAACCATAAAAACGCTTAAAAACGACATAGAAAAATATAAATCAAAATCAGAGTTTTATCCCAAAGAGAGAAAATTGGAACATTATCCACTGAAAGATACTTAGCCCTGATAAAGGAACTTTTACGTCCCTCAATATTGGACAAATAAAAGAAAAACAGCAACAGAAAAAACAAAACAAAACAAAGATTACCAGGTAACTTACTTTTAATTTTAGTTACCTCAAATTATAATCCATTTTGATTTGTTCAGTCTTCTATTTCTTTCAACGTTATATATTATAAACAATGCTTCAAGCAAGCTACAATATGCCATTATATATATATATATATATATATATATATAAACGGAAAAAATGAAACGATATTTCATTTCCCACTCTTAGTACGGCTGTTACTTAAATATAAAGCTTGAAACTAGTACAGCGTTCCTTTGTCAGTGTTGAACAAACGAGCAACGGTGGTTGCTAGACACTACGGCTTAATACGGGATGTTTGTTTACAAACACACCGAGCATTATAATAAATGTTCGGTGAATCCATACGTGCATATATATATGTGTGCATGTATGTATATATATATATACATACTACTGTACGTCGGTATACATATGTGTATGTACGTGTACATACTTATATATATATATATATATATATATATATATATATGTGTGTGTGTGTGTGTGTATATATATGTGTGTGTGTGTGTGTGTGTGTGTATATATATATATGTGTGTGTGTGTGTGTGTATGTGTGTATATATATATGTGTGTGTGTGTGTGTATATGTATATATGTGTGTGTGTGTGTGTGTGTGTGTATATATATATATATAATTATGTGTGTGTATATATATATGTGTGTGTGTGTGTATATATATATATATATATATACCTGCTATAATTACCGTTACCGCGCGGTTTGAAGTCTCAAAATAAATGGATAATCCATGCGGAAATCCATTGAGAAGAATACTTTCGTCAGAGGGTTCTTCTCACTCGGATAATATAAAATTCCCGAGTTCAAATCACGAACTGGCGCCATACAAAACTGTTCCCGAGATGAGAGTGTATGATGAAGAAACAATTTTGTCTAGTGCTGCATGTAAAGATAGAAGGCAGCGGCGGAAAGATCAATGTACTGCCACTAGAAATAACAGCAGTTAAAACGACCAAAATGTTATCTCGACCAGAGAAGATTAATAATAATAAAGTATGTTTCCCTAAATGCAAAATGCATATAGAGACACATGTATTATCCAACCGTATGCCAATGTGGTTTTATGGCAGGTTAATAAATTAAAGAGCCAGAACATATATAATCAATATTTAGCAAATAAGAAAACGTTTTAAAATAAATTTTAAATAGTTCAAGGCACCTGCTATAATTACCCTTACCGCGCGATTTCAAGTGTCAAAATAAATGGATAATCCATGCGGAAATCTATTATATATATATAGAAAGAAACGTCGGCACCTTACGTATCAAGGAAGCATTTGGATCAAATGCCTAGGGCCACAATTAAAAAACCGATCCGAGAGAAGCGAAGTGGGGTGGTTGGATTAAGTTAACAAACGATGCAGCAACACATGCACAGAGACACAGAAGCGATACAGCAACACACACACAAACACACACACAGTAGCATTCCACCATACGAACATACTACACTGCCAATACAGAGGAACAAGGCAACAACACACGCACACACACACACACACACTCAAGCGAGACAACAACACACGCACACACACACACAGTAACATTAACCAAACAGGGACAATAATGGACTGACAGCTAGCGCCACCCCACTCCCACAATTGTAAGAACTACTTCGGCCGCTGACCTCTGCCTGACCGACCCCATTTCACGCACACGCGCGCTCTTTTGAATACCTCAGATATTCAAAACAACGAACAGCGGAGGACACGTTTCGCACCTTTCCGACAGACAACGTCCCCTCACCCCACTCCGGAAAAAAACCCCAGTTGATGGATGAGAATCCGAAATATATAGGGAAACTCTTTCTCGTGTTGTTATTTTTATTTTTATCCTTTATGCTCTTGCCTTCATTCCTCTACACGTTACAGTCTTATACACGGAACGCATCTCAACGTACACCCACTTACATCTCTCTCTCCACCACCGGATTTTGTTACCCGCAGATTTACCCATCTGCATTGTCGAAGCTTCCAAACGACTTAAAGAAATTTACCTTATTATTCCACAATGCTTCAAGCAAACTTTAATACTCTCTTATCCTTATACCTGAGCCAGGAATTGTTTGCATCCGTAAGGGAACTGTTTAGACTGTCGGAGAAATGGGCCAATGCTGGCTGCCAATTTATTTTCCTGAAACGCTGCCTAAAAAAAGATGTCATCCCCAACACCATCAGGAATATCCGCTTACCAGTAAGCCTACGTACACCAGCTTTCCAAATCACCACTAACCGCATACATCACAGGTGTATTAAACAGATCCTGATACATCTCAACCGCCAATTACACGTCCATAAGCGGACACATGAACTGCCAATATCACCCGGCGACTTGCTCCTGAAAATCACTAAAGCAATCGACCAGTGCTACCACTTCAGAGTCCAATACGAAAAAAAAAAACGGCTCAAGCGGAAATATGAGTGGATCTTGTCTAAACTCCACGACGAGAACATCGACACTAACAAACTGACGGACCAGACCCACGTGGAAAACAACAACTTAACAATCGCCACCGCCGCATCCACCTACACCGAGCCACACCTCAACGATGCGACGTACCTGGTCACGGGTCTAACCGGCACTCTCACTAGCGACGAGCTGAAACGCCTGCACCTCGGACCCAAGTTCATCGTCTCACAACGACTCGACGATAGACTCAAACTCAACATCGAGGCCAACTTTTGTCGAGCCGCTTACCAACTTAAATGGGTGACCGCCATCAACAGCGCCACAGAAAATAACAGCACCCATGCAACCCACCCCAAGTTCCCCACTTACCACCCCGACAACACACTCCACCCCCACCCACCAACCATGAACTCGACACTAAACTCATCAGGCTAAAACACTCCATCACGAATATACTTCACAAATACACATACACACGCACATCACACAACCTCACCAAATCTCAACTCACCACTCTCTCCAACCTAAAATCGAAGAACCTCATCTACCTCTCCTCCGACAAGGGAAAAGAATTCTGCGTCATCAGCAGAGAGGCCTACAACACCCTAGCCCTCCAACACCTTGACGATGACAGCCTCTACTCCAATGTCACGGGAATCACTCCCGCGCAGATAGAAGAGCACTTCAACGCCGACTGGACCGGCATCTGCGACCGGCGGAAGCTCCCGAAGAAGCTGAGATACAACCTCCTCACGAGGAACAGCAGACTACACGCCTTCTACCACCTCGTGAAAACACACAAACAGGGACCCTACCTGAAGATCAGGCCCAATGTATCGAGCGTGGAAGGACCACTCTACAAAATTTCATGGCTCCTAGCCAGAATACTCAAGCCCATCTTAGACACCTTGCCGGGACACGTTAACAGCTCCGAGGAGGTGTTGAAGCGCCTGCATCAAATGGATCCCGACACCAGAAGGATTAACAGATATGCCTTCAGCCTTGATGCAGTTTCTCTCTACACCTCGGTCCCGGCACTTCTGGCCGTCAATATACTGATGGAACGCGTCCAATCCACCGACCTACACTACTTCGGGCTCACCACCACTGACATCCAACAACACCTATCCATCGGCGTCAACAAAGCCTACTTCGGATTCCTTGACCAAACATACCATCAAACCTCGGGACTGCCCATGGGATCAAGCCTGTCGGCTGTGCTAGCGATCTCTTACATGGACAGCCTCGAGCGCAAGGCACTCAACGCTTACCACCCCAACGCCGTCACCTTTTTCACAAGGTACGTGGACGATATCCTCATCCTCACATTTTCCCAAGACATGTCGACAGAATATATGAGACGTTCAACAACACGGACGAGAATATTTACTTCAGTGTTGAACAGACCCAACGACGACGGGTCACTTGCCCTCCTCGACTTCCGAATCAACATCACGGAACAGGGAGGGATCCACTGCAACTTCTACCGAAAGGCAGCCTGCGGGGATCTGTTCGTCCACTACAAATCCGCCGTCCCTAACAGTGCCAAAAGAGGATACATCACGAACGAGATCGCGCGAATCAAAAACAGATGCAGCGATCCCGTGAGTGGTGTCTCTCATACCAAGCGATTCCTCGAGGTGCTGAAGACGAACGGGTACCCTACCTCGCTCACAGACAGAGTAGGAGACACCAGACACAAGAGACAGAGAGGCACCCAAGGCAAGGGCTTCCTTAATATGCCACACCTGAGCGAGAATACCACCAACACTATCCGCAAGACTATACGGAGGGAGGGCCTCGACATCAGATTGGCCCACTCGGGCCCCTCCCTGCAATGAAACCCGGGAAATCAACTGACGCGTGCTTCCTCAGAGACTGCCCAATGCCCCACTGTTACCTCCACACATACGTATGGATGTGAATCCGAAATATATATGGACAATTTAATCTCTCCCAAGGTAACTCTTTCTCGTGTTGTTATTTTTATTTTTAACTTTTACGCCCTTTCCTTCATTCCTCTACACGTTACAGTCTTATACACGCCACGCATCACAACGTACACCCACTTAAATCTCTCTCTCCGCCACCGGAGCTTGTTACCCATCTGCATTGTCGAGGCTTCCAAACGACTTAAAGACATTTACCTTATTATTCCACAATGCTTCAAGCAAACTTCAATAATCTCTTATATATATATATATATATATATATATATATGATGGCAGCCCCCTCGTTATTGAGTATGGCCATTGCATGATATACCATTATTAATTAATAATATCGTGCAATGCCTGTGCGCAAACAAGTATTTTAAAGTGAGGAAAGACAGCCAATTCCACTCTCTGAGCGACAGTAGCTAAAACCCGAAAATAATAAAATATCAACATCATTGGTAACTACAGAGCCGTAGGTTTATGTCGGAGTTATCCCAGCTTCCTGAGATGCCTTTTTCTAGAAGAATATCCTGACAAAGGCTAGGGGTCCATCATTCCCAGTGGTTTAACCGCGAGGTCGGGTATCCAGACCGACTATTTCTATGTCCCCGCGCATATACATACGCATATATATGTACATGTGTATATACATATTTACACATTTTTCGAAGGCCGTTGACTTTTACAAGTTCTTCCGCCGTTTGTAAGGTTTGGTTTTTTGTCCTGCGAGGTGTCCAAAATGACCCTCCTAACCAAGTAAACTTGGTGGGGGTGCCTGTTTAATCGCAGATGACCCGACCATGCGTCAGGTTGTACTGGTTTATATGTTAGCAGTAGCACTCAAGAGTGACCCAAGATAATATATATGTATATATATATAATAGAAACAGTGGAGAATAACATGGTCGACAGTACAAAAAAGGGATTTATTTGCTTTATCTGCTGTCTAACAATTATTTCAGTGATAGAGTTGTTTAAAAATTGCTGAACACTAAAAGCTGTGCCACCCCTTTTAAATACAATGTTAAATCTACTAGATCATCGGAAACTGTTAAAAAAATATATATGTAACCGGCAAATTCACAAATTCAAATTACATCATCAATAATAATATTAATAATAAAGATATAGAGAGAAAATGAGGAAGAAAGGTATATACAGTAAAGAAAAGGAAGGAGAAAGAAGAAAAAGGAAAAACAGAAAAAGAAAATGAGAAATAAGAACAAAAGGAGAAAGTATTATATATAGAAATATAAAGAGAGGAAGATATATAGAAGATCATGGTATATAGATGAGAGACAGGCATAAGTAAGAATAACATTGGATCGAGAAAAGAATAGAGGGTCAAATAAATGAATAAACGTTAAAGCATAAATAAATGTAAATAAACATAAAAATATGTGAAAAGTGTTGAAAATATGATAATTTTAAATATATTTATGTGTGTATTGTTTATTTTAATAAATAAATAAATTAATTAGTTTTAAGTTATATTATATGATAAAATTAAATGACAGAGATGAAATAAATTTAGGGAAAGAAATATTAAAATAAAGAGTGAAAAATAGAGATATATAAAATAAGAATGTAAATATAAGAGGTTTTGATGTTGTTCTTTGATAGATGATGACAATTATAATTATAATTTAAATTATAATGATGATGATGTTGATAATGTGATATCATAATAGATTCCAAGTGGTACAATCTGGGTTATGGAATAGATAAGATGAAATTAAGCTGGGCTAAAGTTCTCAAATTTAGTCCCCGATTTATGTCAACAAACAATTTTTTTTTTCAATTTTACTGTTAAGAAGATTTTATTGTAATTTAAAATTTGGAAAAGTTCCATATTACAAAGACCACAGTGGGATATACCAATTTGATAGCTTTTTCCAGGTAATTTTATATTCCATGTTTGCATCTTTAAGTTGCCAGATTTTATTGGCGAGATCGTTGTCTCTGAAAGAGTCCAGCTAGTCATAGAGTGTCTATGTACGTACCAACTTTTCTTAAACTCCACAGCTGTGGAACCAATGTAATGCCATGCTAAGCTACCTGAATTTATAGCACATAGCACATGTTATATATATATATATACATGCACACACATATGTACATATATATATATATATATATATATATATATATATATATATATATATATATATATATATATATATATATAAATATATATATATATATATATATATATATATATATATATATATAAATATATATATATATATATATATATATATATATATATATAAATATATAAATATATATATATATATATATAAATATATATATATATATATATATAAATATATATATATATATATATATATATATATATATATATATATATATATATAATTATATATATAAATATATATATAAATATATATATATATATATATACATGTAAAGTTATATTTAAAATTGTTGGGTTACAACTAGTAAATATTTATAACTGATATAAAAGCACTCGACAAATACTTGGAGTATATTTACAATATTAAATAAATGGAAAACTATATTTATAAAACCATATTTATTTCATTATATATATTTCGGGGATATCATATTAACAATATGCTATGCCTTCATCAGACAAAATACAATATAAACAGTTTTATAGATAAATATATTCGACATACCGTAATAAACATCAACTTCATTTGAAGAGGTTCACTCTAGCAGTGAAAATACAGAGAGAAAGAAAGAGAGAGAGAAAAGAGGGAAATAAGAAAGAAAGAAAGACGAAACGAAGAAAAGGAAGAAAAAGAAGAAAAAGAAGAAATGCATGGGACAAAATAGAGAGATGGAAAAATAGATAAAGCGAAGAGCTTCATGTAAAGAGACCGAAAGAGATATATATATATATATAGAGAGAGGAAATAGAGATAGATACATATATAAATATAGATATAGAAAAATTAGGTAGTGGGAGGTCATTTTGAGTAAGTGTATCAATGATGCATTTATTTATTTATTTATTTATTTATTTATTTATTTAGCTCAAGTATTAATGTAAGGGAGATATAGAGAGATATAGAGAGATATAGAGAGAGAAAAATTTAAAAATAGCCAGACATATTCGAGGCGTAGAAAACCCTATGTTTTAATGTATTAGTATTTATAAAACTTACACTATATTGTAAATATCAGTATTCCTGAATGAAACAAGTATTCACAATGCGTGAAAATTCATTATCTTATGTTTAGTTTTTTAAAAAATTCATATGTCTATGTGAATCCAACTGATTCACTGCGCAAATTCAAAGTTACCGGAAAACATTCTCTCTCTATATCTCTCTATATCTCTCTATATCTCCCTTACATTAATACTTGAGCTAAATAAATAAATAAATAAATAAATAAATAAATAAATGCATCATTGATACACTTACTCAAAATGACCTCCCACTACCTAATTTTTCTATATCTATATTTATATATGTATCTATCTCTATTTCCTCTCTCTCTATATATATATATATCTCTTTCGGTCTCTTTACATGAAGCTCTTCGCTTTATCTATTTTTCCATCTCTCTATTTTGTCCCATGCATTTCTTCTTTTTCTTCTTTTTCTTCCTTTTCTTCGTTTCGTCTTTCTTTCTTTCTTATTTCCCTCTTTTCTCTCTCTCTTTCTTTCTCTCTGTATTTTCACTGCTAGAGTGAACCTCTTCAAATGAAGTTGATGTTTATTACGGTATGTCGAATATATTTATCTATAAAACTGTTTATATTGTATTTTGTCTGATGAAGGCATAGCATATTGTTAATATGATATCCCCGAAATATATATAATGAAATAAATATGGTTTTATAAATATAGTTTTCCATTTATTTAATATTGTATATATATATATATATATATATATATATATATATATATATATATATATATATATATATATATATAAATACATATACATATATATATATATATAAATATATATATATGGTTATACTTGGGGAGGGTCATATTTGCGTAATATTGCCAGAATTAATAACAGAACACACTCACTGTATATATATATATACACACATGTATATATATATATATATATATATATATATATATATATATATATATATATATATATATACGGTCCTCAATGTTGCCATTGACTGACCAACGGTCAAACATAATACAGATACAATATAGACACAAACACTGAATAAAGATGGCGTAGAAAATACAATGCAACGGGAGGAAACAATAGCAGTACTGACGATGTTGCAGATGTGCAACGAAAGAAATTTGATAAACTATATATATGTGTTTGTGTCTATATTGTATCTGTATTATTTGTTACCGTTGGTCAGTCAATGGCAACATTGAGGACCGAATAAATTAGATTACCCATATAAAAGACACAGAAGCGAAAAGCGAAAACCAACCGAACAGTGAATGTGTTCTGTTATTAATTCTGGCAATATTACACAAATATAACCCTCCCCAAGTATAACAATATATATATATATATATAATAAAGTATGTGTTCCTATGTGTAAAAAATTCATATAGGGATACAAGTATTTTATCCAACTGTTCTGACGAGAATCCCCTTCTCAATGGTGGTCTACACGGATTATCTATTTATTTTGCGATTTGAAACCGCGCGGTAAGGGTACCTATAGTAAATACAGCGAACTTTAAAAAATTTATTTGAAAACTTTTTCTCTATGTGCTAAACCTTGATTTTATGTTTTGGCTCGTTAATTTATTAACCTGCCATAGAACCACATTGGCATACGGTTGGATAAAACTTGTATCCCTATATCTATTTTTTACACATAGGAACACATACTTTATTATTATTAATCTCCCCTAAGGTCGAGATAACATTTTGGTCGTTTGAAATGCTGCTATTTCTAGTTGCAGGACATTGACCTGTCCACCCTTGCCTTCTGTCTTTACACACGGCACTAGACAGAATTGGTCACTTCTTCATTCACTCTCATCTGGGAACAGTTTTGTATGGCGCCAGTTGGTGATTTGAACTCGGGAATATTATATTCTCCGATCGAGAAGAACCTTCTGACGAGAATGCCCTTCTCAATGGTGGTCCGCCTGGATTATCCATTTATTTTGGGATTTGAAACCGCGCGGTAAGTGTACATATAGTAAATACAGCGAACTTTGTAAAATTTATTTTAAAACATTTTCTCTATTTACTAAACCTTGATTATATATATATATATACATATATATATATTTATATATATATATATATATATATATAAAATATTATTTATAGTTATGTATACACTATATACAAATATAAACAGGAAAGGTCAGTAATTCATTACTACCTTATTACCTGTAAGAAAAATAGCTCAATATACATACATCAACTGTTTTACAGAGCAAGAACATAAATTACACTATAATCAAAGCTATCTTCAACTCATTTTATAGCTAACAATCGTTTCTTCTAAACTATCGTTTTGAATCATCGGGGCACTATCAATGTTTGTACATATAATTAAACTCCTATTCAAATGAACAATCATATAGAAACATGGATATTAATGTTGTCACATCAGCTTCGTATTTAGAGAGTGTAATGGATGCGACATAGATTACAAGAGAATTGTACAACAATTAAAATTAAAAATTTAAAAAGGCACAGATTGGAATGCATTCGGCAGAGATTACAAGGGAATAGTATAATAATTAATGAGGGATTAAGTTAGATTATACTATTCCCTAGTAATAATCTGTCGCATGCATTCCACTGTGTGCCTTTTTAATTTTAATTTATTCTACAATTATCTTGTAATCTATGTCGCACCCATTTCTCTCTGTAAATACGAAACTGTTGTTGACAACATTAATATCCATGTATCTATATGATTTTTCAGCTGAATAGGAGGTTAATTATATGTGCAAACATTGCTAGTGCTCCGATAATTCAAAACGAAAGTTTGGAGTAAACGATTGTCACCAATAAAATGATTTAAACATAGATTTGATTAAATACACACACACATACATATATATATATATATATATATAAAGGTTATCACATACATAAAATTAAATTAAAGATATATATGTGTGTTGCAACTGTTCACTTTTAATGGATTTTGTATATGGTTATTTATGCTAATTAGAAGAAGAAATAGTATATATTTTAATATCTGATTGATTCTATAGACATGATTTATGGTATATATATATATATATATATATATATATATATATATATATATATATATATATATATATGAAAAAGTATGAATCCGACGGCAGAGCTCAAGCCGTTTCGACGGCTATTTCTGGACTAAATAGCCGTCGAAACGGCTTGAGCGAGCTCTGCCGTCGGGATCATACTTTTTCATATTTCACACTCTACTACACTAAGTATTGAGTACTCTGGTGCGTTATGGTCCATCTGGTTACTTACCACTTTACCTTTGTTATATATATATATATATATATATATATATATATATATATATATATATATATATATATTATGAAGAGAGAAGAAACATTTAGATATAATTAGTAATAAAATGTATCATACCTAAACTGCTTCTAGATTCCTCGACTATGTAGTTTCGTGCATAAACAAAGACAATACATCATAAAGATCTTGACCGTTGTATCACGTGACTGTCTCCCCCTCCGTCTTTTGGGAATCTTTCTCACATCATATAGACGCGGTATCCTCTTGATAACTTGGCAGACCTCGCAAATGCTCTATATCTTTATGATGTATTGTTTTTGTTTATGTCACGAAACTACGTAATCGAGGAATCTAGAGGCAGTTTAGGTATGATACATTTTATTACTAATTATATCTAAATGTTTCTTCTCTCTTCATAATGTACTTTTAGCTCTGATACTGGTTCAGTCGAATCCATTCGAATTGGTCTGTCCCAGTTATTCTTAGAGCAACATCGGTTAAGATTGGCACCATTATCTCAGGGATGGATGTGGATATATTCAAGTATATGTGTGTGTCCGCATGCATCTGTGTGTTTCTCAATATTTTGTTCATAACTCCCACTGGTTGAGTAATCTTTGAAGAGTAGTGACTGCTGGAAAGCTGCCATTACTCATACTTCTCGCCCCCTTAACCACCTCTTCTACGTCTTTGGGATAAATACCCTCTCCGCCTCCGTGGTATTTTTTTTCGGTTATAAGGGGCTTAGCTCTGTTTCTTGACCCTTGTATCACGTGACTGTCTCCCCCTCCGCCGTTTGGGATTCTTTCTCACATCATATAGACGCGTTCTTGAGGCTAGTAAAACGAGGTATCCTCTTGATAAGTCAGCAGACCTCGCAAATGCTCTATATCTTTATGATGTATTGTTTTTGTTTATGCCACGAAACTACGTAGTCGAGGAATCTAGAAGCAGTTTAGGTATGATACATTTTATTACTAATTATATCTAAATGTTTCTTCTCTCCTCATAATGTACTTTTAGCTCTGATACTGGTTCAGTCGAATCCATTCGAATTGGTCTGTCCCAGTTATTCATAGAGCAACATCGGTTAAGGTTGGCACCATTAACTCAGGGATGGATGTGGATATATTCAAGTATATGTGTGTGTCCGCATGCATCTGTGTGTTTCTCAATATTTTGTATATATATACATATATATATATATATATATATATATATATATATACATATATATATACATATATGCCCGTCTATTCTGTCTGTGTTGAAACCTCGAAGAAGCAGATAGATGATCTAGTCATGTCTATCACATCAACACAGATCTCGAACTAAACTTTTGTAAATCATATGTAGCGGTTATCGTATCAAATTAAAAGTATATGCTCTGCTATCGCGTAAAGTGCTCACACCAGTTCCACCTGAAATACTGCATCATCATCATAATCATCATTTCATTTTACATCCGCTTTTCCCTGCTTGCAAGGGTGGGACGAGAACTGATTCTGCCTTGATTCCTACAGCTGGATGCCCTTCCTTACACCAACCTCATTTACAGTGAGTGCTGGGTGCCTTTTTGCCGTGGCACCTCCACGACTACTTTGCAGTGGAATGATAGGGAACACAGTCCCTATCATCTCATTTCTACAGCTGAGTAAACTGGAGCAATGTGAAATAAAGTGTCTTGCTCAAGGAAACAACACACCACCCATTTTGAGAATTGAACTCACAACCTTTTGATTGCAAGGCCAATGCACTAGCCATTAAGCAATGTGCCTCCATTATATTACTGAATATCCTTAACATGCATACAGACATTCATTTACATATAGCGAGAGTATGAGCAAGATAGATAGATAGATAGATATATTTCTTTATTTACCATAAAGGCATAACAAGAAGGGACAATTACAAAGGGGGAGTTTACATACAATCGAGTAAAAAGGTTAGAAAATGAAAATAATCGAAAATAACCTCAAAAGGGAGGGGACGTGATGGGGGTTGCACACACCCCCGAAAAAGTGTGCAATCCTTTGCCCGGGGAGCACATGAAGAAGGTGCTCCCCTCTCCTTTACTTCTTTAGCTGCAGGATGGTATACAGAGAAGGCCCATTTACACGAGCCATTCTCGCCACTATCACCCACCTTTCATAATACTGCCTGTGGCCAAGCACCTCTCTCTCCATTCTTATCCTTCTTCCGAAGTGATATCGGAAGAAGTAGACCAGACTATGGCCAGAGAGGAAGTTGCCTGACCTCAGACCTTTCAATCGTGTCCACCAAACAACCTCTTTCAACATGGCTATTACGCACAGAAAAACCGTCTTTGCTTCCTTTGTGAAGAGGGGAGGAGGTTTGATTGTCATCACGGACTCGGCGGTCAATTGTATCGGCGCCACCCGCGACAGCAGTCGTTCGGCGTAGCCCCACAGATCAGCCACGCCCGGACATTGCACCAATGCGTGCGCAACGGTTTCTTCGTGACGCACGCATCTAGGGCAAATCTTTTTTGAGGGATCCCTGCCCGGGCGCCCGTGTCTGTAGAGCCTCTCTCGAACGGGTAGAGCCCCCCGGTAGCACTGCCAGGCTAGTGACTTCTGGAAGTTGTCCATTGGTCCCGGGCCGTAAGTCCTACCGAACAGGCTGGCCAGTTCGTCCTCTTCCATGTCCAGCGACTCTCCAAGGGTGTCATCGCCCCTGCTAGCCACCAGCCTCTATAGAATGATGAGGTAGATTCTCCACTGACGGCCTGGCCCGCTTCCCAGAGAGCCCTGAGTGCCTGAGCACACTCAGTGTGCCAGTCTCCCAGTTTTCCGGATCTCAGCTTGACCCAGGACTGCAGCTCGGTGAGGGAGACGAGTCTCGGAAAGGCTCGTTTCACGAACGGAGCCCACACCGGTTGACCAGTGAGGAATACATGTAGGTGCCGTAGCCTTAATGCGTGCCTACGCATCATCAACCACGGCTTCCCCAGCCCTCCTTTCGAAGGTTGTTGCCAGCAGATGGATCTCCTCACCATAGGAGGGCGATTCTTCCACAGAAATTGGAAGAGCATGCGTTCCATGGTGGTGAGTGTTTCCTTAGGGCAAGGCACGACAGTCAGGCGGTAGTAAGTGACGGACGCTATGTAAATGTTCGCCACCTCTGCCCGCCCTTTTAGGGACAGCTTACACTTGGCCCATTGCTGGGTTAGTGCAAACACCTTGTTCGTAACCTTGTTCCAGTTCTTTTCCACCTGGAGGTCCGGTCCAAACCAGACCCCAAGCAACTTTACCGGGCCCTCCGTCCAGTGTCCGACGACACCGTCGTGAGGCATCGGTCTGCCTCTCCACGTTCCGAGTTGCAGCCCGATGGATTTTTCCCGGTTCAGTTTCACTCCTGACAACCTTTCGTAATCCTCCAGTAAGGTACCGATCGCCTCGATCTCCGAGTCGGTCGATACCATTACTGTTACGTCATCGGCGTAGGCAGACACCGCTTTGCTCAATCCTGGTTCCAGGGGGATACCCTGCAACAACTCCAACTTCCTCAGTAAAGGCTCGAGAGTCAATACGTACAGAAGGGAGGAGAGAGGGCACTCCTGTCGAATGTATCGTGTGATTTCGAACGGCTTCGAAAGGTAGCCGTTCACCTTGATCCTAGAACAGATGTGGTTGCTATGTAAGGCAGTGATCCAGCCTCTGAAAACAGGACCGAACCCAGCCGCCGCTAGCACCGCATCCAGGTAACCATGGTCGAACCTATCGAAGGCCTTAGACTGATCCAAATTGATCAGGGCCCCACCGAAACCGGGTTTGTTGCCAACCCTCTCTATGATGTATCGCATGAGGTGGAGGTTATCGTGAATGGACCTGGATGGGATAGCACATGTCTGCGCATCTCCCACCAGCCACCCACGACAAGCGCCAACCTCTTTGCTAACACCTTGGCCAAAATCTTTAACTCTGTGTTTAGCAGGGTTATGGGCCGAAAATTATTTGTACTATCTCCCTTGTTCTCGTCCTTCCTCACCAGCGTGACTACGCCCTTGGCTACAGAACAAGGAATTCTCCCGTTCTGCTGCCAATTGCAGTAGACCGCTTCGAGGAGTTCGGAGAAGAAGACCGGCATTGCTAAATAAAGTTCGTAAGGTATACCATCGAGACCTGGAGATTTGCGTCTGCTGCATTGGCTCAGCGCATCTCCCTCTCATCAGCCGAGATTGGTCCCTCGCAGGACTCTGCCTCTTCGCTCGAGAGACGCGGCAGGCCGTCGAGGTATGGACCGAAATCCACGCCCCCGCACGGACCCCGCCTCCCCCGAACAATCGGGCAAAGTGCCTTTGAAAGGCCTCGCACATCTGCTTAGGCTCCCGGATCACCCGTCCATCTTCGTCTTGCAACGACCGGATGGTGGATCGATTTCCACTCTTAGCTTCTGTCACGCGGGCCCAGCCAACGGCTTTGGCCCCCTTATTACCTAGAGCACGTATTTTACTTCGAATGACGCAGCCTTCGTGCTTTGCATCGAAAAACTGGTTCAAGGCCGTCCTCGATGCCAGCACTCTGGCCACATCTTCGCTCTTGATTGCCTCTTCTAATTTACCTGTTAATTCTTTCTCGTTTCTATTCCTATCGGCAGCTAACATATTGCTATAACTTATTGATTCTGTTCTAATCTCTCTTTTGAGAGATGCCCACCATCGGTTGTTGACGATTGCACCCCTCAACCTCTCCTTAACAAATCTGCTAATCCGGTTTCTGTAAGTCACTTTTGCCGGTAAAGACAAATTAAGTTTCCAGTAACCGGGACCCTGTTTATGTGTTTTCTCGAGATTGACTACGCAGGTCACTAATTTGTGATCCGTGTAGCCAACCGTGCGCATTTCTGGACAGCTTAATATGTCCCTATCCTTACTTCTAACTAAGAATCTATCTAAGTACGATCTAGATTGACCACTGTGGTTTCTCGAAGTCCAGGTAGGCACAGTTGGAAAATCTAGTTGATATCTATCGACCAAGTTAAAACGGTCGAGTAACCCCTTGAGGCTGTTACACGCCCCACTATTAGGACATGCTCCTGCATAGTCCCAACGTGCATCTAGGATGTCATTCCAATCCCCCGCTAGAAGCAGGGAACCCGACGTTCCCAGAAAAAGTCTCCAAACGCTGGAAGAAGTCGGGCCGTTCAGCTCCGAAAGGGGAGTAGACGGCTACCAGTCTCAAGGCCGCACCTTCACTACTGCCAACGTCTAGCACCAACAAACGACCCTCCGCGTCCGAGTGCACAACATGTACGGCAAGACCCAGGTGTTTTTGCAGCAGTACGATAAACCCCACCCCCACCTCCAGGTTGACAGAGAGATGCATGCACCTCAAAGTCATCGAAGGTAGGGGCCAGCTGCCGCACGACGCTGATTCGAGTCTCACAGATAACCATTACATTTATACCACATGACCTGAGGTCATTTAGAAGCTTTGCTTGCTTCCATGTTGAGCCCAGGCCACGTGCATTCAAACATCCTACTCTTAACACATCCATGTGGGCGGCAGAGCCAAAGGAGAGTGTAGAGACCTACCTTTTCCGCTTCCGGGGTTCGGGTCGCATGACTTCCATGGGTTCGGGGGTGTTGGGTGAAGGGGTGTCTTGTGGTGGTGTGGGGTCGTCAGTGTGTGGTGGGGTTGGGGTGTGTGGAGTTGTGTTGGAGAGGGGAAGGGGAGGGGGAAAGCTTTTTAGTAGGACGCGGTTTATGGGTTTGACAGAGGGTGGTCCTACGTCCTCCTTAAAATCCTTTTTTAGTTGTTGGTAGAGGTTCATTGGGATCTTTATTAATTTTAAATGTGGGTAGTTTTCTGAAGAAACAAAGTTTACACCTTCGGTTTGTACTGAAGGATTATTGTATATGAGTTCATTTAATTTATTATTGTTTCTGTTGATGTAAGTATAGTGTAATGTCTTTTTTTCGGATGGTGTGAGTGTTTCGAAGAGGGGAGGGGTAGGTTTGGTTTTGTTTGATGTTGGAGGGGTGTTTTCTATTTTGTTGGATTGTGTTGAGATTTGGGTGGGGGTTGTTTGGCCTTGTGTGTTTTGCACATGTTTTCTTTTTTTCCTTTTAATCTGTCTGAAGGACTCCGTTCTTCCTCCGAATTCGTTGGGTTATCTTAAGTGTTGGAGGGAAGAGGTATGTTTGCTGGTAATGTTTCCGTGTTGGTTTTCTTGTGGGGGAGATGGATATCACTATGTTAGACTGTGTTGTGTGTTGTGTCTGCGGTGGTCGTGTTGTTTTATTGAGTGAGGGGTTGGGTGGGCCTGTATTTTGTTTTGGGGTAATGTGTTGTGACTGTTTGTGTTGTGGTGGTGGTGTAGTTTTACTGAGGGACGGGTTGGGTGGGACTGAGTTTTGTTGTTTGTTTATCTGTTGTGGTGGTGGTGGTGGAGCTGGTGTTGGTAGAAGGGTTTTCTTTTTGTTGAGTTGGGGACAAGCGGCCTTCAGGTGCCCTCTGCCTGCACATATATGACAGGACAGCCTTCTCCCCTCGACGCTAATGTTTATATACCCGTGGCCCTCTAATAGGATTCTGTCGGGTATTTGGGCGATACGTTCAGGCTTCATTTGCACTACCAGCTCTATACCTGTTCCACTGAACGCATTGCCTGTGGTTTTCCCAATGGAAATCACGTTGTCATTCACTGGATCGATGAAGCCAGCTATGAGCCAGCAGTAGCCCACATCTGGCATCATTGCATCCAGCCATATGCGTTGAGTTCTTTTACCCATATAAGATGGATAAAAGGTAAAAATGTTCGAACAAATCGGTGACAAAGCACTTTTTTTTGCCGCCGATTCGTTCTTCATAATAATTGCTAGGCTTCCATACAGTCTGTCTTTTCTTATGAAAGTGGTTTCATTAAGTACTTCTGTGAGTACTGTTTTGATATCTGCCTGAGTTGGCTGTTCAGGTTTTTCTGAAGTGTTGTTGATGGTGCGGAACACGACCGTTCGACTTTCAATGTCTTTGGTGAGTTCTTGAGGCATTTTTACCGATAAAAAACCATTCTCTCCTTCACTTATGTATTGTTTGGCGTCTGTGATTCTTCGTGCCACATCTGAAATATTTTCAGGTATTTATGTCAAAGATTTCTTTGTTGTTTGTGCAAATGAAATATTTTTTACTTTGTCGTCTGCTTTGCTTTCTGTTATGGTGTTATTTTCAAATGTTATTTTTGTGTTTGTTGTGTCTTTGTTTGTGGTATTAGTATTGTCATGCAATTTTTCAAATTTTTTTTTTTCGTTGTGTGAATCCATGTCCAGATTTGTGTTTTCGTCATTTTTCTCCGCAGATTCGTCTGTTTTTATTTTAATTTTTCCTTCCTTCTCTATGACGTTAGTTGGGAAGGAAGGGGGGACTAAAGCGTGCGAGCTTACAACTCTTACCGCTGTCCCCCCACCACTATTTTCGTTCGCTTCGTTTAACATTTCTGTCAGCCGATTGAAATTTTTTGCCACAAAATTATTTAAAACAGGTTTTTCACCTCTAGGAGGGGTAAATATGAGCTGACCCACCGCCTGACAGTTCAGACGGGGGCTCAAGCTACACAATAGTATCAAAATTAAATTTGAACTCAATAAATTTCCGCAATAAATTTCAACAAAACTTCTGCGCGAAGTGAATTACATCCACACTGTAGAACAGACGACAGCTAGGATGATAGATAGATAGATAGATATATATATATATAGATAGATACATAAATAGATAGATAAATAGATTGACAGGTAGATAGATAGATATTATCTATATGTTTTCAAATTTATGAGCACATGCCTTCTAATTCAATACCTAACCCGAATATTGATGTCCGAAAAAAATATTGTAAACATCCTCCATATATGGGTTTCTATTTACAAATGATTCACCCTGTTTACATGTGTACATTAATTACGTTAGAATTATTGCAATGAATGTTTTTAAACTTCATTTGGCGTCTGAAAACTAGGTATGAAAGACCTTTTGTAAATACATGTTCTGATAAATCACTTGTTTAGACCTTGTCATTTTACTTTCACTCCTAAATTGGTTTTAAAGATATTGAGTTAAAGCAGCTACATTCTCTCAGCAATGATGTATGTAAGGGTTAATGGAGAACGAATTAACATTTCTTATTTCGTTCTGTGAATCTCATTAACCGTCACACAGGCAGGCTCACAAACGCGCACATATATATATATTAAGATACAGACAGTAATAAATGTTGTGTTTAGTGATAATTCAATAAAATATCATTCAAAATTTCCACGCAATTCTATGTAATGAAATTAGATACATATAATTTGCAGTGTTAACTTCGAAATAATCTGTTGCTCTAATAATAATAATAATAATAATAATAATAATAATAATAATAATAATAATAATAATAATAATAAGCCATAAACACGCTTGCCATACCAGTAGTAACCTACAGTTACAATGTCATCAACTGGTCAAGCAGGGAGATCCGTAGGCTCGATACAAAAATTCGAAATTTCTCAACCATGCACAGAATGCATCACCCTAAGGCAGATATAGATAGAATATATATCCCTAGGAAAGAAGGAGGACGTGGGTTAATCCAGTTAGACATTGCGTTGAAAACTGCAACAATTGGATTATCTACATATCTAAGGGAATCACATGATTGGATGATCAAACTCGTTTTGAAACACGAAAGCATCAAAAGATCATATTCCATTACAAAAGATGCACAAAGATACAGTAATGGACTACAAATTTCAGAAGTCCCATTTACTGCTGAAATGGAAAACACAGAAAAAGCAAAGCAGGTAAAAGTAACTGCAAAGAAAGAACTGCTACAGAAACTACCTAAGAAATGGCAAGAAAAGCCTCTGTATGGAAAATACCCAGAGCGAGCTAACAATCCTGATGTTGACAAAACTTTAACCCATCAGTGGTTGGCATCCTCTGGATTGAAATCGGAGACTGAAGGACTGATTATATCAGCACAAGATCAGTGTCTGCCAACAAAAAATTACCAAGCCAACATAATAAAAAATGGATGCAGCCCATTATGCCGTGTATGCAAAAAACAACCAGAGACCATTGACCATATGATTTCAATATGCAGTCCTATAGCTCCAACCGAATACCTAAACAGGCATGACAGAGCTGCACAATACATACATTGGATAATGTGTAAGCATTTTGACCTGCCCCATCATAAGAATTGGTGGGAGCATCAACCACCTCCCATACTTGAAAAAGATCACATCTCAATCTTGTGGTATTTTAGCATCGAAACAGACCGAAAAATAGATGCAAATAGACCTGATATAATATTGAAGGACTTTCAAAAGAGGGTATGCCTGCTAATTGATATGTCTGTTCCAATAGACAAGAATGTATCTATAAAAACATTTGAAAAATTGTGCAAGTATAAGGACATGGAGATAGAAATTGGAAAATGTGGAAATTGAGAACTAAAACAATACCAGTGGTTGTAGGTGCTCTGGGAATGATACCTAAGGGGTCTAATGATTACTTATCGCAAATCCCAGGAAACCCGCGTATTGGAGAAATACAAAAGATAGTACTAATGGGAACTGCCCATATACTAAGGAAGATTCTGTCAATATAAGTACATCACAAGTCTAAACACTAAAGATGCATGTGTGAGTATGTATGTTCTTTCTTGAACATGGCGGACCTTGTTGTCTCTTGAGGTCACTGGTTGTGACTTGGTGATAACTCGTATGAACGTAAAGCAAGATAAATGCAACTGTAATAATAATAATAATAATAATAATAATAATAATAATAATAATAATAATAATAATAATAATAATATTAATAATGCTTTCTTTATTAATCACAAGGGTTTACATAAAGTAGACATTAAGGACAGTACAGGACAATACAGGACGGTACAAATGGTCATTTTTGCGTGTAAAAAATAAAAACAGAGGATGTAACAAACAAATAACAATGAAAAATTCCACAATACGGGGGAGACTTCCGAGGGACATTCGTAGAGAAAGCCCATTAAAAAGCCACAGTCACCCTGACCACCAGGGCAAGTGCCCTCTCCAAGTTTTCCACCTTTAATTTACAGACACATAGACAGAGTAGGCTCATTCACTCGGGCCATTCTTGCCTCTCTCACCCATCTTTCAACAAAATGCTGGGAATAGAGCACTTCCCTCTCTACCCTGATTTTCCTTTTGAAATGAAATTTTAAAAATTTATTCAGGTCATCACCAAATAGGTACGTGTTCATCTTCACCCCTTTCAAACGTGTCCAGCATACTATCTCTTTCGCCATGGCCACCAGTTAGATAAAAACTGCCTAACCTTCCAGGCTAAAGGAAGAGGGCGGGGCAATCCTCACGATGGACTCAGCTGATAGCTGGATCCGTCCTACACGCGACAGCAGGTGTTCGACATAAACTCACAAGTCAGCAATGCTCAGACACTGGATGAGTGCGTGCCGGAGGGTTTCGTCACCCTGCGCGCATCTAGGACATGCCCGGTTGAGGGCACCTCCATGCCTGTAGAGTTTATCCCGAACTGGCAAAGCTCTTCGGTAGCACTGCCAGGCCAGGGAGTTCTGGAAGTTGTCCATAGGCCCCGGCCCGAAAGTTCTTCCGAAGAGATTGTCTAGTTGATTTTCGTCGACGTCTAGAATTTCCACAAGTATATCGTCGCTCTTCCCCTCCACTAATCCTCTATAGAACGCCAAGGTGGAGTTTCCACCGAACACATTGCCCGATTGGTCCAGGGCTGTGAGCCTCTGAAGACATTCCAGTCTCCAAGCGCTCCCTCTCGGTCTTCGCTACACCCAGGACTTCAGCCCTGTCAAGGGAAATGGCTGGGGAAAGACGCGTCTAGGAAACGGCAACCACACATGATCACTGTCGAGGAAGAGGTGGAGATGTCGTAACCTGAGCGCGTGTCTACGCATCATCAACCACGGCATTCCCAGCCCTCCACGTAGCGGGTGTTGACAGCAGATGGACCGCCTGACCATCGGAGCGCGTACCTTCCACAAAAAGCGAAAGAGCAAACGTTCCAGCGCACTCAGTCGGGCTTAGGACAAGGTATGACGGCCAGGCGGTAGTAGATGACGGACGCGATGTACGCGTTAGCCACCTCCGCTCGACTTTTCGGGGATAGGTTCATCTCCGCCCATTTCTGGGTGAGAGAAGCCACCCTGCTCATCACCTCGTCGATGTTGGATGGCCTGGACCTACCAGTCCAGGTGCCGAGCTGCAGGCCCACTGACTTTTCCTGGTTGATCATTGCTCCTGTCACCGCTTCGTATTCTCTTAGTGTAGTGCCGATAACCTCGATGTCTTTGGCGTTCGACACCACTACGGTGACATCGTCCACATATGCTGACACGGAGCTTCCGCATCCTAATTCGCGCGGGACGCCCTTCAACGTCTCCAGTTTGTGCAGTAATGGTTCGAGAGTCAATACGTACAAGAGGGACGAGTGGGGACAGCCTTGGCGGATCGAGTGCATGATGCTGAACGGTTCCGAAAGGTTACAGTTCACTCTCACCACAGAGCAGCGATGCAGCCTATGAAGACGGGCCCGAAGCCAGCTGCCCTCAGGGTTGCTGCCAGATAACGATGGTCGACACTATCGAAAGCTTTCGACTGATCTAAATTGGTCAAGATCCCACCCGTGCAAGGTTCCCTATCTACCCATCGCCACGTTGTATCACATGAGGTGGAGGTTGTCGTGGATGGATCTGTTTGGAATGGCGCATGTCTGCGCCTCTTCCAACAGTCCACCAACGAAAAGCGCCAACCTCTTTGCTAGCACCTTGGCAAAAATCTTGAAGTCTGTGTTTAGCAGAGTTATGGGCCTAAAATTATCTCTGTTATCGCCCTCGTTCTCAGCAGCGCCACCGCTCCTCGGCTCACGGAGCCGGGAATTTTCCCGTTCTGTTGCCAGTTGCAGTAGGCCTCCGCCAAGAGGCCTCCGAACAAGTCTGGCATCTGTACGTAAAGTTCATAGGCCAGACCCTCCAAACCAGGCGATTTACCCCTTTTACAGCCAATCATTGCCTCCCGTACTTCAACGGCTGTTATCGGCTTTACACAACACTACGCCTCAGTGGCCGTGAGCCGCGGCAGTACGTCGAGGTAGGCATTAAAGTCCTTCCGTCGATCCGGCTCACGGCAGCACCCAAACAACTGAGCGAAGTGTCGATGAAAAGCTTCACACATTTCCCCGGGATCGAGTAGCATGCGCCCGTCGTGGTCCACCAAAAACCGGATCGTGGCTTTGTCGCGACGTCGCGCCTCCGCTATTCGGGCCCATTGAACGGTTTTCGTCCCCTCGGGGCTGAAAACGCAGCCTTCGTGCTTTGCATTGAAGAATTGTTCAAGGGCCAATTTCGCCGCAAACGCGCCGGTCGCGATGACTTGGCTAAGCCCCTTGTCTAATTGTCTAACTAGTTCTCGCTCTGCTCTATTTTTCTCTATTCCTAAAGCCTTACTAAACATAATGGACTCTATTCTAATCGCTCTTTTCAGAGCAAACCACCTTTTGTTGTTGACGATTGCCCCCGTCAACGCCCGCTTAACTAGTTCGCTAATCCAATCTCTGTAGGCCTTGCGCATTGTTAATGACGCGTTTAGTTTCCAGTAGCCCGGTCCCTGTCTATGAAGCCTATCTAAGTCAACCACACAGATCACGAATGTGTGGTCCATGTGGCTGTCTATCTTGAATTGTGGACAGCCTATGCTAGACCTATCTATTTCCCTACAAAATGCTCTATCTAGATAAGATCTGGATGACTCGATGCGGTTTGTCCAAGTCTACATCGTTCACATTCGGGAAATCCAATCGGTACCTGTACGACAGTTGAAAACGCTTGATTAGCTTTGTGAGGCTTTTACACCCTCATCCTCTATCCGTTAATCCCACACAATCCCAGCGTGCATCTAAGATCGCGTTCCAGTCGCCCACTAACACTAGAGAGCGGGACGTTCCAAGAAAGGTCTCCAGACGCCGGAAGAATTCAGGCCGTCCTGCTCCTGTTGGGGTACAGGCCGCCACTAGCCAGAAAGCTTGTCCTTATCCGCTGGTCACGTCCAGTACCACCAACTTACCCTCTGGGTCCAAGAGATCTAGACTTCTCCGGTACAACACGGCCAGTCCCCCCTACTCCCTGATCTGGGACGGCTTGGTGATGTGTTCACCTCGTAGCCGAGTCTGAATGCCCGTGCCTCGGAGATTCTGGTCTTGCTGATGGCCACCACATCTATGTTTAGCGACCTGAAGTCGTTCAGCAAGTGGCCTTGTTTCCAAGACGACCCCAGGCCACGTACATTTATGCTACCTATTCTGAGAGAAGCCATGTTGGCTAGCATAGGAGGCAACTGAGAAGAGAGAGGTACAAAACATTACCTATGAGTCTTCCTTCGAAGGGGGCGGGTGATCCACCCCTCCGACCATTGGTGGGTTTCTCCACGAGAATATCCGTGAATATTCTTTTGGTGATGTTCCCTCGGTACTCTCCAATTGATGTGGGGAACATTTTTTTCAATGTTACGTAATTTTTTTTGTCTAATTTCTATTATTTTATGTGTGTGGGGTGTGCAATTTTGGTGGTTTGTACGTAGTTTGTTTCTGTGATGTTGGTGTGGTGTTGAATGCAGTTTAAAAGCTTTGTGTCTATGGCTGTGTATTGTGTCTGTTGTTTGGGTGTTGGTGCTTTCTGTGTTTGCTGTCGTGTTGTTGGAGGTGACGATGGGGTAGATGTTAAGTGTGGTGGTTTTGGTGTTGGTGGTGGTGATTTTGTAGGTGGTTGTGGGGGTGTGGCTGTTGATGGTGGTGGAGGGGGTGGTATGGTTTCCATTTTCTTTTAAGGTTCTTTCTTACTCTTTTTTTATTTTTGGGGTTGGGATGGAGGTGGGGGGAGTTCTTCCTTTTTTTGGTGGAATAGTACTCCACTCTTCGGTCTCATCGCAATCCTTTTCCGATTTGGCTATATCAGGAATGGGTATGATTCCCATTGTTTCTGTTGGTGGTGGAAGAGATGGAATTTTTGTTGTTGAGAATAGTGATTTCTCTTCTGCCACTGTGGTCTCTGTTTGTTTGTCTGCTCCTGTTGTAGGGAACGGCGTGGGGAGAAGGGATGGGCGCAAGCCTGTTTTGGTAAGTTTGGGGCAGGATGCCTTAAGGTGCGTCTTGTCACCGCATCCATGACATCTTGGGCGCATACCTTCGACAGTCACGGGTAGATGGCTGCCGTCGTCCAGATCTATTACATCGGGGATGGCTTCAATGCTCTCATAGTTTGCTTGGATGATTATCTCCATCCCCAAACCTGGACAAGTTTTCTGCCTTATTGGCATGACATTGAGTATGGTTGTTGAATCCTCAACGTCAGCGAGGACGGACGCTGTCAACCTCGCAATATCCACTAAGGACGGAACCTGGCCCACTCGAGCCCTCACGAGTCTCTGGCCGCAGTATATGGGCATCATTATGATTTCGTCACTGCGGGGTGGCGCAATGGAGCGTGCTCTGGCTTCTTCTGGTGTAGCGAAGAGCACATCCACAGTGCCATATCTCGATCCCCGGGCTATATATGTTTTCTGTGCCCAGACGGTGCCCATAGTTCTTTGGACTTCTGACTCCGTTACCCTTTGAACCCGCCGCGATTTTGATCCGATCGTGCGGTAAATCACCGAACACAAATGCTTGTTTCTTATTATCTCAGCTGAGCGGGTGAGACTTACCCTGTGTCCGGTCTTTTTAACCAAGACCTTAGCTTGTTTTATCTCTTCGTTAGTGATGTGTACTTGTTCAACATTATCTGTGGCTGCTGCTGCTGTTGTCACTACCACTGTCGCTGTCGCTGCTGCTAATGTTTCTCTTGTATTTTACTTTGCCTTGTGATTGGGTGGAAGTGGCTGTTTCACCCTCCGAACAACTCGCGGTTCCTCCCTGTGGACAATTTTTTTGGCCCGCCATGTTTTTTTTAAAACAAAATGTTGGGGTTATGATTGTAAATGAAAGCAAATGTAGCCCTCAAGGGCGCGAGATACAGTTAAAAAAATCACCTCCTTTGACAGAGGGGTTCTTTAACTACACATGGATGTAAAACATAGTATATAGAACTTTCGAAAAACTCATAACAATTCAACTAACTTACTCCGCCATAGTTACCGCCGTCAAATAATAATAACAACAAATAATAATAATAATAATGATTTCATTTATTAGCCACAAGGGCCGACATGTAGGGGACAATACAAAAACAGGGACAGTGGGGGTTTACAATAAGGTCGAGTAAAAGTGCACAATGGCAAGACTAATTTAACAATGAAAATATAAAAATATAAAACAAACTATGCATAAATATAACAAGATAAATTCCCCGATAGAGAGTGTACGACCCTGGGGTGATTCGGGTACCCCACCAATCCTGAACCACCCTGCGCTTCTAGGGCACCCAGGAGAGCACCCCTCTCCTCAAGTTAGCCTGCCTATAGGCGCATGGTGAGAGTAGGCTCATTCACACTAGCCATTCTCGCCACATTCACCCACCTTTTAGTAAATGTACTGGGGGGCAACACTTATCTCTCCACCCTCACCCTCCTTTCCAGGTGAAACTTGAAGAAGTTGATGAGGGATTGGCCGAAGAGAAAAGTGTCTGTCTTTAGTCCTTTCAACCTGGTCCACCATATAATCTCTTTCGCAACTGCCACCAGACAGAGGAAAATGTCCTGCTCTTCCTGACCTAAGGAAGGTGGCGGCTCGATCTTCACTATGGACTCGGCCGATAGCCGGATTCGTTCCACACGCAACAGTAGCTGTTCGACATAACTCCACAAGTCAGTAATGCACGGACATTGGACAAGTGCGTGCAGAACCGTTTCGTCGTTCTGTGCGCATCTTGGGCATGTCCGTCTGACAGCACTTCCGTGCATGTAGAGTTTATCCCGAACCGGCAGTTCCCCCCAGTAGCACTGCCAAGCGAGGGATTTCTGGAAATTGTCCATCGTCCCCGGCTCAAAACCCTCCGGTACAGACTAGTCAGTTCGACTTCGTCGAGGCCCAAAGATTCTCCGAGTGCGTCATCGCACTTGCCCACCAATAATCCTCTATAGAACTCGAGAGTGGAAGTTCCACTGATCGCATTGCCCGCTTGGTAGAGAGCAGTGAGTGCCTGGCAACATTCCAGGTGCCAGTCAGCCAGTCTCGGTCTCTTCTTGACCCAAGACTGCAGCTCAGTCAAAGAAATGAGCTGCGGAAAGGCCCGTCTGATAAAGGCGACCACACCTGTTCACCATTGAGGCAGAATATCTGGAGATGTCGCAGCCTCAACGTATGTCTGCGCATCATTAGCCACGGCAAGCCCAGCCCTCCACGTAGAGGGTGCTGGCAGCAGATGGACCGCCTCACCAACGGAACTTGTCCCCTCCACAAGAATTTGAAGAGGAGCTTTCCAACTTGACGAGGCGCCGACGGAGGCAAGGCACGACGGTTAGGCGGCAGTAGATGACGGACGCGATGTACGCATTCGCCACTTCCGCGCGACCTTTCAGTGATAGCTTCCTCCCAGCCCATTTTTGGGTGAGACTGGCTACTCTGCTCGTTACCTCATACCAATTCTTTTCCACCTGGAGGTCTGGTCCGAACCAAACCCCGAGCAACTTTACTGTTCGTCCGTCCAGCGCCCTACGACGCTGTTGGACAGCATGGGCTTGCCTCTCCAGGTTCCGAGCTGCAAGCCCACCGACTTTTCCGGGTTAAGTTTGGCTCCTGTCAACCTTTCATATTCCTTCAATAAGGTGCAGACCACCTCGATTTCTGAGGTGTTCGACATCATCATGGTGATGTCGTCCGCATAAGCCGACACCGCCTTTCCATGTCCCGGTTCGAGCGGGATGCCCTGCAAAAGCTCCAGCTTCCGCAGTAAAGGCTCGAGAGTCAATACGTACAGAAGGGAAGAGATAGGGCACCCTTGACGGACCGATCGGGAGAGCCCGAAATGGTTCCGAGAAGTGGGCAATAACCTTGACCACCGAGCGTGTGCCGCTGTGCATTGCAACGATCAAGCTTCTAAAGACAGGGCCAAAGCCAGCTGCTTTGAGGACAAACTCCAGATACCGATGGTCGACCCTATCGAATGCTTTCGATTGATCTAATTTGATCAGTGCCCCACCAAAGACAGGTTTACATCCTACCCTCTCTATGATGTATCGCATGAGATGGAGATTGTCGTGTATGGACCTGACTGGGATTGCGGAAGTTTGCGCCTCCCCAACCAAATCCTCGACGACAAGCGCCAATCTCTATGCTAACACATTGGCCCAAATCTTAAACTCTGTGTTGAGCAGAGTTATGGGCCTGAAGTTGTCTAATGTATCCCTCTTGTTCTCGTCTTTCCTTATCAGCGTCACCACTGCCCTGCTCACAGAACTGGGAATACTCCCATTCTGCTGCCAGTTACAGTAGAATCATTCGAGGAGTTGGGAGAACAAGTCTGGTATATTTACGTATAGCTCGTAGGGCAGGCCATCCGAACTGGGTGACTTGCGCCTGATGCAGCCGACAAGGGAGTCCTGAATTTCGGCTGAAGTAATCGGCCTTTCGCAGCGCTCAGTGTCGACCGTCGAGATGCGCCGCAAGCCGTCAAGGTAGGGACTGAAATCCGCTATTCTCTCTGACTCGCCACTCTCCCTGAACAACCAGGCAAAGTGCCGGCGAAAGGCCTCACACATCCGCTTGGAATCGCTTATCTCGTGTCCGTCTCGGTCCGCCAAAGACCGAATTGTAATTTTATTACCACGCTGCGCCTCCGCCACGCGGGCCCATCGAACAACTTTAGTTCCCTCGTTTCTCAGCGCACGCGCCTTAGCTCTGACAATGCAACCTTCGTGTTTGTCATTGAAGAAATGGTCTAATGCCATTCTCGCCGCTAGCACGTCAGTTGCGATGCCACTAAAATAGCCTCGTCTAACTTATCTACCAGCTCCCCCTCCTTTCTATTTTTCTCTAACACTAGTTCTTTGCTGAACTCTATCGAAGTTACTCTAATCTCTCTTTTGAGAGCCCCCCTCCCCCACCATAATAATAATAATAATAATAATAATAATAATAATAATAATAATAAAGGGAAGAAGACGCACGAGGTGGTAGAAGGTTGAAATCGCTCCCGTAAGTTTTTGATTTTTAACATATTTAAATCAATTGTGAAATATCAATTCTTAGTACAAATGATGCATAAATCACCGAATCAAGTCTGATAAAAATTCGGATCCATAATATATTGTTATATCGCTCAAATATTCAAATTTGTATTATATATTTTATATTGAAAAAAGAAAATGGTTATAAACGGAAGAAAACCCCCTCTGTCTACACTATATAGAACAGCCAAATAACAGCAATTTCAACAACACCAGAAACTAGATACACCACCTACCACATCACCCCGCTGTGTACACTAAATATAACAGCCAGATAACGGCAATTTCACCACCTCCACCACCAATCCCAGCATCATAATAATAATTACTATTATTATTGTCTCAAGTTTTAACAAAATATTTAATTCAAATATTAAATTAATATGTCAAAACATATATTAAACATACGCGACACAAACGCATAGATACTACAGATCAAACAAAACTAGTCTATTCGACAAAACTCAGTAACGATAACGCCACCACTACCACCACTCCATCCATCATTGCTATCACTATCCCATCACCAACGTCACCACTCCTTCATTGCTACCACCACTATTCCCCTGTTAACTTAAGAAAGGGGAAGCTGGCGGTATCACTAGACAAGGGAGAGGCTAGCAAAAGATATAAATAGATTGACTTAGTGACCCGGCCATCGACCAAATGTCAACAGCTATGGCACTGCTGGCTCCCCCCTTCACCACCAACAATATAAAAAAAGCCCCAGCACCACCACCGACACAGCCAACAACAATAACAGGCAACTTCAGCAAAAAGTATATTATATTATTGTAATGCACTGGGTAATTGCTGGCCTTGTGCCTGGAGTGGAAACAATTACTAATAATTTCATTCTTAAGCCACGCAATGCTCACATTAAGGAACCACTCATGATAATAACAATTAAAAAAAAATAAATAAATAAAACACCTTGACCCAGAAATACCGGGATGGCGGCCGGCGGGGAATAGCCGTGTCTCTAGGGGAGAACGACCCCTCTAGTCTTGGTTGACACTCGTTCTAGAAGTGGTAACACAAAATGATTACCCCTTGGCGGATAAGGATAAAACGCGACAAAATAAAGTAAATGTCTTATGATAAAATATCATACCGGATCGGTCGTCAACCGGGTAAAAAGGGCCGCGTCCCTCAGAGAGGAACCAGACTGGGGTCGAAAAATCAGCTAATGATTCAAACCTTCCCATCACTTCGGAGCTGGAGACCTCCCATAACCGGAATACTCTTACTGTTGGCCCTCCATGCTCACCACCAAGAAATCCAAAGAAAAAGAGAGAAAAATGGTCAAGGGAAGATAATAAAGAAGTCTTTGAAGCTTTCTACACTACCATGTACTACCCATCAAATACATCGAATACAGAACAGACATATATCAACTAGAAAAAGAAACATCCCGAAAATAGAGGCTATATTGACAGTAACAAACTAGCCAATATACGAAGAATTATTGTAAAAAAAAAGTTACTAACTGATATAGAAATTGATCAGATCAAGCCATTAGCACAAAGTCAGCGAAGGGAAAATGAAACATGTGTCAGTGAAAACGAGGTAAATTGTAACACTTCGAATCCCAGGGTTGGGGCGGAATCACTGGCAACAGAACAAATTAAAGAAAGGATCGAAAAAGTGGAGGGAGTGCATGCTCAAGAGGAAACCCAAATGAAAATAATGAGATCGTAAATGGTAAAGAAATGAATGAGAATGAACTTGCCAACTTGAAGGATGAAATTATGATCGAATGGATGAAAATAAAAGAATCTGACATGGGGCAACGAGACACCCTCCCTAAGATCCAGAACTCCAAACAGAACCAAAAGATAATACACAAGACTAACATAATTCTCAAAAACATTATCATCACAAACAAACTAAACATTACTGATTTAAATCATCTCTATTATGCATCAGCTAAAGTCACCACTCACTTATGTGGAGTGAAGATGAAATAACAAAGGAATTCCCACAAGAAATCTACTTGGCATGAGAACATCAATCGCCAAATAAACCTTCTCCATAGAAATGTTAACAAACTATAAAGTAGTTGAACATGTTAAACAAACTAAACTTAGACAATTTAAAAGAAAATACAGTATAAAATCAACAAGTGACATAGACATGCTGATAGAAATAATCAAGCAAAAGGTGTCAGCCAAAGCTGCTCGTATAAGGCGCTTTGAAAAACGATCTAGATTCTAAAAGGACAATAATATGTTCAAAAACAACCAAAGAAAATTCTACAGAAAAATTGGTAAGACAACAATAACTGCTAAATCAATACCACCCAAGGAGGAAGTGCAAGATTTCTGGGAAAAGATCTGGGCCGAAGAAAAAGTTCATAACATACATGCCCCATGGATAGACAGACAAATGAAAGATACAGCTCACCTCGAAGAACAAATATGGGAAAATATAACAGTTGAACAGTTGCGCTTGGCTCTAAGAAAAACCACCAAATGGAAATCCCCAGGAAAAGACAAAATACAAAATGTTTGGATAAATGCCTTCACAGAGTCTCATGAGCTGTTAGCCCAACTTCATAGTTAAGGAGCCAGAAAAGATACCATCATGGCTAGTTAACGGCATTACATTCCTGCTTCCGAAGAACGATGAGACAAACAATCCCCAAAATAACTTGCTTGACCACAATGTATAAAATGTTGACATCAGTCCTAACTGAATATACATATGACCACCTGATAACAAATGACCTATTTCCATTGAGCAGTAAGGGTGTAAACGAGGATCATATGGCTGTAAGGATCAGCTTCTGGTTAACAAAATGATACTGGAAGATTGTCATAATAGACACAAAAATCTATAAATTGCTTGGATAGATTATAAAAAAGAAATCGATAGTTTGCCACGCAGCTGGATTGAAAAATGTTTAGAGATTTTCAAAATATCCCCCGTTGTCAGGAGTTTTTTGTCATTCAGTATGAAGACATGGAAAACGACACTCCTTTTGAATAGTGAAAAAATAATCACTGGAAGCTGGAGAAGTTAATATTAATTGTGGAATTGTTCAGGGTGACTCTTTATCACCGCTTTTATTCTGCATCGCACTTATACCATTAAGTAAAATGCTCAATGAAACAAAACATGTATATAAAGTCTATGACAAAACCATTAATCACTTGTTCTACATGGATGACCTGAAACTATTTGCAAAAAATGATGAACAATTGCAAGGGCTATTATCGACTGTGGAGCAGTTCAGTGATGACATTAAAATGGAGTTTGGACTGGATAAATGCGCCAAGGCAACGTTCACCAGAGGAAAGCTGCTGAAAAGTTCAGACATTAATCTTGATCGAGGGAATGTGATAAGAGAACTTGATCAAGAGGAAACTTACAAATATCTAGGTGTTTGTGAAGGAGACGGAATCAAGCACTCGACAATGAGGGAAAGGATAAGGAAGGAATGTTACCTCAGAGTAAGAGAAATCTTAAGAACGGAATTGAATGCAAGGAATAGGATCGATGCCATAAACACGCTTGCCATACTAGTAGTAACCTACAGTTACAATGTCATCAACTGGTCAAGCATAGAGATCCGTAGGCTCGATACAAAAATTCGAAAATTCTTAACCATGCACATAATGCATCACCCTAAGACAGATACAGATAGAATATATCTCCCTAGGAAAGAAGGAGGACGTGGGTTAATCCAGTTAGACATTGCGTTGAAAACTGCAACAATTGGATTATCTACATATCTAAGGGAATAACATGATTGGATGATCAAACTCGTTTTGAAACACGAAAGCATCAAAAGATAATACTCCATTACAAAAGATGCACAAAGATACAGTAATGGACTACAAATTTCAGAGGTCACATTTACTGCTGAAATGGAAAACACTGAAAAAGCAAAGCAGGTAAAAGTAACAGCAAAGAAAGAACTGCTACAGAAACTGCCTAAGAAATGGCAAGAAAAGCCTCTGTATGGAAAATACCCACAACGAGCTAACAATCCTGATGTTGACAAAACTTTAACCCATCAGTGGTTGGCATCCTCTGGACTGAAATCAGAGACTGAGGGACTGATTATATCAGCACAAGATCAGTGTCTGCCAACAAAAAATTACCAAGCCAACATAATAAAAAATGGATGCAGCCCATTATGCCGTGTATGTAAAAAACAACTAGAGACCATTGACCATATGATTTCAATGCGCAGTCCTATATCTCCAACCGAATACCTAAACAGGCATGACAGAGCTGCACAATACATACATTGGATAATGTGTAAGCATTTTAACTTGCCCCATCAAAAGAATTGGTGGGAGCATCAACCACCTCCCATACTTGAAAAAGATCACATCTCAATCTTGTGGAACTTTAGCATCCAAACAGATCGAAAAATAGATGCAAATAGACCTGATATAATATTGAAGGACTTTAAAAAGAGGGTATGCATGCTAATTGATATGTCCGCTCCAATAGACAAGAATGTATCTATAAAAACATTTGAAAATTGAGCAAGTATAAGGACCTGGAGATAGAAATTGGAAAAATGTGGAAATTGAGAACTAAAACAATACCAGTGGTTGTAGGCGCTCTAGGAATGATACCTAAGGGGTCTAATGATTACTTATCGCAAATCCCAGGAAACCCGCGTATAGGAGAAATATAAAAGATAGTACTAATGGGAACTGCCCATATACTAAGGAAGATTCTGTCAATATAAGTACATCACAAGTCTAAACACTAAAGATGCATGTGTGAGTATGTATGTTCTTTCTTGAACATGGCGGACTTTGTTGTCTCTTGAGGTCAATGGTTGTGACTTGGTGATAAATCGTATGAACATAAAGCAAGATAAATGCATAATAATAATAATAATAATAATCATAATAATAACGATTTCATTTGTTAGCCACAAGGGCCGAGATGTAGGGGACAATACAAAGACAGGGACAGTGGGGGTTTACAATAAGGTCGAGTAAAAGTGCACAACGGCAAGACTAATTTAACAATGAAGATATAAAAAAATATAAAATAAACTATGCATAAATATAACAAAATAAATTCCCCTATAGGGGGTGGCGACTTAGGTGTCACCCAGGTGCCCCACCAATCCTGAACCACCCTGACGCATGGTCAGAGTAGGCCCATTCACACCGCCCATTCTCGCTACTTTCATCCACATTTTAGCAAATATCCTGGGGGGCAGCATTTCTCCATCCACCCTCACCTTCCTTTCCAGGTGAAACTTGCAGAAGATGATGAGGGATTAGCTGAAGAGAAACGTGTCTGTCTTCAGTCTTTTAATCTGCTCCACCATATAGCCTCTTTCGCAACGGCCACCAGACAGAGAAAAAATGCCTGCTCTTCGTGACCTAAGGAAGTCGGCGGGTCTTTCTTCACTATGGACTCGGCGGATAGCCGGATCAGTTCCACACGCGAAAGTTGCTGTCCGACATAACTCCACAAGTCAGTAATGCACGCACATTGGGCATGTGCGTGCAGAACGGTTTCGTCGTGCTGTGCGCATCTTGGGCAGGTCCGTCTGACAGCACTTACGTGCCTGTAGAGTTTATCCCGAACCGGCAGTGCCCCCCGGTAGCACTGCTAAGCGAGGGATTTCTGGAAATTGTCCATCGGCCCCGGCTCGAAAGTCCTCCGGTACAGACTGGTCAGTTCGACTTCGAATCCCAAAGCTTCGCACTTGCCCACCACTAATCCTCTATAGAACTCCTAGTGGAAGTTCCACTGATCGCATTGCACTCTTGGTGGAAGGCAGCGAGTGCCTGGCAACATTCCAGGTGCCAGTCACGCAGTCTCGGTCTCTTCTTTACCCAGGACTGCAGCTCAGTCAAAGAAATGAGTTGTGGAAATGCCCGTCTGATAAACGACGACCACACCTGTGAACCGTTTAGGCAGAATATCTGAAAATTTCGCAGTCTCAGCGCCTGTCTGCGCATCATTAGCCACGGCATGCGCAGCCCTCAGCATAGAGAGTGCTGGCAGCAGATGGACCGCCTCACCAACGAAACTTCTCCCTTCCACAAAATTTGAATAGGAGCCGTTCCAAATTGACGAGGCGCTGACCGGGGCAAGGTGCGACGGTCAGGCGGTAGTAGATGACGTATGCGATGTACGCATTCGCCACCTCCGCGCGACCTTTTAGTTGTAGCTTCTCCCAACCCATTTTTGGGTGAGACTGGCTTCTCTGCTCGTTAGCTCGTCACAATATATTTCCACCTGGAGGTCTGGTCCGAAGATAACCCCGACAACTTTACCGGTCCGTCCGTCCAGCGCCTCACCACGCTGTTGGACGGCATAGGCTTGCCTCTCCAAGTTCCGATCTGCAAGCCCACCGACTTTTTCGGGTTAAGTTTGGCCCCTGTCAACCTTTCATATTCCTTCAATAAGGTGACGACCACCTCGATATCTGAGGTGTCCGACACCATCAGGGTGATGTCGTCCACATAACCCGACACCGCCTGTCCACGTTCCGGTTCGAGTGGGATGCCTTGTAACAGCTCCAGCTTCCGCAGTAAGGGCTCGAGAGTCAAAAGTACAGAATGGAAGAGAGAGGGCACCCTTGTCGGACCGATCGGGAGAGCCGAAATGGTTCCGAGAGGTGGCCATTAACCTTGGCCACCTAGCGTGTGTCACTGTTCATTGCAACGATCTAGCTTCTGAAGACAGGGCCGAAGCCAGCTGCTTTGGGGATAAACTCCAGATACCGATGGTCGACCCTATCGATTGCTTTCGATTTATCTAAATTGATCAGTTACCACCGAAGCCAAGTTTACCCCCAACCCTCTCTATGATGTATCGCGTGAGGTTGAGATTGTCGTGTATGGACCTGGTTGGGATTCCACAAGTTTGCACCTCCCAAACCAAATCCTCCAGGACAAGCGCCAATCTCTTTTCTAACACCTTGGCCAAAATCTTAAACACTGTGTTGAACATAGTTATGGTCCTGAAGTTGTCTAATGTATCCCTTTTGTACTCGTCTTTCCTTATCAGCGTCACCACTGCCCTGCTCACAGGACTGGGAATACTCCTATTATGCTGCCAGTTGCAGTAGAGTGCTTCGAGGATTTCGGAGAACAAGTCTGGCATATTTATGTAAAGCTCATAGGACAGGCCTTCCAAACCGGGTGACTTGCGCCTGATGCAGCCGACAAGGGCGTCCTGAATTTCGGTTTAAGTAATCCGCATTTAGCAGCGCTCAGCGTCGACCGTCGAGATGCGCAGCGAGCCCTCAAGGTAGTGACTGAAATCCGCTACTCTCTCTGATTCGCCACTCTCCCCGAACAACCGAGCAAAGTGCTGGCGAAGGACCTCACACAACCGCTTGGAATCGCTTATCTCGTATCCGGGCCTATCGAACAGATTTGGTTATCTCGTTTCTCAGCGTACGCTACTCAGCTCTGACACTGCAACCTTCGTGTTTCGCATATAAGAAATGGTCTAATGCCATTCTCGCCGCTAGCACGTCAGTTGCAATGCCACTACAAATAGCCTCGTCTAACTAATCTACCAGCTCCCGTCCTCTCTATGTTTCTCTAACGCTAGTTCTTTGCTGAACTCTATCGAAGTTACTATAATCTCTCTTTCGAGAGCCACACACCATCTGTTGTTGATGATCCCCCTGTCAACATTTGCTTAACTAAATTGTTGACTCGGTCCCTGTAATCCATACGTGCCGGAAATGACATGTTCAGATTCCAGTAACCCGGTCCCAACCTACGCGTTTTATCTATGTCGACTAAACAGATCACAAATGTGTGATCTGAATAGGTGACCGTTTTAAAAATTGTGCAGCCTACACTATTTCTATCCATTTTCCTAATGAAGATTCTAGATGACCCTATGCGGATGGTCCACGTCCACACTGGCACATTGGGGAAATCTAGTCGATACCTGTCAGACAGTTGGAACAGGCTGATTAAGTGTTTGAGGCTTTTGCACACCCCGCTCCTATCAGCTTCTCCCACACAATCACATCGCGCGTCTAAGATGACGTTCCAGTCCCCCGCTAACAGTAGAGGGCGAGACGTACCCAGAAAGAACTCTAGGCGCCTAAAGAAGTCCGGTCGTCCGGCCCCAGTTGGGGCGTAGACGGCCAGCAGTCTAAAGGCACCACCTTCGCAACTGCTCACATCCAGGTACCGTCCGGGTCCCGAAAGAATGACCTTACCTCGAGATCCAGACTTTTCCTAAACAGTACCGCCACCCCACCTCCCATTCCCGGCCTGCTAACACATGCGAAGTTCTGATAGTCGTCAAAATTGGGGGCTAGTGCGCGCGTGTCGGAAATCCTTGATTCGCTGACGGCAATCACATCCATTCCCAGAGACCTGAGGTCGTTCAGCGGGCGACCCTGCTTCCAGGGTGAGTCCAGACCACAAACACTTAAACTTACTATTCTTAATATGGCCATAATGGCAAGCTAAAAGAGAGAGTGAAGGTTTACTTACCTCCCGGGGTCTTGGGTAAGTCGGGTGGTTCGAGCTCCATGCTTGGTGAGGTTTCTTTTGGGAACCCCTTTAAAAGTCCTGATGTGGGTTTCACGTTCGTGGTTCCCACGTCTTGAGGAAAACTCTCTCGAATTTCTTTGTAGAAATTGAGCGACATTCGCACCAGAAGCAAATCTTCTGGCACGCAAAATGTGTTCAGTTCAAAGATCTTCCCCTCTGTTTGGATGTTCTCGCTACGTGCTAAAGGGCCATTAATTCATCGTTGGCCGTCCTGACAAGCACAAAGTGTTTAATGTTTTGTTGGTGTGGTTTTATTTGTTTTCGTGTTGGTGACTGTGGTAGTGATGGTTTTGGTGGTGCTGTTTCGGGTATGTCTGTGTTTGTTGTAGGTGTGGTGTCTGCAATTTCAGGTATTTGTTGTTTATTTCTTCTCTGTGTTTGTTTAGGTTGTTTGCATTTCGGGGATTTGTCGGGGTGGTGTTGATGTTGATTTTTGTGTTGATCTTATTGGGGAAGTGTTTGCGTTAGTGGTGTCTGTATTTTTTTGTTGTGTATGTTCTAGTGTTATGTTGTGGCTTTTTTGTGAGTTTTCTCTTTTGTTTTTTGGCACTTTTGGGTTTTCCTTCAAATTCACTGGTGAAAGACAAAGGGTCTGTGGCTGTGAGTGCATCTGTATCTGTGTGTGCATTTATTGTTTCGTCTATATGTATAATTGGAGTTGTATGGGGTGTGGGAGAGCTTTCCCCGTTTTCCCCTTGGATTGGTTTCAGTGCTGATGGTGGTCCGACTGTTCTTGATGTTGGTGGTGTTTATGTTGGTGGTGGTACAGCTTTTCGTGCTGACACTGGTGTTGGCAACAAAGGAGGTTTGAGACTCCCCGCATTTTTGAGCTGAGGGCAGAATGCTTACAGATGAAGCAGTGCGGCCTTCAACCCTCACCGATTATGTTGTTCGTATCCTCTGGTTTCATTTGGAGAGAATTCTCTAAAACCATTGCGGACCAATCTTCTCTCTCTGTCCTTTTGATATCCAGGAGGGTAGTGTCTGCCCCATCCTCGATTACGCTTCGCACGAGCCACCATATATTCATTCCTGGTGGGATCCTGGGAATGCGGATCTTTACTATTCTTTTTTCCATGTAGGACGGGTGCATGATAATGTGTTCCGTGATGCAGGGGGTTACCGAGTGCTGAATAGCAAGGTCCTGGGTTTTGAAAAGTAACGAATGGTACCGAACTGATTGGCCCTTGTACTCTATGTCACCTCCGATGCACTTCAAAGCAGCCTCGACCTCTGCTTAGCTGGAAAGTTCCACTTTGCGTGTCTGCACTGAAATGCATCGAATGTACACCGTCCTCCTTTGCATGGCCGCTATTGCCATGTCCGGGATGGTTAGGTTTGCCCAGGACTTCTCCCGTTTAATTAACCTCCACGTCTGGGCCAACTGTTCGTCTTTATCGCTAATATCAACATTCAATAAGCGCTTTGTTTCGCTGCTGCCGCTGCAAAGGTGTGTGCCTCTGTTGCTCTTGTTGTTGGTGTTGTCGTTCTTGCTGTTGTTGTTGATGTTGTTGTTTTGTTGTTGCTGTTGCCACCGTCAACCGTATTTACATTGAGGCTGTCGGTGTTATTTTCGTTGTTGTTCGGATCTGTTGTTGTTGTGGTGGTGGTGGTGGCGGTGATAATGTTGTTTTGCGATGATACTGTAACTATCACCGAAGCGAGCGGTTGTGGTGGTACCTTTTGTGTTTTGCCTTCACATTCAGTGGAATGGACGACAAACATGTCTGTAGCAGTAGTAGTTGTGGTGAGATCTACAGTGGCTGCTTTTGAACTTTTGACCTGAACGTTGTTTACCGATTCAAGATCGAACATTTCCATTTTTTTTTGTTGGTGGGGAGCGATTTTTTCGAAGTTTTTTAAAATAAATCTGAATATTCGCGCTTAAAGTCCGAATATTGAGAGGTCTCCCTTCCTTTGGAACCAAGATGGGTCTCTTATGCTTCGTTAACGACAAGAAAATACAAAAAACTGATACTTTAAAACAGCTTAACGTTACGAACCTTTTACCCCGCCGATTTGTACGTCTTCATACATGTGTGTCAACTAATGATAATGATAATAATAATAATAGTAATAATTGTTTCTACTATTGGCACACGGCCAGGAAGTACCCAATGCATTACTGGTACTTTATTCTATCGACCCCGGAAGGATGAAAAGCAAATTTAACCTCGGCGGGATTTGAAATCAGATCATACTCATAATAATAATAATAATAATAATTGTTTCTACTTTAGGCACAAGGCCAGCAAATACCCAGTGCATTACTGGTACTTTATTTTATAATAATAATAATAATAATAATAATAATAATAATGCTGAACAGAAAGAAATGGATAGTAAGACAAGGAAGCTATTGACTATCTACAACATGTTCCACAAGAGGAGTGATGTCGATAGACTCTACTTAAGGAGATCTGAGTGTGGAAGAGGTCTTATCAGCATAGAGGACTGTGTTCAGATGGAGAAAAACAATCTACACAAAAACGTGACAGATAGTAAGGAGCCAATTCTCAGAACTGTACTGAAGGAGGGGACAATAGGCTAGGGGATGTCCAAGGGGGAAATAACATCAAGGAGAAAGAGCAGCCTTCAGGAAAAATCACTTCATAGTACCTTCTTTGAGAAAACTGAATTTAGAGATCCACAGACATGGAACTGGTTGAAAAGAGGAGACCTTAAAAAGGCTACAGAACGAATGTTAATGGCTGCGCAGGAGCAGGCCCTCAAAACGAAGTGGTTGAAACACCATATTTACAAAGAGGAGGCTAGCCCACTGTGCAGGATCTGTGGAGAGAGAGAGGAGACTGTGGCTTACATTGTATCCGAGTGTAAACACCTAGCCCAGACCCACTATAAGGGTTGGAGACATGATGTGGTGGGCAGGGTGATCCACTTGCACCTATGCAAAGTAAACAAGTTACCATATTCTGAGAAATGGTATGAGCATAAGCCAGAGGCGGTGATAGAAAACGGTCAGGTGAAGGTGCTGTGGGATTTTAGGATACAGACGGACAGGAAACTGAAACACAATAGACCTGACCTGGTGGTTGTCGACAAAGAAAAAAGATCGTTCCTGATTGTGGATGTGGCCTGCCCATTCGACACGAGAGTGCAAGAGAAGGAGAGGGAGAAAATCACCCGATACCAGGACTTAAAGTGGGAGGTAAAAAGGATTTGGAACTGCCATGAAGTCAAAGTGATCCCGATTGTCATAGGCGCACTAGGGACTATCTCAAAATGTTTCCAGGGATGGTTAAAGAAAATTGGCCCCTTCACGCTTTTTGGACGCTTCAAAAGGCATGCTTGCTGGGAACAGCAAGAACCCTCCGATACGTCCTGAATATCTGAGGCTGCAGGTAGTGGCTTGATATTCATTTCAATACACTTTCCAGTTAACTAACATCAATGACTGAGACTCAAAGAGTAATAACAACAATAATACTAATAATAATAATAATAATAATGGTTATGAATGGAAGAAAACTCCCTCTGTCTACACTATATAGAACAGCCAATTAATAGCAATTTCACCAACACCACAAACTAGATACACCACCTATACCATCACTGCTCTTTGTACACTAAATACAACAGCCATATAACGGCAATTTCACCACCACCACCACCAATCCCAGCATAATAGTTATAATTACTGTTATTATTGTCTCAAGTTTTCACAAAATGTTTAATTCCCATATTAAGAAAAATAATGTCAACACATATATTAAACATACGCGACTAACCGCATAGATTCACCGATCAAACAAAGCTACAGTCTATTCAACAAAACTCAGTAACGACAACGCCATCACTAAAGTCACAGCCGCCACCACTCCATCCATCATTGCTACCACTATCCCATCACCGCCGCCACCACTCCTTCATTGCTACCATCGCTATTCCCCCATCACCTTCTGTTAACTTACAAAGGGGGAAGGTGGCGGTATCATTAGACGATATTAATAAACAATATTAATAATTAATTTTGGATCAGGAATGTTGGAGTCGAAAAGGAGAAAAATGGCAAAATGACTAAATAGCTAAATAGCTGAAGATAATTTCACCACCAACACCACCACCACTACCACACTAAAAACTCTGGTCAAGTTGCCTCAACCTCTCAACCTCTATTCCTACTTCAACTTCAACACCATCACTACAGTACTACGATCACATCACCACCACCACTGCCTCATTATTGCTACCACCGCTATTCTCTCCCACTACCTCCTGCTAGGTACTACTAGCACAGCACCACCACCACCACCACCACCACCACCACTGCCTAATTATCACTACCGCCGCTATTCTCTCGCACTACCCCCTGCAACATCGTAGTGTCCCCACTAAAAGAGGAAGGCATCAAAATATATAAATAGACTGAATTGATGACCCGGTCAAAATCAAAACACCCAAATCAGAATCAAAGCAGCACAGCAACAACGAAAAACGTAAAGAAAAGAAAAATGAAGAGACGAACAAATAGACGGACAGAGAAGGGAAGGGAAAAACTAAGTCAGACATTCAAACACTAGCTTACAATGGAAATTATGCGTATTCATTTTTTTTTTTGGAGGGGGGGTTGACTGTTTGTTTATTTGTTTATTTATGTTCGTCTACAGCGTGATATTGCCACACAAAAATCACCGGGAGTGACGAAATCACCGGAGGTGATGAAATCACCGGTGGTTATGTAAGCATACATTCGCCAATCCTCGATAAGAGTGTTTAAATGTCGAACATAAACAGTTCGAATAACGGTGAAGTGGAGACTAGAATGTCATGTGACCGACTCTCACCCAACAGGTGCTCCCTGGCTCAGCAGCAAGGACCTGGCTGTCAACCAATTACTGCTGGTGTCGGAGGAAGAAGAAGAAGGAAAGGGACCAGAACCAACTGGATGAAAGAATTGAATAGAACTGTTATTCAATGTTACCTGAAGAGTAACCCCGAGGAGAAAGGCTATAGGAAACGGATGGATAACATCTGGAACGAGATTGGTCTATTTACGTCAGATGAACAAAAATTGGTCAGGCAGGCTCGGGTAATAAGAACTAATGGGTGGATAAGCGAGCTGGAACTGGAGGAAATGAGCAGAGAGATTAGCTTGGAAATGGAGAGTGGAGTATGCCAGGCAAACGAGCCAGTGGGAAATGAAGGTGACGAGCTCGAGAGAACTGTCGAACCATTCGAAGCAGACAATGATCTGAATGCTGAAATAAATAATACCTGTAACAGAGATACGGACACTGAGGAGATGAATGCTGACGGGCTAGGAAAAATTTGGTTGATATCCTAAACTTAGTTGTAGATGAATTGAACAATGATAGTGGGAAACCTATGAACCTCAGATTTGTAGACAGGAAAAAGTTAAAAGAAATAACAGCTGAGGTAAACAAAGTCATCCCATACCTTGAGGCGAGGAGCCTTCACGAATGCAACAATATCCTCAAAGCAACAGCAAATACGGTGAGGAAATTACTTGGTATAAAAGCTAGAGGAAACAACAAACAAGAAAGATCAGAGCCTTGGTGGAAGAAACGACTGAGTGGTCACATTAGGGAAATGAGAAATGACATTGGAAAGCTTGAGTCCCTACTGAATGGGACACTAAAAAACATAGACACTAAAATAGACTGGAAATAAAGTACAAAACTAGGAGGAAAAAGCTAAATATTACCATAGAGGAACTGAAGCAACGCATTGTAGCAAAGTGTGCAAAAATCAGGCGATACGGGAACAGAGTCAGTCAATATAGACAGAACCGCATGTTTGACAACAACCAGAAGATGCTGTTTGGACAACTTGAAGGGAAAGAAAGAGGCAACGATTTGATCCCTGAGGCGGAACAAACTAAAACATTCTGGAGAGGAATATGGGAGCAGGATGTTAAACATAATGACCAGGCAGTGTGGATTGAGACAGTACAGAAGGAGATTAGTGAACAGGCACACCAACAAACTGATTTGAGTATCACAGTTGAAACTCTTAAGGAGCAGGCCAAAAAACTAACCAACTGGAAATCACCAGGCCCAGATGGTGTGCAGGGGTATTAGATTAAAAATATAACATCACTCCACCCGAAACTGACAACCATGTTCAATGACTGCTTGATGTCAAGTGAGGTACCACAGTGGTTGACAAAAGGTACCACAGTTCTGATAATTAAAGACCAAATCAAGGGTAATGATGTTACCAACTATAAACCTATCACATGTCTGTTCGTAATGTGGAAACTGTTGACAAGCATTGTCTGAGGAAATCTTCCATCACCTCCACACAAACAACTTGTTACCGGACGAACAGAAAGGATGCCGAAAGAAGTCCCGTGGTACAAAGAACCAGTTACTTATTGATAATATGGTAATGAGGAATTGCAAGAGGAGACACACTTGTCTTGCCATGGAATGGATAGACTACAAAAATGCATTTGACATGGTGCCTCATTCTTAGATCCAAAAGCCTAGCGATCTTCAATGTGTCAGATAACATCAGACAGTTGTTGGGCAAAAGTATGGAGTCCTGGAAAACATAGTTAACATCAGCTGGAGAATCCTTGGGAAGCGTGAAGATCAAGAGAGGTATCTTCCAGGGGGATAGTCTGTCCCCTCTGTTGTTTGTCCTTGCCCTGATGCCCCTGACCAGTGTACTGCGAAAAGTGAGAGAAGGAAACAGGTTGGGAAAGGGAGGACTTACCATCAATCAGCTCCTCTTCATGGATGATCTTAAGCTCTTCGGGAAGAGTCAGAAGGAGTTGGGTGTGCTTGTTGACACTGTCCGTATTTTCAGCAATGATATTTATATGCAATTTGGTATTAGTATGTGTGGAGTCCTTGTGAAGAAGAGGGGTAAATTGAGCAGAAGTAACGGAATCCAGGTACCAACAGGTGAGATGATAAAGGAAATTGACACTGAAGAAGGATAAAAGTATTTCGGTGTTCTGGAGGCTGATGACATCAAGAACAAAAAAATGAGGAAATTGCTAGGAACTGAATACATTCGGAGAATAATGAGCGTATTAAAATCACATCTGAATAGTAGGAATGCCCTAAGTGCAGTAAATTCCCGAGCTGCGTCTATTATTAGGTACAGTGCGGGAATTCTGAGATGAAATGTTGCTGAACAAAAAGAAATAGATAGGAAGACTAGGAAGCTATTGACTATCTACAACATGTTCCACAAGAGGAGTGATGTCGATAGACTCTACTTAAGGAGATCTGAAGGTGGAAGAGGTTTATCAGCATAGAGGACTGTGTTCAGATGGAGAAAAACAACCTACACAAATACGTGACTGATAGTAAGGAGCCAATTCTCAGAATTGTACTGAAGGAGAGGACAATAGACCAGAGGATGTCCAAGGAGGAAATAACATCAAGGAGAAAGAGAAGCCTTCAGGAAAAATCCCGTCATAGTACCTTCTTTGAGAAAACTGAATTTAGAGATCCACAGACATGGAACTGGTTGAAAAGATGAGACCTTAAAAAGGCTACAGAACGAATGTAAATTGCTGCGCAAGAGCAGGCCCTCACAACGAAGTGGTTGAAACACCATACTTACAAGGAGGAGGCTAGCCCACTGTGCAAGATCTGTGGAGAGAGAGGAGACTGTGGCTCATATTCTGTCCGAGTGTAAACACCTAGCCCAGACTCACTATAAGGGCTGGAGACATCAAGTGATGGGCAGGGTGATCCACTGGCACCTATGCAAAGTAAACAACATACCACATTCTGAGAAGTGGTATGTGCATAAGCCAGAGTCGGTGATAGAAAACGATCAGGTGAAGGTGCTGTGGGATTTTAGGATACAGACGGACAAGAAACTGGAACACAATAGACCTGACCTAGTGGTTGTGGACAAAGAAAAAAGATCGTGCCTGATTGTGGATGTGGCCTGCCCATTCGACACGAGAGTGCAAGAGAAGGAGAGGGAGAAAATTAACCGATACCAGGAATTAAAGTGGGAGGTAAAAGGATTTGGAACTGCCATGAAGTCAAAGTGATCTCGATTGTCATAGGCGCACTAGGGACTATCTCAAAAAAGTTTCCAGGGATTATTAAAGAAAATTCGCCACTTCACGCTTTTTGGAACGCTTCAAAAGGCATGCTTGCTGGGAATAAAAAGAACCCTCCGATATGTCCTGAATATCTGAGGCTGCAGGTAGTGGCTTGATATTCATTTCAACAAACTTTCCAGTTAACTAACATCAATGACTGAGACTCAAAGAATAATAATAATAATAATAATATTAGGGGGAAGATATACACGAGGTCGATTATAGTGTTATGGAATCGCTCCCGTAAGTTTTTGATTTTTACATATTTAAAACAACTGTGATAGAATAATCCTTATTACAATTGAAACATAAGATTACTTTTTTTTTTTTCTTACTCTCAGCAAGCGATAACGCATCACATTATGACACAGGGCCCCACTATTTAATATTTAATTTTGGATCAGAAGTGATATAGTAAAGAAAGAGGAAAATCGCTACGCGGACAGACAGGCAAATCATTTCACCACCAACACCATCGCCGCCACCATCACCACTACCACGCAAAGATATCTAGCCAAGCCAACTGTTACTTCAACTTCTATTTCTACTTCAACTTCAACACCATCACTGCAGTACTACGATCACATCACCACCACCACCACTGCCTCATTATCGCCACCGCCGCTATTCTCTCCCACTACCTACTGCTAAGTACAACTATCACATCACCACCACTGCCTCATTATCGCTACCGCGGCTATTCTCTCCCACTACCTCCTGCTAAGTACTACTATCACATCACCACCACCACCACCACTGCCACATTATCGCTACCGCCACTATTCTCTCCCACTACCTCCTGCTAAGACAGAGGGATCTTAGCATTCCAACTGAGTGAGGAAGGTATCAAGAGATATAAATAGACTGATGTGATGACCCGGTCAAAAAATCAAAATATATAAAATCAAAATCAAAACAGCACAACAGCAACGAAAAACGTAAAGAAAAGAAAAAAGAAAAGAAAAACAAGCAAACAAATAAACAAACAAAAAAACTAAGTCAGACATTCAAACATTACATTACAATGAAACTTAAACTTATGCTTATTTTTTTTTAAACTTTTAACCTATTTATTTGTTTATTTATTTATGTTCGTCTACAGAGTGATAGTGCCATGCTAAAATCACCGGGGGTGATCAAATCACTGGGGTGATGAAATCACCGGTGGTTATGTAAGCATACATTCACCAATGCTCGATATGAGTGTTTAAATGTCGAACATAAACGTTTCGAATAACGGTGAAGTGGAGACTGGAACGTTATGTGACAGACTCTCACGCAACAGGTGCTCCCTAGCCCAGCAGCAGGGAGCTGGCTGTCAACCAATTACTGCTGGTGTCGGAGGAAGAAGAAGAAGGAAAGGGACCAGAACCAACTGGACGAAAGAATTGAATAGAACTGTCATGGAATGTTACCGGAAGAGTAACCCCTAGGAAAAAGGCTATAGGAAACGGATGCATAGCATCTGGAAGAAGATTGGTCTATTTAAATTAGATGATCAAAAATTGGCCGGGCAGGCTCGGGTAATAATAACTAATGGGTGGATAAGCGAGCTGGAACTGGAGGAACTGAGCAGAGAGATTATATTGGAAATGGAGAGTGGAGTATGCCAGGCAAACGAGCCAGTGGGAGATGAAGGTGAAGAGGTTGAGAGAACGGAGGAAGCATCCGAAACAGACAATGATCTGAATGCTGAAATAAATGATACCTGGAACAAAGATACGGCAATTGAGGAAATGAATGCTGACAGGCTAGGACAAGATTTGGTTGATATCCTAAACTTAGTGGTAGATGAAATGAACAATCATAGTGGGAAACCAATGAACCTAAGATTGTAGACAGGAAAAATTGAAAAGAAACAACAGCTGAGGTAAACAAAGTCATCGCATACCTTGAGGCGAAGAACCTTCACCAGTTCCACAATATCCTCAAAGCAACAGCAAATGCGGTGAGGAAATTACTTGGCATAAAAGTGAGAGGAAACAACAAACAAGAAATATCAGCGCCTTGGTGGGAGAAACGACTGAGTGGTCAAATCAGGGAAATGAGAAATGACTTTGGAAAGCTTGAGTCCCTACTGAATGGGACACTAAAAAACATTGACACTAAAACTAGACTGGAAATAAAGTACAAAATTAGGAGGAACAATCTAAATATTACCATAGAGGAACTGAAGCAACGCATTGTAGCAAAGAGTACACAAATCAGGCGATACGAGAACAGAGTCAGTCAGTATAGACAGAACTGAATGTTTGACAACAACCAGAAGATGCTGTTTGGACAACTTGAAGGGAAAGAAAGAGGCAACGACATGATCCCTGAGGCGGAACAAACTAAAACATTCTGGAGAAGAATATGGGAGCAGGATGTTAAACATAATGACCAGGCAGTGTGGATTGAGACAGTACAGAAGGAGATTAGTGAACAGGCACACCAATAAACTGATTTGAGTTTCACAGTTGAAACTCTTAAGGGACAGGCCAAAAAATTAACCAACTGGAAATCACCAGGCCCAGATGGGTTATTGGATTAAAAATATAACATCCCTGCACCCGAAACTGACAACCATGTTCAATGACTGCTTGATGTCAGGTGAGGTACCAGAGTGGTTGACAAAAGGTACCACAGTTCTGATAATGAAAGACCAAATCAAGGGTAATGATGTTACCAATTATAGAACTATCACATGTCTGTCCGTCACGTGGCAACTGTTGACAAGCATTATGTCTGAGGAAATCTACCATCACCTCCACACAAACAACTTGTTACCGGACGAACAGAAAGGATGCCGAAAGAAGTCCCGTGGCACAAAGAACCAGTTACTTATTGATAAGATCGTAATGAGGAATTGCAAGAGGAGACACACTTGTCTTGCCATGGAATGGATAGACTACAAAAATGCATTTGACATGGTGCCTCATTCTTGGATAACCAAAAGCCTAGATATCTTCAATGTGGCAGATAACATCAGACAGTTGTTGGGCAAAAGTATGAAGTCCTGGGAAACAGAGTTAACATCGGGCGGAGAATCCTTGGGAGGTGAGAAGATCAAGAGAGTTATCTTCCAGGGAGATAGTTTGTTCCCTCTGTTGTTTGTCCTGACCATAATATGTTCAAAAACAACCAAAGAAACTTCTACAGATAATTGGCAAGTCAACAATAACTGCTAAATCAATACCACCCAAAAAGGAAGTGCAAGAATTCTGGGAAAAGATCTCGCCGAAGAAAAAGTTCATAATATACATAGACAGACAAATGAAAGATACAATTCACATTGAGGAACAAATATGGGAAAATATAACAGGTGAGCAGTTGCCATTGGCTCTTAGAAAAACAGCAAATTGAAATCCCCAGGAAAAGAAAAAATACCAAATCCCTTCACAGAGACTTTTGAGCTGTTAGCCCAAATTTACAATGAAATAGAAAAGGAGCCAGAAAAGATACCATCACGGCTATTTAACGGCATTACATTCCTGCTTCCGAAGAATGATGAGACAAACAATCTCAAAAATTACAGACCGATAACTTGCTTGACCAAAATGTATAACATTTTAACACGAGTGCTAACTGGATATACATATGACCACCTGATAACATATGACCTATTTCCCAATGAGCAGAAACGGTGTAAACGAGGCTCATAAGGCTGTAAGGATCAGCATTTGTTAACAATATGATACTGGAAGATTGTCATAATAGACAGAAAAATCTATCAATTGCTTGGATAGATTATAAAAAAAGCATTCGATAGATTGCCACATAGTTGAATTGAAAAAGATTTAGAGATTTTCAAAATATCTCCCGTTGTCAGGAGGTTCCTGTCATTCAGCATGAAGACATGGAAAACGACACTCCTTTTGAATAGTGAAAAAAAATCACCAGCATGTGGAAAAGTTAATATTAATTTTGGAATTTTTCAGGGTGACTCTTTATCACCGCTTTTATTCTGCATCGCACTTATACCATTAAGTAAAATGCTCAAGGAAGCAAAACATGGATATAAAGTCTATGACAAAATCATTAATCACTTGTTCTACATGGATGAACTGGAATTATTTGCAGAACACGATGAGCAATTGCAAGGGCTATTATCCACTGTGAAGCAGTTCAGTGATGACATTAACATGGAAAGCTGCTGAAAAGATCAGACATTAATCTTGATCGGGTGAATGTGATGAGAGAACTTGATCAAGAGGAAACTTACAAATATCAGGAGACGGAATCAAGCACTCGATAATGAGGGAAAGGATAAGGAAGGAGTGTGACGCAGAGTAAGAGCAATCTTAAGAACGGAATTGAATGCATGGAACAGGATCGATGCGATAAATACACTTGCCATACAAGTAGTGACCTACAGTTACATTATCATCAACTGGTTAAGCACAGAAATCTGTACGCTCGATACAAAAATTAGAAAGTGCTTAACCATGCATAGAATGCATCACCCGAAGGCAGATACAGATATAATATATGTCCCTAGGAAAGAAGGGGGACGTGGGTTAATCTAGTTAGATATTGCGTTGAAACTCCGACAATTGGATTATCTACATATCTAAGGGAATCACATGATTGGATTATCAAACTCGTTTTGAAACACGAAAGCATCAAAAGATCATACTCCAGTAAAAAAGATGCACAACATACATCAATGAACTACAAATCTCAGAAGTTCCATTTACTGCTGAAATGAAAAATACAGAACATGCAAAGTAGGTAAAAGTAACTGCAAAGAAAGAGCTGCTACAGAATCTGGCTAAGAAATGGCAAGAAAAGCCTCTGTATGGAAAATACCCACAAAGAGCTAACAATCATGATGTTGACAAAACTTTAACCCGTTAGTGGTTGGCATCCTCTGGACTGAAATCGCAGACTGAAGCACTGATTATATCAGCACAAGATTAGTGTCTGCCAACATAATAAAAATGGATGCAACCCATTATGTCGTGTATGTAAAAAACAACCAGAGACCATTGATCATATAATTTCGATGTGCAGTCCTATAGCTCCAACCGATTATTAGGCTGCTTATATGCAAATCTGGCTGATCAGAGGATCTGTTAATATGCAGATCTGACTGATCATCCAGTCTGCTAATATGCAAATCAGGCCGATCATTCACTGTGTATTTTTGAAAATAGCATATATTTTCACTAGCTCTGACAGTTTGGCAGGTGAACAGTGAGCTATACTGATGAAGGTTCATACCCAGAAACTGTGTCTGCAGTTCTGTTTGCATGCCAACACAAAAGCATAATGAAGGGTTCATTCTAATGATATGGCTATAAATTTAAGGCATGTTTGCATAATTGCAAACGAATCGAATGTTATTATTAATATTCGAATACCAGTTTCTCTCTACATGGCTGCATACAATAAATGTAATCTGAGTTTTCGAATATTAATAATTGCTGGCCTTGTGCCTAAAGTAGAAATAATTATTCATATTCGAAAACTCAGATTACATTTATTGTATTCAGCCATGTAGAGAGAAACTGTCTTTATACACACATACACACACACATATATACATATATATATATATATATATATATATATATATATATATATATATATATATATATATATATATATATATATATATATATATATATATATATATATGTATGTATATATATATATATATATATATATATATATATATATATATATATATATATGTGTGTGTGTGTGTGTGTGTAATTATAGTGATTCATATAATCGTGTAGGTTCGTATGTTAATACGTGTGTACGTTTGTACAGCAAATTTACAATCATGTACACGTTTTAATAAATAATTTTAAGTTCGTCACTTACAGAAATTATATATAAAATTAATACATTATGAATTAGTTCGAACATTATAATGTTTAATTTCATTATAACGGCGTTCTAAATAATACATAAAAAAAAACTGTCTGCATATTATCAAAACAATGAAAACTTCCGTGCATATAAACTAATATTTCAAGATACCAAATTGAGGATGGTTACAATGAGAATTTACTAATTTCAGAGTGACGAAGCTTCTTCAAAATATTACCAAAGTCTTTTCGATTTTCACACGAATGTCGACAATAATTCATTTGGTTCATCCTTGTTTATCACGAACGCCAATTTAAATTGATTTTTTCTTTGCACAAATATTATTTATTGTGAATTAAATTTAATCTATATTGTGAGGAAGATTTAGCACGAAGCATTGTATTCATTTACAACTGAATGAATGCACAGCAGCCATTTAATTGATAGACCTAAGCACACACATACTTATTGATATGATTATATATATGTAGACGGTAACAGCAAAAAATATGTATGTCTGTCTGTATTCTTGTATATAAATATAAATAAATAAATACATATATATATATAAATATATATATATATATATATATATATATATATATATATATATATATATATATATATATATATATATATATATATTATTATTATGTAATAAACAACATAAGGCAATTATTCCATTTACCAGTGGTTTCTTAAAAGCAAAAGGTTTTGCTTTCAATCCTCAGAATGAAAAAAATCCTGGTTTGTTTATTGAATTTGGATTTTAAAAACCTAAAATTTTAAAATCCAAATTCAATAAACAAACCAGGATTTTTTCATTCTGAGGATTGAATGCAAAACCTTTTGCTTTTAAGAAACCACTGGTAAATGGAATAATTGCCTTATGTTGTTTATTACATAATAATAATTAAGCTCTGTTACCTACATAGATCACTCTTTTTTCCTGGACTTTTCCGACGGAATTACTTCATTTACACACACATATATATATATATATATATATATATATATATATATATATATATATATATATATATATAGTATGTGTGTGTGTATATATATATACGTGTGTATATAAACTTAAGGTAAACATTGATGACATTTAATTCAAGCACTCAACGTACTTATTCCACATATGAGTGACGGAGTAAATATCGAATAAGGAAAAGCGAAGTAGTTTCAGATGTTCAAGTAATTTAATAATAATAATGCTGTGATATATATTTCAATGGCGACAGTGGCCACACTGTTCCGTGCGCCAGTATTGCGACATCGTCAGACAGCTTGTTACATAATAAGGTAATGTTTCCGAGGCAATCCAAATTGAATCGACATTTGAACGGTCGAAGAGTGTGCTCTCGGGTTCTTCGTCCGTTCCTCTGGTGAGTACCAATTCACCCCCACCGGTCTGTGCAGGCGCAGGTCCGAAGGAAGTTGACCATTAGCTACCGTAGGGTTCAACGAAATTCTTCTAGGCAGTGATTCCCTCTCAACGAAACAATGACCTATTCAGGCCTGTAATATATAGCTTTCAGCTAGCCACACCGTCAGTGGCTGTCAGCCGAAATCCAGTGGGGTTTGGAGAGTGTGAGTATCTGTACGTCTCAATACCACCCCACATTAAGCATGGACAGTATAATTGACCATCAACCTCTAAGAGAAAATATACTTAATTCTAGGTATTATGGTTTCACAGTGGAAATTATGAATGAGTGTTGGAAATTAAAACTAAAAATTAAAAATCGAAATCAGAAATCAAAAATTAAAAATTAAAAATTAAAAATTAAAAATTCAAAATTCAAAATTCAAAATTCAAAATTCAAAATTCAAAATTCAAAATTCAAAATTCAAAATTCAAAATTCAAAATTCAAAATTCAAAATTAAAAAAAATTACAAGTGTGAATCTAGATTGAAGTTTGTAAAAGAATATGTGCACCTATAATATCTACTATGTAGGGAGATGTTCAAGTAAGAAGTTTGGAAAGGTGTTACATATATATTATCTACATACTGATCGATATTACCGTACAGTAGAACGGAGGGTAAATTACAGAATGAAAGGTAGTAGTTAGGCGGGTACATATTTAGAATGTCCAACACATGGAACAAAACCCCCCAAAACCCAGATTTAAAATACACAGAATATATCCATTAAATACAAAAAAATACATTTAGTACATATATGCAAAATGAGATAGGAGATACATGATTAATATGATTGTCAATCTGTCCATATATACATTGAATTGGTGGGGATTCTGTTCAAAGGCAATTTGGAACAGGAAAATAGGCGTGTATCGTTGATTTTGTTTCCTCGTATTTTTACTCCGAAAGTTAGTTTTATGTCCGTCCACTAAAATTAAAAATAAAAAAAATGTACAAGTGTGAATCTAGATTAAAGTTAGTAAAAAGGATATGAGCACCTATACTATCTACTACGTAGGGAGATGTTTAATTAAGAACTTTGGAAAGTGTATTAATGTTACAGATATATTATCTACATACTGAACGATATTACCGTACAATAGAACGGAGGGTAAATTACAACATGAAAGGTAGTAGTTAGCTACTACCTTTCATGTTGTAATTTACCCTCCGTTCTATTGTACGGTAATATCGTTCAGTATGTAGATAATATATCTGTAACATTAATACACTTTCCAAACTTCTTAATTAAACATCTCCCTACGTAGTAGATAGTATAGGTGCTCATATCCTTTTTACTAACTTTAATCTAGATTCACACTTGTACATTTTTTTTATTTTTAATTTTTAATTTTTGATATCTGATTTTCGATTTTTAATTTTTATTTTTAAATTCCAACTCTCATTCATAATTTCCACTGTGAAACCATAATACCTAGAATTAAGTATATTTACTCTTAGAGGTTGATGGTCAATTATACTATCCATGCTTAATGTGGGGTGGTATTGAGACCTATTGATACTCACACTCTCCCAACATCACTGGCTTTCGGCTGACTGCCACTGACGGTGTGGCTAGCAGTAAGCTATATATTACAGGCCTGAATAGGTCATTGTTTGGTTGAGAGGGGGAAACTGCCTAGGCGAATTTCTTTGAAATCTGCGGTAGCTAATGGTCAACTTCCTTCGGACCTGCGTCTGCGCAGACCGGTGGGTGTGAATTGGTACTCACAAGGGAACGGACCAAGAACCCGCGACCACACATTTCGTCCATTCCCATGTCGATTCAATTTGAATTCCCTCGGAAACATAACCTTATTATGTAACATGCTGTCTGACGATGTCACGACACTGGCTCACGGAACAGTGTGACCACTGTTGCCATTGAAATGTATATCACAGCGGTGGATTGGCAGTATCGGTAGACGGTTGGACGCCATGCTTTCTAGCATAGCTACGTCCCTTTACGATCTGAGTTCAAATCCCGCTGCGGTTGACTTTGCCTTTCATCCTTACAGGGTCGATAAAATAAAGTACCAGTAATGCACTGGATAATTGCTGGCCTTGTGCCTAAAGTAGAAACAATTATTATTAAAGGACTTGAACATCTGAAACTACTTAGCTTTTCCTTATTCTCTCTCTCTCTCTCTCCCTCTCTCTCTCTCTCTCTCTCACTCTCTCTGTATATGTATATATATATATATATATATATATATATATATATATATATATATATATATATATATATGTATATATAAATATATATATATATATATATATATATATATATATATATATATATATATATATATATATATATATATATATATATATATATATATATATATATATGTATATATATATATATATATATATATATATATATATATATATGAAACATGGACACACTAGAAGAGGAAGACCAAGGTTAACATATGTTGATGCCCTAAGGACAGACACTGCTCTGTTGGAGATGCAGGATATGGCAGCGATAATGAGGGACAGAGACCGCTGGAGAGAACTCATCCATGGACCTCGGGAATTTTACCCGCCTTAGATAGATATATGAAAGACGTAAAATAAGAACATTTTAAAAATTAAAAATTAACTTACTTACTAATTAGTTTCTGTAATGGGATAAAGATAGTTACGCAATGTAACTATCGATAATTCATTACGTCACCAGGGAGTATATTCTCAGCTAAGTATCCAGACAATGCGCGGACACTAGGGACTCATATAAAATAATAATTCGGTAGATGGAACAGTTAGCAGGGACTGAATTCCAAAGCACTGAAAAAGTTCACTGTCTCTGGTCAAATGGCAGATTCTAAAGAATCAATCACGTGAGACTGAGGCTAGTCGGAAGGAGTGGGGTGGTAAAATGACAAAAGCCTACTACCACTACAATGAATTAGTAGTGGATTTGGCAGGTTTGCTCAACAAATAAATAATTTGGAGATAAATATAGAGAATTAGTATATTTACCAACATATGTTGGTAAATATACTAACTTTCTCTCTGCGAGCGTCTTAATACAGGTATATGTTGGTGAGGATATATTCAGCAATGGAGGTTCAAGACTGGTTAAATCTATCAATACACATGTTATAATGAATGCAAATATTTTATCATGACAATTCGTTTCACATTTCAGTTTGTGTCGGCTATGGACAAACAGAACGAATCTACATTGAAACATCTGCTTATAACGTGTTACTCTTAAACTTATAAAATAATTGTTACTACTTTAGGCACAAGGCCAGCAATTAACCAGTGCATTACTGGTACTTTATTTTATCGACCCCGTAAGGATGAAAGGCAAAGTTTACCTCGGCGGGATTAAACTTATAAAATAATATTGAGAAATAATTTATGTCCCTTACATTATAAACTTTCTGAGTTATACAACGTTGTTGACTTTCAAATATGTTTGGATACAAAATGAGCCTAATGCATACAATAAATACGATGAATCCTGGGGTATGATACCTGAATCGTGTGTATAAATGTATGTTGCACACAAAACTTCAATTCTTCTCGTATTATGAGAATATCTATTAACGTGTTCTAACACATACACATTCACACACACACAGCTACACACACACACACACACACACATATATATATATATATATATGTATGTGAGTGCGTGTGTATTATATATATATATTTATATATATATATATATATATATATATATATATATATATATATATATATATATATATATATATATATATATATATACCAGCCCACTCGCCGTAAGGCACCAATCACATTATTTCTGACTTGACCACTGTAACGTCAGAGTTCTTAGCCACTTTGAATTCGTTTCTGGCGGGGATCATTTAACAAAAATCTTCGTCCAAGTGAGTTTGTTTCCGGATGGTTTCGAAACTCGTGCATTTATCGGATATTTCCAAAAAGCGAATGAAACCTCTTTGGTTTGAAACATAATTTTGGTATGCTTATATACTTTTTTCTTCTAACTTTGATGTTATACCTAATTGTGTATGGTTGACGATATATTTAATCGATTTCTACGTGCTATTAGAAATGGTGGGTAAATAATCTATAGCTGTTGATCGCGGATAGATAGCTGTCGTTTATTTATCTACTATATCTTCATAGGTGCCTTTTAATCTTATAGCCTTGTTTAATTTTTTTTTTGTGTGGTTGATTATGCTGATTGGGAGAGGAAATAATCTATATATTTTATGAAATGATTCTATGGACATACTTTATTGTATATATATATATATATATATATATATATATATGGGTAAATATATTTGTATATATGTATATATACTTTTAACAGATGTCAACGTGAATGGACCTGTTATTTTTATCTAAAGATATGTTTTCCAATTCCATCCCGCCCGTCCCCTCAATCTATCTTATTTCTCATTATTTCTTCTGATGAAGGAATAGCGTCCGAAACGTTAAGACCCTCTTCCTGCTATATCAAGCGTTAACCTAATATATCCCTTCCATATACTGTACCGATTGTGTTTTCATTTCTGTTTACCTTTTACATACATATATTTATACTTAACTAATAATCCGATTATACAAACAACATTGTATTAGAAAGAGATATCCATTCAAAATGAATGCAATTACATATATCTAAAAACATCTACGCACTAGCTGACATAGTTATATTTAAATTCCTAGATCTTGAATCAAACGAAAACGTTTTGCCACTTTGTAAGAGACCGGCTGGCATTCTAATGACGTTTCTCTTCAAATTTATAAATTACTCAGTACAAAAGGTATGATTTATTATTATCAAAGATGATGTATTCTTGATATAGCTTAAACGATGCTTGTTTGCAAATTATCCTCTAGTAAACTAAAACACACAATATAGTTCTGGCTTGATATTCTGTAGTTTGTTAAGATCTTTGCATTCTGGCCAACTGAAAGTATAACCACCTTTCTTCAAACAATTACATCGAGATAAATTTGAATTAAGGCAAACCATAAAAAGAGTTGGTATCCGGAACCACCGGCGTATAAAGAGAAGCAAATCCGCTTCCTTTTTCCGGAGAAGCTCATCGAAATTGGCATAAAAATCAATGTTACCGGCGTTGTATAAATAGCGGATGTAACACGGTATTACAACGGGTAAACTTATACAGAGTCGAAATTAGTGAGTGTATGCAATGGTAATAATAACAATCATCAAAAGAATAAAACATTAAATAAATGTTGTAATAAATTTCAATGAGAATTGTTTGTCGCTGTTTATGCCACATGACTTTTAGATTCCAAACATTGCAAGGGTACGTATATGTTAACAGGTGTGCATGCACGTATAAATGTTATCCATAAATACACCTTTGACACACATGTACACACAAACACATACCTATAAAAATACGCATACCCGCCAACATACACACAGGCAAAATCTCAAATATAGTATGATATACGTATTTATGTGTGTATTTATATATATATATATATATATATATATATATATATATATAACAAAGGAATTGTGGTAAGGAAACAGGTGGACCAATGCGCGCGAGAGTATTCAATACTTAGGGTAGTAGAGTGGGAAATAGGAAAAAGTATGACCCCCGACGGCAGAGCTCAAGCTGTTTCGTCGGCTATTTCTGGACTAGAAATTAGTCCAGAAATAGCCGTCGAAACGGCTTGAGCTCTGCCGTCGGAGTCATACTTGTTCCTATATATATATATATATATATACATATTAATACAAATACCAATGTTAACGACTTACGTGTATTCTTTCATCATAACGTCCGTTTCAATTGCTATCTTTCTCTCTCTATCTCTTTCTCGCTCTCTCTCTCCCTCTCCCTCTCACTCTCTCACTCTCACTCTCTCTATCTCTCTATCTATCTCTCTCTCTCTACACACTCACACACACACACACACACACACACATATATATATATATATATATATATATATATATATATATATATATTATAAAGAATTAATATCTAGTAACATATATGTACATACAGATGCGTATCAATGCTAGCAAATATATAGGTTTTGTCTTAGTAACTTTGTGGTTCAATGCATGGGGTTGCAGGCAGGCCGCTGTCTTATTAGCAAACCACTTTCCACTGATTGACCTCGATGTCACGTGATTGATTCTTTTTGAATTTGCCACCGACGCAGAGGCAGTGATTTTCTCAATGGCTAGTAATTCAGTCCACGCTTTGCTATTTCCTATCCACTGAATTATTTTTTAATAAGTTTCCAGTGTCCACGCTTTGCCTGGATACTTAGATTAGAATAGACTTCCCTGACGACGGAATGGTTCTCTGTATCTTCTTCGGAAAATATACTTATTCCATTCCAGAAACTAATTAGTTGGAAGTGATATTTTAGTAAGTAAGTTAATTTTATAATTTTCTTATTTTACGTCTCTCATATATATATATATATATATATATATATATATATATATATATATATATATATATATATATATATATATATATATATATATATATATATATATATATATATAAGGGAGTATTCCAGTAATTATTTGAGGCCAATTCATCTCCTTTTTCAAATAGACTTAAATTCGCATAAAAGACTGAAGACTCGATCAGTACGACAACTCGAATTCAAATATCTTACTTAGATATTTTAATTGGTATGAGATTTGATTTATTTGGCTCAAACTTGCAGGAGTGATTGAAAACGTTTCCGGAAACTATATATATATCTGCCACGCTATGATATAGATATTATAGTTTTAAATATTGATTTTCTAATCTATTTGTGTATGCAAATGTGTATTACATGTAATTGTAGTAATAGCTTTATTTCAACTTACTGCTACACACTCTCTACATCTCCTAATCTGATGTTAGCATCGAGTTATTTTGTTTTACCATTTCAGACTATGCACATCATTCTCTCTCACTATCCCCCTCTGTCGCTCTTCACACGTACACATACACACACACGCGCTTATATATATATATATATATATATATATATATATATATATATATATATGTGTGTGTGTCTGTGTGGGTGTGTGTGTGTGTAAATGTATATATATATATATATATATATATATATATATATATAAATGTATACACACACACGCACACACACACACACACACACACACAATCATATATATATATATATATATATATATATATATATATATATATATATATATATATATATATATATATTAGAATATATATAGCTTTCACCTTATTTTTAACTAAAGGAATTTTAGCTTGATAACGGGGTTTAGAACCCTCAGATAAATGGAAAAAGATGAGTATTGACGTACATGGGAGTCGAACCCACATCTGTAGTTATCGCGACCACTGTGCTACCATTACACCAACACATCATGATGTGTTGGTGTAATGGTAGCACAGTGGTCGCGATAACCACAGATGTGGGTTCGACTCCCATGTACGTCAATACTCATCTTTTTCCATTTATCTGAGGGTTCTAAACCCCGTTATCAAGCTAAAATTCCTTTAGTTAAAAATACTGTGAAAGCTATATATATTCTAATTTCAAACTCGCTCACTGTTTCAAAACATACTTACTTGATATATATATATATATATATATATATATATATATATATATATATATATATATATATATATATATATATATATATATATATATATATATATATATATATATATATATACACATATATACACATATACTCATCTATATGTGTATGTATAAATGTGTGTAAGTATGTTTGTCCACGTGATTCCTTTTACATGATCGCGTATGGTAATATGTTCGTTTAGGTCTGTGTATATATTTTCATACTTATTTCCTGTTATACAATAGTGTGCAAATCAAAGGATGAATTTCACAATTTACCAATAGCTCCAACTCTGAATAATATTGTTGCTTAATTCTGAAAAAAGAAATGTGTTTTCTGGATTTCAAAATAAAAATCGTATTTACCTATTACCTAGAAACATGCTTCTTTATAGAATATATTTGAGGTATTATGTTGATATTTTATGTATAGAAATATTAAACTTCCCGATTTAATATTTAGTCACGTGTATATCTAAAGCGATTACAATTCAAAGACAAAGTAAGTAAATATCATTCTGATGATTAATAACACGCAAGTACAGGGTTGTAAAAATTAAAATATGTACATTAAAATGTTCTATTTCCTACTGCCGATAGAGATTAATATGAAAATGGTGTATATATGAAACAAATGTCCGGAAGATATAAAATTACTCCAACATGATCTTATATACCCTGAATATTTGCATATAGTTTCGCATAATAGTCGAGATCAATTTTAAATTGTGCTTCTCCTTTGAACTTATTGTAAGGAAATCTATAAATTGCTTTTATTTGGTATTTTCTTTAGAACGTATATGTTTTAATTTGAGCCACCAAATATCGCACATCTTATTAATAGTAGTTTACTTATTTACATCATTTATTTTTCACCTCTGAAGTCACGATAATCCTCTCGACTTTTCCTAATTACAAAGATTCTGGAATGTCCTTATTTGTAGTTCTATGCTTTATTTTACGTTTTTATTTATACAACTCTGTATATTTTGTTTTATTTATTATCTATTTTCATTTTTCAAGTAATCAGCAGTAGCAAAAAGTACATGAGTTATTGTTATCTTCATAATTACTAAAGGTGATCCCACAAAATGTGCATGTTCCTATTTCCATCCTTTTTGTAAATGTTCCTCTATTATCTTCTCTTTCGGTCTTGCTCCTTTCTCTCTCCGGTTCCCTATATCTTTCTCTCTTTCGTTTTTATTTCATTTATCAGTACCAACATTATTTTACTCACTTTCTCAGGATATATCTCTGCTACAATATTGACCTAGGATTAAGACACCCCTCGTTCATGTTCCTTTACCTACAACGTCCATCTGATTTCTTCCTTCGTGTCGTGTGGTTGTTCTATTTTCTATATATAATGTCTCTGCATTCTTCGAAATGTATGTCTTGCAGATAACCCTGTGATTATGAACTGTAGCACCTGACAGTGTTACGATATACACTAATATGATATATATTAAAGTGTGTCTTCATTTTCACACATGCTAAATTGTAAACAGGCAAATTATTGATCAACAGATAGAAAATATTTTCGTTAATATTATCATGGTTATGATAAACAAAAGAGATTGGAAATATATTTAAACGCAGACTAAAATATTATCAACCATAATATAAGTTGCTAGTGAAAGTTAGTGATCGGTTGGTCAAATAATATCCGTTGTTGTATATATTCAGTTATCTCCATTTTCAATTCAGCTTAGATTTCTTTTCAGCGCAGTTCAACATGGCGTAACCAATATCTATCGAAACTATTAATCACGACTGGATTTATTGGACAAAACTATGATAAATGTTGTCTGGGTAAATGATCAGTCGTAATATCTACATCAAGTTGTTTTTTTGCGTGTTCTAAATATGTCTGTTCTGGAATCCATATTAGCCATATTGCCCTTAATTTTCTATTAGTATATTGAAGAAAATATCACGATTTGAACGTTATGCTTTCTCTGGTGGCATAATGAGTATAATATGTTAAATGATAATTCTTTCATACATTAATGAGTTATTTGCACAGGAGGCTTTAAAGTACCCTGGTTGCAAAACACAGGTCCTAAAATGCAATGGTCTATATGATCCTCTGGACATAGAATAATACTTTGTTTTGCTATATATAAATGATATGGAAAAGAAAATAACATATTGGTAGGCATAGATAGTTTGATTAGCGTGAATAACGTAATAGTATAAATACTTCTAAAGGTATTCTAGAGTAATATATGTTATTGATTTAACCTTGCTATGTGACATTATAGCATTAAATATGGCAAAACATTGGTAAGGCATTTTAACTTTCAAGATAGTTATTCTCTGTGTGATATATACATACTTTTCGCCAGCAAATTGCTTATTGTCCATACTCGAAATCAAGTGTCAGAAATAAAAAAGAAAATAACTTTTCTAAATATTGAAATGGAAATATGTTTAAATGCTGACATGACTTATGTGAGTTTCAGCATGTTTCAGCATGTAAGTGTAATACCAAATTTTACAACTAGAAATAGAAATACTAATTTAAGAAGCAGTTAATATGCTATAAATTATAGTATTAGGTTAAGAAATAAGGTATGGTAGTTGAGGTGAAATGGTATTTTTTTCTGAAAATAAACTTCTATCCCTATCTTAATTTTTGAATATACATCTCATTGCACATTTCCATAAAAATTGAAACAATTATTTGATTATATTGAACATTCCTTCTAATCTAGATAAGGGGTTTTAACTTTTTATTCAAAACATTGGTTTGGATCAAGATAGTCACGAGTTTATTCTACATGCATACCCCTAAGGCATAATAATATATATCACAAAACAAATAACATCAAACGCACCGAGGAAGTTAATTCATAGAATATGCTATGAAATAAAGAATTACAGGGCTTATTCCCTGGCCCCATTCATTGCACATTTGTCACATAATCATTGTTAATGTCTTCGGAATTATAACATTTCGTGTCCTACTATGAATTTTCTGATATTCTATCAAAGCAAACGAAATACCTGTAATGTATTAATTCAACTTGTCTTAAACAGTAGGTGTGAGTATATTTGATCCTTAGACATATCTACCTAGATGGCACTTCATATCCTAAAGACCGAGACAGATCGAACATTAATATATACAGTACAAAACTCTACCTAGTGTTTCAAGAAGAAATCTGTACACAAGGACAATAGTAATTCAAGTAATTGATTTGTAAATTAAATCTAGGATGTTTTAAGAACTATTCCGGACAGTACGCTAAGCAGAGAAAGCAAGTATTATACGTGTTCCTGTTACAAAGCTTAATCGTACGGTGCAATATATACTATATAATATTATACTACAGATATTTTTACGAATATAGATATGTGATCGCATGTAGATATATGCAAAGTTCAAGAGGAATGAGAATTTAATTTTAGTATACTGTCCCATGAAATAAAAAAAATTATTCTCACCCTATGAAGTAAAGTCGCAATATATTAAACATTTCAGCTATTTGGAGTTTTCAAGGAGTTTCTTTGGTTGTGTTAGTACATATAAAATTATATTTCATATTCAATACAGGATTAATGTTCTGTTACAAGCAATCTGAAATTATATACGCATATGTTATTGATTATGAATATAACAGTACTTCGACATACGAATATATATATATATATATATATATATATATATATATATATACATATATATATCTATATGTAAAAATATATATATATATATAAAAATATATATATATATATATATATATATATACATATATATATATATATATATATATATATATATATATATATATATATATATATATATATATATATATATATATATATATATATATATATATATATATAAATATATATATATATATATATATATATATATATATGTATATATATATATATATGTATGTATATACATATATCTGATCTTTAATGATTAAATGATTACATGCGGGAAATCATTGTTGGCAGAATTTTAGTGTAAAGCATTAATATTGACAGTTTAAATATACCATATAATTCAACATTTGAATTTCTAACCAATAGTAAAGAACATATATATTTATTTTTCATTTACATATATTTCTACATAGTCTGTAAGCATGCCTGTACAATTGACAAAACATTCCCAGTGCCTATCATCATAGGCATATATATATATATCTATATAAAATATATATATATATATAAAATTTCGCTATTTTATATTGCGTATATATATATATATATATATATATATATATATATATATATATATATATATATATATATATATATATAACATTTGATCGTTTTGGAAGCCTCAAAAATGCAGATGGGTACATCTCAGGGTAACAGAATCCGGTTCTGAAGAGAAAGATGTGCTCACCATCATCTTTTCAGCCGAAATCAGGATTGGGGTGGACGAGCTGGAAAGATTTTACTCCTCTTTCTAGCACAGTAACTCTGAAGTAAGCTGCTAATTTATACATTTATATATATATCTACCTCACTCTATTTCTCTTTGTCTGTCTCTGTAGATATCTTCTTTCTATATATGTATATATCCTTTCTATCTCTCCTTCTCTCTGTATATCACACCATCTCTTTTGTATATATCTGTATTGTCTCTCATCCTTTCTGTATTTTTCCAACTCTCTCTCTGTTCTTGTCTCTCAGTCACTCTCTCTATCTGTGTGTGTATATATATATATATATATATATATAAATATATATATATTGGTAAAAGGAAAGTAAAATGCTGACAAATTGTTCCCAGTGAAAAATAGCTTAATTAGGAATAAGTAAAAATTAGTAATAGTATTGGTTATTATTCAGTTTTGGTTTTAAGTTTTTACCGGTTGCGCATTACTAATGTTTTTAAAAAATAATTTTGAGATAGAGCGCCCGTGATGTTTGCTCTAATCTGATTAGTTTTGGAAATTCTACCTCTTTTATGTCAAAAAAGTGGCTCCAGATGTATGAAAAAATTATTGTGGTCAAAACAATTTTGATTGGTCGGTAGAGGTCATGTGAATCTTAAACATTGATTTTGCGCCAAATGTAGGTTTGTCTCGGCTGATTGAGAAGTCACTGAAAAATAAGTCTTTCAAGACAAATGTGTGTGTGTGTGTGTAGTAGTAGTAGTAGTAAAGAGGTTCGTTGCTGTGATAATGGTCAGCAGGGATGTGTGTGCGAACCGCAGCCTGTTGACAGTTCAAATGCCTATTAAGACGTGTGTGTGTGTGTGTGTGTGTGTGTGTGTGTGTGTGTGTGTGTGTGTGTGTGTGTGTGTGTGTGTGTGTGTGTGTGTGTGTGTGTGTGCGTGCGTGTGTGTGTGTAGCAGAGTAATTCGTGGTAGAGGGATGGTCAGTAGGAATGTGTCTGTACGTGTGTGGGGGACATTTTAACATGTTAAAATATATTTTTCAGCTCGTCTCATACGGAGAAGTGTGTGTGTGTGTGTATGTCTCTTTGTATGCTAATGTACGCGTGTGTATGTGTGTGTGTGTGTATATATGTGTGTTTGTGTGTGTGTGAGAATATGTGTGTGTGTAGGTGGACCAGTATTTTTGTGATACTGGTAACAATGGTGTACATTATTCGATATTTTCAGTAAAAACGATTCTCTCAATATGACATCAAAAACCTTAATAATAAAAGGTGTGAACTGATATATAGTATTGGCATAATACCGAGGTGTGTGTGAGTGTCCAGATTGTACGTACTGCAAGGGGAATCCATTAGGCATTGCCGTATTGGAATACTTGTGTACAAATATGTATGTGCCCATAGTGTGCAATGCATGTGTGCGTTTATGTATGTGTGTGTGTCGGCACGTTTACATCTATATATATCAAAAGGTATGCAAATTTGTGTTTATTTGTGTTGCACCATAGAACGTGTGTTTACGTATGTCATTGTTTTTATATGTGGATAGAGATGTATACTGATGTAGGTATGTATGTTGACGTGTGTATGTCGTGGGTTCGTCTTAGGGAGAAGTGTTTAGACGGGGTCCGTATTTGTTAATAAAGTGAGATTCCTTGCTGATGCGCTGGGTGTGGGTGGCATTATCTTTAAATTTGTAGAGAGGAAAGATTCTGAAGTTTGGATGATTCTGGGCGGCACAGGTATCAATGTGCTCACTCAGTGGTATTTTCCTGTATTACCGTATTTTAATTTGGGATCTATGGACAGTCATGCGTTGGCAGAGGCTGTCTTTGTCTGGCCTATGTATTGTTATCGACAACCTGAGCAAGTTAATACATATATTAGATTTTCTGATGCGCATGTGAAATTGTGTTTTACTATAAAACGTTGTCCTTCTTTGAAATAGAATTCCGAACCCTCTATTAGATTGATGCATATGCCACAGTTGGTTCTATCGCATTTTTTTACTGTGGGTTTCGTTGTTGTGGTTGGCAGTACTTTGGCATGTGTTAGGATGCTTTTCATTGACTTAGATTGTCTTTTGCTCTTTATGATATCGTGTGTCGTAGGATTTGGTTCATTCTCTGGTCCTTTTTCAACACAGGGATGTTCTGGAGGATGGTGTCAAAGGCCTCATTGTTGAGGGGGTTGTGTGTGGAGATGTATGGAAGAGCTTTTAGTTTCGGTTGATTTACTTTAGGGTGTCTAAGATCCTGGGTACTCAGTTTTAGGGCACGTTGGATTACATTGTAATTTAGTGATGCAGGGTAGTCCCTGCTTATGAGTGTGTCCTTTATTTCTTGTAGCCGTAAGTATCAGGTGTTTTTATTGGAGACTATAGTACAAATTCTCTTGGCTAAGTTGTAGGGAGTATTAATTTTAACGTGTCTAGGGTGGCAAGAGTTGAAATAAAGATATTGCTTGGAGTCTGTGGGCTTGTAGTATATGTCTGTTTCTATTTTTTTGTTATGGATCTTAATGAGGATGTCGAGGAAGGGGAGTTGTTGATGGCTGTATTCAATCGTGAAGTTAATATTCGTGTTGAGCCCATTTATAAGGGTGTAACATTCTTTACGTTTCTCGAAGTTTTCGTGCCAAAGGATGAAGCAGTCATCTAGATATCGCTTCCAGTTCCTTTCTATGTGTAAGTGGAGATTGTTTCCAAATGTGTTTAGTACTTTAGTGTAGAGGGTGATTTCCAGGTATCCCATGACTAGGTTGGCATAAGTGGGGGCTGTTTTCGTTCCCATATCGGTCCCAGATTTCTGCCTGTAGGGTTTGTTATTGAAAACGAAGTAATTGTTCTCCAAGATAAATTTTGTGTCCCTCTATCACGAATTCTTTTTTGATGCGTTGTGGGAGTTCATTGTGGTAAATAGGCATTTGAACTGTCAACAGGCTGCGGTTCGCACACACATCCCTGCTGACCATTATCACAACAACGAACCTCTTTACTACTACTACACACACACACACACATATTTGTCTCGAAATACTTATTTTTCAGTGACTTCTCAATCAGCCGAGACAAACCTACATTTGGCGCAAAACCAATTTTTAACATTCACATGACATCTACCGCCCAATCAAAATTGTTTTGACCACAATAATTTTTTCATACATCTGGAGCCACTTTTTGTTACTTAAAACAGGTAGAATTTCCAAAACTAATCAGATTAGAGCAAATATCACGGGCGTCTATCTCAAAATTATATTTGCAAAGCATTAGAAATGCGCAACCGGTAAAACTTAAAACCAAAACTGAATACTAACCAATACTATTACTAATTTTTACTTATTCCTAATTAAGCTATTTTTCACTGGGAACAATTTGTTAGCATTTTCTTTTCCTTTTACCAATATATCATAACTCGTGTGTTACACATCTATTCTTTTAAATATATATATATATAAAAAGAGAGAGAGAAAGAGAGATGGTATCATTATAGATCAACACACCACTTAATTTTAGTGGGAACATTTTTTCCTCGCTTCTTTTTCGCATCCTAACAACTAATCTAACTTTAAGATACTGGGAACGGGAAACAATGGAAAAATGTCATTAATACACACCCACTCACACACATACACACACAAGCACATACCCACATTCACACTCACAAACAGGCACACAGACACACACATACACGCACACTAACACCTGTTCCACCTTTCGAACAACATACTCACACACTAACAGTTTATCTTTAAACCGTTATCCCCTTCAACATCACTAATTGACTAATGGACCTATCAACACATTCAAGCCGAGTACTTGGCGTAGCTACCGATGGTCTCTGTCGGATAGAAGGAACATTTATAGGTACGAAAAACTGACATATGGATTTTTCCCGAGATGCGCCTTGAAATATGGAACTGTTTTACTCACACTCTTCCAGTGTCCGTGCATTAATAACTTGTAGAATATAACTGTTATTACGTGTGTGACCGAATCCATTGGGAAGATCGTATCACCGTCTGCTTTTGGTGCTGAAGGGCAAGCAGCTTTCCTCTGCCCGGTGGCAAGCGCGAATGAGGTTATGTGGTGGGCCAGCTTGAGAGGATTGGACTGATTGAGCAAAATTGGTATTGGTTGCACTCCCTTATACGTAAGTCTCCATTCAATGAAGTATTTGATGAAATATGAATTCGTCAGTGCACAGTGAAAATATATTTAGGAAAGATAAACGGTAGAGTATGGAAATTAGATGAATCTGACTGCTGTTCTAGTAGTCTCGGTTCTTGTCATTTTCAAACTACCACTCCCTATCTACTGACCCTTAATCACGTGACCATTCATCCATTAGAAATGATTATTTGAATTATAATTCATTCAATATTGCTTGAATCATTACCTAAACAGTTTAAGGTTACTTGTTTTATAAATTCCGGAAAAAATGGTGTCAGGTAAATCTATTTTTAAAACCGCCTTGTTTTAGTCTGTGTAACTTCCACACAAATATATTTGGGATTAAGTTCATATTATATATATTACTAGCAGTGGTACACGGCGTTGCACGGCATAAGTTATTTTGGAACGCGGGCCGCCAACAGACCTAATCTCTGGAGAAACTGCATGTCTGGGCAATATGTAAAGAAAATAAACCGAATTCTCTGATGGGTGGATAATCTTTAAGATTTTCCTCGATGAAGCAGGGAAAATGCAGGTTTTCACCTAATGCGAGCCCTAGCGGATCAAGAAAATGAATTTTATTTATGTTCATAATATGCCTTGAAATTTCGGGAAAATCTGCTCTAAAAAGATGAAAAAATAAAGTGTTTCACCATAAAAAGTTGGATTTTCTTGGCTTACCTTATGAAGAAGAGACTGACTAATACATAGTTACAATTTATAGGAAATCGGGCTGATGAAACGCTCCAAAAAGAACCATAGAAAGCTTAAAAACGCAGTTGTTCAACTAATGCGGGCCCTAGGAGATCAAAATGTTGAATGTCTTTGTGTGCATAACACTCGCTGAAATATAAGTAATACACATGTAAAGGTTGAAAAAAATCGGTTGGGTACTTCTCGAGTTTTAGGGATTCAAACACACAGAGACAGACATCCTCGGTGAAATGACGTCATGCAGACTTCAGACATACAGACATATATTATAAGGGCGCGACGTTATATGTATGTATCTATCTAAAAATAAAAGACTAAGAATTATAGAGAGAGATCGCTAAATCGCCTAATGTGGTCCCTAGGGTATTGCTCAGAACACTCCCTGAAACATAAGTATTACATGTGTAAAGTTTGAAAACAGTCGGTTTGGGTGGTTCTCGAGGTTCAGGCATTCAAACTCACACCCACACAAACATACATCCTCAGTTTTATATATATAGATATATTTTATATATAGAGTGTTTAAAAATATATAGGTCATTTCTAACCACACTTTATTAGTAACCACCAAGCGCCTTCTCCCTTTCAATTCATATATACACGCACACACGCACACACACTCATAACACACGCATACACACACACAGATACAGACACATATATATATATATATATATATATATATATATATATATATATATATATATATATATTTATTAAAATATCAGCTCTACTGTTCTTATTTATTTGACATATATTTATCCTTATCGAGCCCTCTTTGGATTTTAGTCTTCAAATTTATTATTATTACCATATATATATATATATATAAATAAATATATATATATATATATATATATATATATATATATATATATATATATATATATATATATATATATATATATATATATATATATATATTTATATCCATGGATGGGTTCTCTCCAACAGTCTCTGTCCATCATCATCGCTGACATGTCCTGCGTCTCCAAGAGACCAGTGCCTGTCCTTAGGGCATAAAATATGTCAACCTCGGTCTTCCGCTTCCAGTGTGTCCATTCAGGGGCTCCCACAGGAACACTGAGAGCAGTGTCAACTCTTGATGTCGGTGAGCATATCCAGCTAACCCCAGTCTTCTCTGTGCTATGCTCAAATTGACATTTGGATGGCTCCCGTACAGTTCTGAGTTCTTCATCCTCAGTGTATACTGATTGATGTTCAGAGCCATCTTCAGCCTTCTCGTGTAGCACCCATCCACCATCTGAGTGTGTTTCTTTGTCAGTGTCCAAGTCTCAGGCCCGTTCAGCACCACAAACTCCACTACAGCAAGGAAGAGAGTGATTTTCAGATATCTACGAAGAACCGACTTCCACAATGATCTCAAACTCTGGCACGTCCCCCAAGCTTTCCTTTTCTGTATTCCCAGTCTTCGCTCCCAGATACAGGAATTCCATTCAACTAATTTCTATTGAACTGAATTACTGTGATATGTTCTGTGTGATGGGCATAATTGTAGGTCTAATATTTTCCTTCTTTTTGTCTTTCAATCACTACCTTGGCACATATGAAAGTGCGTCTTTATTATTATTTCGGAGAGGCTTGGATCTCGCCATACGAGCCATATTCCTAGACCCAGAAGGCAAGTCGGTGGCGCAGGACGTGACCGGCAGCGAAGGCAATGCTTTCAGGCTAGTACGCCCCAACAAGGGCAGGACCGCCAGATTTCTTCAGATGTCCAGATACCTTTCTTGGAACGTCCCGCTATTTAGTGTTAGTGAGTGACTGGAACGGTATAATGGATGCACGCTGGGATTGTGTGGGGCTAGTAGATAGAGTAGGAGGGTTCAAGAGCCACACGAACCTGCTCAGACGTTTTGAATTGACTGGATCACCCGAATGTGCCAATGTGGGCATGGACAAACCGCATCGGGTCATCCAGATCGTATCTCGATAGGGTATTCTGCAGAGAACTAGATAAGGCTAGTATGAGTTGTCCACAATTTAAAATAGTTGACTACACAGACCCCAAATTTGTGATCTGTGAGATCGACATAGACAGACTTCATAGACAAGGGCCCGGTTACTGGAAGCTAAACGCATCTTTCACGGCGCGCAAAGCCTACAGAGACCGGATTAGCGTATTACTTAACCGGGCGTTGACGAGAGCGGTCGTCCATAACAGGTGGTGGTTCGCCCTGAAAAGGACAATTAAAGTAGAGTCGATTAGGTTTAGCAAAGGAATAGTGATAGAGGGAATTAGAGTAGAGGCAGAGCTAGTCAGAAAGCTAGAAGAGGCGTTTAGGGTAGGCATCGCAACCGACGTGCTTGCGGCGAGATTGGCACTCGACCAATTCTTCAACGCAAAACACGAAGGCTGGGTTGTCAGAGCTAGACGCGTGCCAATGGGCCCGGATAGCCGAGGCGCAACGTGGCAACAAAGCCACAATTCGGTCTTTGTCTGACCAAAACGGGTGCGTGTTGCTCGAACCCGAGCAGATGTTTGAAGCTTTTCAGCAGCAATTTGCTGAACTGTTCGGGAATAGCGGCGGCCCAGATCGGGGCATGGACTTCAGTGCATACCTCGACGGACAGCCTCTGCTCTCGAGAACCGCAGCACAGTGTTGCGAAAAGCCAATAACAGCCGGTGAAATACGGGAAGCGATGGCTGACTGCACGGAGGTTTGGATGATCTGCGATACGAGATTTCTGCATTTATGCCAGACTTGTTCAGTGACCTCTTGGCAGACGTCTACTGCAACTGGCAGCAGAACGGGAGCATTCCCAGTTTTGTGAGACGGGGAGTGGTGGCGCTGCTGAGAAAAGACCCGTACAAGGGGGATATTATCGATACTTTCTGCCCCATAACCCTGCTAAACGCAAAGTTCAAGATTGTGGCCAATGTGTTAGCAACGAGGTTGGCCCTTGTCATTGAGGATCTGGTGGGAGAGGCGCAGACATGCGCCATTCCGGACAGATCCATACACGACAACCTCCACCTCATGCGATACATCATAGAGAGTGTGGTTAAGGAACCTGGCACGGGTCAACTTGGATCAATCAAAAGCATTCGGTAGGGTCGACCATTGGTACTTGGCGGCAGTCCTCGGGGCAGCCGGTTTCGGGCCCGTTTTCAGGCGTTGGATCGGTGCGATGTACATCGACATCTGCTCAATTGTGAGGGTGAACGGTCACCTGTCGCAGCCCTTCAGCATCACCATGGTAGAGGTAATTAAATATATACACATTTATTCTAGTTTATCTTACACCTAATTCTGTTTAGCTGACTGTATATCTGGTCGATTTATACATGCTGTCGAAATGTTCGATAAATACTCCGTTGTAACCGCCGCGAAGGGGGTGCTTTCGGTTATTTGTCGGAGATTTCTTCATAGGAGCCTTTATTTTTATAGCTTGGTCTAATTGATTTTTTATATGGTTAATTATGCTAATTGGGAGAGGAAACGGTATATATTTTGCCTAGTGATTCTATAGACATGTTTTATGATATATATATATATATATATATATATATATATATATAGGTTCGTTGGTTCAGCACCGGATAGAATCGGTCATTCCGTATGGTCAATCTGGATGCAATATTATGGAAAGTACTCAATGTAATGCAGGTCATCCGTCTTCATTTGTGTAGTTGGTGGTGGGAATACGGAGTTAATTATTATGAATAAAATAACAGGAGGCTGGACTGGTGTAAATCCTTGAAAAGTTTATTATACTCTGATCATTTCCATGACCGTGTTCCGTATGAATCCGGTGATATCATCAGGTATTCGAAATATAACAAAGGAATATATAAAAATACATGGGTCCGAAAATCAGAGGCAGAGAGGACGACTGACCAACAAGCCTTTTTTACCTCGGTCAGTGGCCCTCAAATGATGGCTATTCGGTCTACTAATGACCATCTGGTGAATGGGCGAAGGCTTATAATGTACTACCACCTCCCCGTCAAATAATAAAAAAAGAGAAGAAAGAAAGAAAGAAAGAAAGAAAGAAAGAAAGAAAGAAAGAAAGAAGAAAAGTCAGCGTAAGGTCACACTACAATCAGGCCAGAAAACGCCGCTAAAAATGTTATTCGAAAGAACCTATATTTTAACAAAGGCACATATAATTGGTGTCTGTATGGTCAAATGTTTGAACAGAAAATTGGAAAGCTAACTTATGTTAAGAGTTAAAGGATGAAATTAAATTAAAAGTTTTTAAAAAATTAAGCGTTAAAAGAATTTTTTTAAATAATTAGAATATTAATAGACAATTAAAGGTTTGTGTTGCGGGATTTATTTTATGAAACTACTGAGTCATATATAAAAACGTTTAAGTGTATTATTGGGAATCCCTATAAGTTATCAAGGTGGGATATAGAGGAAAAATTAAAGCCTTCGATTGTAAATCCCAGCCAGCACCACCTAACCACGTGTCAGCCAATGTCGAATGGTATCGTCTAGCAAAAGAAATGAAAATTATTTTTTGCGAGTACGCTAGGAACGTGACTGCCATAGGCTCCGGGTGTGTTAGCGGGAAGTCTACCATCTTCGACAGGTCATCGTCTATACCAAGCAAATACTTTTAATTCAGACATGAAAGGGTTTATTAACGTGTCAGTAGAGGGAGGCATGATACAGCTAACAGTTATGCCTAAGCCCATGGCTTATAGGTATAAGTATAATATGGTGGTCAAAACAGGTGGCGCGGCCGGCCCGGGGCAAATCAAAGCGTTCCGAGTAATTTCATTTACCGACAGAGGGGACATTTATTTCCAGGATTACACCAGTGCAGCCTCCTGATATGTTATTCATAATAATTAACTCCGTATTCGCACCACCAACTACACAAACGAAGACGTGTGAAGTGCACTACGTTGAGTATTTTCCATAATATTGAATCAAGATTGACCATACGGAATGACCAATTCTATCCTGTGGTGAACCAATAAACCTAAATAAATAATGCTTCGATAATGTTGAGCACTTTCATATGTAATATTGAACAGCGGCACTGACTTCAGTGTACAGCTATTGTCAGCATCGGATTAACTGTTCTATACCATTCGGATTGTGGCTGTTCTTTGCTTTGTCTACCGCCCACCCAATCCAATGCTGCGTCCTTGTCGGGAATATTCGGATTCCGACAAGATTCTACGTATTATACTTAAACATGTATTGTATTGACTGAACTCTCTACTCTATACTTCAGGACTTTTTCTGATTCATACTGAGTTCTGGGACACGAACTTACACTAGGTACCACCTGATACCTTTCCATCTCTTCCATGCTCTATATCTATATGTATAACCTTGTATTATCTTACTGCAACTTGATCTATTTTGTATTTCCCCTTTGCTTTGATTCCTCCGATATGTTCTTATATACTTCTTCTATCTCACTACATCACTACGCTAGCTATGACGGCGTTTTATTTATTTATGTATTTTACTTTTTACTTTATTAATGTATCTTTGTATCCTGCTTTTATTTATTTGTGATTTTCTGCTTATTATTCCTTACTCAGGTCTTTATGCACCTTTCATAGTTCCCTACCCACCAAAGAACCACACTACTACGTTCCAATTTTCTGTTCACACATTAGACCATACATACACCCATTATATGTGCCTTTGTTAAAATATAGGTTCTTTGGAATAACATTTTGCCTGACTGTAGTGTGACCCTTACGCTGACTTTTCTTCTTTCTTTCTTCTCTTTTTTATTCTTAGACGGAGAGGTGGTAGTACACTCTAAGCCTTCGCCCCTTCACCAGGTAGTCATTAGTAGACCGAATAGACATCACTTGAGGGCGATTGACCGAGGTGAAAACATCTAGTTGGTCAGTCGTCCTCTCTGTCTCTGATTTTCGGACCCATGATTTTTATATATTCCTTTGTTATATTTCGAATACCTAATGATATCACCGGATTCATACGGAACATGGTCATTGAAATGATCGTAGTATAATAGACTGTTCAATGATTTAATTTACACCAGTCCAGACTCCTCTTATGTTATTCATTATATATATATATATATATAAGAGAGTATAGGAGTTTGCTCGAAGTAATGTGGAATGATGATTGTGGAATAATAAAAAACGCGTTGTCGTTTTGTAAGCCTCAACAATGCAGATGGGTAAATCTCTGGGTAACAGAATCCGGTGGTGAAGAGAAAGATGTAAGGAGGAAATGTAAGATGAGACGTATAGTGTGTTGAAGAACGTAGGAAAGAGCGTAAAAATAATAACACGAGATAGTGGTACCTTGGAAGAGATTTAATTGTCCCTATATTTCAGATTTCGCATCCATCGACTGGGGTCTTTCCGGTACGAGGTCTCTGTTGTCCGCCGCGTGTATACAACTGAGATATTATGTAGAGCGTCGCGCACGCTCACGCGGATCAGCTGTGGTCAAGCAAGGTCGAGGCAGTTCCTCTTTACTACGAGAGTGGGATGGTGCTGTCAATCCATTATACTACCTATATTCAGTCTTTAATACTAGTAGTTTTGGTAGTCTGCCTGGTGTCGTTTGTTGGTTGGTGGATGATGGGCACGCTATACACACAATAACAATCGTTCGAATGCCACTGTGTGTGTGTTGTTGTTTCGTTTGTTTACACCAGCCATCTCGCCTCGCTTCTCTCGGATCTGTTATTTATTTGTGGTCCTAGGCGTTTGATCCAAAGTGCTTCCTTGATTCTTAAAGTGCGGACGTTGCGTTCTGGCGTTAGCACTGTGACAATGGGCTTTCCTTCTTTGTTTTCGATATGTATCGTATAGTAAAATGTAGGTGGAAATATCCAAGGATAAGAGCACTCAGTCCATAGGACGAGGTTATTATGAAAAAGTATATCAAGGACATAAAAAAGGTACTCAAGTTAGGTCGGGTTTTGTCCCTAACCTATTCAGTCTGTCATGAGTAAAATAAGAAAAAAATAAATTTTTATTATGACAAGCTGAATGGGTTGGGGTCCAGAACCTAACGAAATTTGAGTACCTGTTCATGTCACTTCTGTAATTATATATATATATATATATATATAAATATATATATATATATATATATAAGTATTGAAGTTTCCGTTGAAAATTGAAGAAGTCGTAGGAGTGAAGAGTGCTCTATGTAAGTACCAGAGCTAAATGTAATGTATAATAAACAATACAATATAATTACCTCATTACCAGAGGTTTTCCGAATAAGACGAATACGAAACACGTCCTCATTCGTTCATCGGACAAGGAAATTGCATTGTCCGATGAACGAATGAGGACGTTTTTCGTATTCGTCTTATTCGGGAAAAGTCTGGTAATGAGGTAATTATATTGTATTGTTTATTATACATTATATTATATACATATATATATATATATATATATATATATATATATATATATATATATATATATATATATATCCTTCACCTTAAACTACAGAAAGATGGTCACGTGGAACATTCATCTTCTCAACAGAGCACTACATAGTTTCGGCTGCTCTAAATTCTGTTCTCGTCCATCCAGGACAACATGTTATGAGGAAAGAGACCTATTCAGCAGGAACATACAACTTATACTGGACAAGACAATACTGGTTTAGATCGGCTCTCTTCGAACCGTTGGACAAGGAAAGAATAGTATAGGACCATATAGCTATACGCCATTGGGACATTGGATGACTGAAATACCTGAAAAATGCAATACAAAAATGACATGTTATCTCTCTCTCTCTCTCTCTCTCTCTCTCTCTCTCTCTCTCTCTCTCTCTCTCTCTCTCTCTCTCTCGCTGTCTCTCTCTCTCTCTCTGTATATACACACACACATATATATATATATATATATATATATATATATAGTCAGAAAGTGTGATACATGTGTACCAGTGTGGAGAAGCCTTTTAAAATTCGCAGGTTATAGATTAAGTAAATAATGTACCGAATGTCTTGCGTGCAAATTGAATAAGCAATCCAGACTTGCGTGTGTTTTTATCGTATTTATCAACTAGAATGAGAGCGAAACAGTGTGTCACGTCAGTTCATTTGATGTTCTTTTCAATTCATTTGATAGCTACCACCATGAATTCCATTGAACTAATTTCTATTGAACTGAATTACTGTGATATGTTCTGTATGATGTGCATATTTGTACGTCTACTGTTTTCCTCTATTTGTCTTTCAATCGCTACTTTGGCACATATGAAGGCGCGTCTTTATTTCAACTCTATGCTTGTGCCTTTCATTAACTGCTCTGTATATTCAGAACGTTTCCTAGTCTATCACAATACGTACGGTAAATGTCTTCTATTTTAAAACCAAATTCTTTTATTCTAAGCACTCTATTTTGCGAAAAATATCATATGATTATAATCTTGTACTTTGCTTTTTGATTTATAGATTCAGTATGATATATTTATATATGTATATATATATTAAAATAGACACCAAATATATGCTGTTGGTTTGACGTGACATGTCTGTAGTTGAATAACATATGGCGTCATTTCGAATTATTTAAAACATCTAACCAATTTCTCTGGTTGATGGCTTTCGAATGCTTTGGAAAAATGATAACGATGTTTTGTTATTAAATATCTAGTTTTGAAATGTCATAGGAAGGGGATGAAACGATCGCAAATCAGCATTTAATATATGAATGTATTTGGTGTATATTTGTTTCTAGTTTAATTATTGTTTTAGCACAATAAGATTTTGTATATATGCCTTTTTTGAAAATTCATTCAAAGAGATTTGTTACATAACCATTTTTCATTGCTTATTATAATGAATTACTTTATTTTTAGCTGTGTTTTACTCCCCCACCTATCTTTATATTGTTTTATATTGTTTTTGTAAAAAAACGATATCTATTATATATAAGGAGGCCGACCGGGCTGGAAGCTGCTAAATATGTGGCCGCCTTCCTGTCACTGCTTTTCAGCCCCATGGACTTTATCTATTATTATCCTTGGTTAAATTTCGAATACCTGGTGATGTCACCGGATTCATACTGAACCCGGTCACTGAAATGATCATAGTATAATAAACATTTTACCAAATTACACCAGTCCAGCCTCCTGTTATTTTATAATATATATATATATATATATATATATATATATATATATATATATATAATTTGTTATACTTTGGGAGGGTCATGTTGCCAATTCAGAAACGAAATATATATAATTTATTTGACATTAATTATTTGACATTCAATATATTTTGTTGCGTTTTAACCATAACAGTTTAGGGGTAATTACTTCGAGTTACCATTCCTAGGACGAATATCAACGAAGACCAGAAGTGTCATCATCCCCATGAAACACATCGATACCGCGCCGCCGCAAACCCGGTATTTCTTGGTCTCGGTGTTTTTTAAGAAAACTTGAAATACAATAATAATAATTATTATTATGCTGGAATTGCTGGTGGTGAAATTGCCGTTATTTGGCTGTTGTATTTAGTGTACGCAGAGGGATTTTCTTCCATTTGTAAACATTTCCTTTTCTGAATATAACATTTATAATACAACATTAAATATTAGAGCTAAATGCCAGGGTATTATAGGATCTCGTTTCCTGAGAGTGGCTGATAACTTATGTCCCATTTGAAATAACTATTATTATACCACAGTTGCTTAAATATATATATTTTTTAGTTTACGGGAGCGAATCCATAACAATATATCGAACACGTGCTTTCTTCTTCTTCTTCTTCTTCTTGATTGGCAGTATCGGTAGAGGGTCTGATGCCATGCTTTGACGCTCGGAGTTACGGCCCTTGCTATTCTGGTCTCAAATCCCGCCGAGGTTAACTTTGCTTTTCATCCATACGGGAACGATACAATAAAGTACCAGTAATGCAGTGGGTCATTGCTGGCCTAGTGCCAAAAGTAGAAATAATAATAATAATAATTATTATTATTATTATTATTATTATTGAATGCTATGGTTGACGGAGGATCTTCTCTGTAAGGTATTGTAAATTTTGAACGCTATAACAATTGTAAATTGTTTAAAACTTTAACCAACTTGTAGACAAAAACACCCTCCTCCTCGTGAGAGGGGTCTTTCTGCCCGTTATTTGGCCCTTCGGGGTTAAATAACTGCTTATTGGGGTTTCGTGCCCAATATTTATTTTAAACAAAAAAAAACAACATGGCTACGAAAAAGAATGTTCATAGGTCACTCCCACTCATTCCGTCTTCTTCTTCCTCAATCGTCACTACAGCAGAGATAAGATTGTCTCTCTCCCTCCCTTCTCTTTCGCAAGCGACGACAGAAAAGAAAAGTCTCGTGCAAAGCGTGCAAGATTTCTCCACGACGACGACGACACTGACGACGACAACGACGAAACAGGTGTGCGGGAAATACGAAAACCCATTTCATTCGTCTGACGTCAGGAATAATAGCAGTAGCAGCCGTAATAACAACAGCAACAGTGACAATGAAAACAACAGTAGCAGCCGCAACAGCATCACCAGCAGCATAAACAACAACAGCACTAGCAGCAGCAACACCAACAACAAACACAGCAACAGCGGCGGAGGCAGTAGTCGTAGTACCTGCAGCAACAACAAAAGTAACAGCAGCTCTGACGACAAAAACAACAACAACAGCAGCAAAGAAAAACCAATCTCGTTTGCAGGTGCCCCCCCCCCCCCCGGGATGGCCCCTTCTTGGCTGGCCGCGTCTGTCCTTGTCGGAATCGAGGACAAAACAGCTGTACTGCAAGTACAGAAAAAGTAAGAGAAGATTTGGTCGGCACCTCCATTGAGATGTTAATCCAAACTAACCAGTAGTGCATCGAAGCTATCCCGGATGTGATAGACTTCAATAACGGCACTCAACTGCCCATAAGTGTTGAGGGCAAACGCTCGAAATGCTTTCGCTGTGGATCGAAGACTCACCCCAGGGCCTTCTTCAACGAGAAGACCCTGAGAAAGGAGAAAACCCCCCTCCTTCCGAAACCGGCTCCACGGATACCAGCAACAGGACAAGCGGCAACCAGGAACGATAGGTCTGTAGCACCCATATCCACGCCACGCAAATCAAAATCAGCAGCATCAGTGGAAATATTAACAACAACAACAGCAATACCAAATGCAGCTGCAACAGAGACTCCAGTGCAAACATCACCAACAACAACAAGTGAAAGAGTGGAGCTGGTACCCCTCCCCGACCTCACAGAATCAGCCATGGAGTGTGAGGTGGGAGAAGGATGGCAAAAGGTCGTAAGACGGCACAAACGCAGAAGCAGCGCATCGTCGCCTTTGAAAAGGGAGGAAAGAAATGAAAAAAAGGGTAAAGTCTACTGCAAAGAGACTCACAGCAGCAACACCACCAACACCATCACCAACCAACATTAGCACTACCATCAGCACCGGCGACAACCTCACCGCCAACAACACCTTCAACACCACCACCACAAGCACCAACATCGCAAACACAACAACAAAACACACACACCCACCAACAACGACAAGAAAATAGCAGAACCACATCCCACCCCCAGAAAAACAAATGCATGGCAATAAATACACACAACAAGAAACTAATGACTTACATAATTGAACACACAGACATTTCACAACACGACTACATAATACCAGCACCAATCAAAACGCCAAATAACATAAGACTGCTAAAAATAGCACAGAAACAATACACATACATCAAAACGAAATTCCCCAACGCAGTTGGTGATTTCAGAGACCTAGGAGGGACTCTCAACCGGAGAGTATATTCGGACATACTCATAGAAGAGCCGACGACCAGCCGAAGGGACGATTCAACGGTCCCTTCACCAGACGATCAAGTGAAAAGGGATGGAAAAACCATCCCTCCTCTACGAAAAGTACGGTAAGTGGTCTTTCCCATCTTTTTCACTCTATTTTAAACATGACCTCACTCAGAATAGGCAGCATAAATGCACGTGGCTTGGGGTCGTCATGGAAGCAGGATCACCTGCTCAACGACCTCAGGTCACTAAACATAGATGTAGTGGCCATCAGCGAGACCAGATTCTCCGTAGCACGGGCCTTCGCACCGATCTTCGGCGGCTACGATGTGTACGCGTCTCCCAGCCGTCCTGGGTCGGGGGGAGGAGTTGCTGTCCTTTTTCGGAGAGGTTTGGATCTCGCCATACGGGCCTTCTTCCTGGACCCAGAGGGTAAGTTGGGGGTGCTGGACGTGACCGGCGGAGACGGGCAATCTTTCAGGCTAGTGGCTGTCTATGCCCCGACAGGAGCAGGGCGGCCTGATTTCTTCCGGCGTCTGGAGAACTTTCTTGGAACGTCGCGCTCTTTAGTGTTGGTGGGCGACTGGAACGGGATCTTAGATGCATGCTGGGACTGTGTGCGATTAGCGGATAGGGGTGGTGGGTGCAAGAGCCTCACCAACCTGTTCAGGCGTTTTGAACTCATCCAGATCATATCTAGATAGAGTATTTTGTAGGGAAATAGATATGTCTAGCGTAGGCTGTCCACAATTCAAGATAGTCAGCTACACGGACCACAAATTCGTGATCTGTGTGCTTGACTTAAATAGGCTTCATAGACGAGGACCCGGCTACTGGAAGCTAAACGCGTCCTTACCAGCGCGCAAGGCCTACAGAGACCGGATTAGCGAACTAGTTAAGCGGGCGTTGACGGTGGCCATCGTCAACAACAAGTGGTGGTTTGCTCTGAAAAGAGCGATTAGAATAGAATCGATTAGATTTAGTAAGGCTTTAGCAATAGAGAAAAATAGAGCAGAGGGAGAACTAGTTAGAAAATTAGACGAGGCGCTTAGCAAAGGCATTGCGAGCGACGTGCTTGCGGCGAAATTGGCCCTTGACCAATTCTTCAATGCAAAGCACGAAGGCTGCGTTGTCAGAGCAAGGGTGCGTGCTCTCAGACGCGTGGGGACGAAAGCCGTTCAATGGGCCCGAGTGGCGGAGGCGCGTCGTGGCAACAAAGCCACGATCCGGTCTTTGGTGGACCACGACGGGCGCATGCTACACGATCCCGGGCAAATTTGTGAAGCTTTTCAGCGACACTTCGCTCAGCTGTTCGGGGGCAGCGGTGGGCCGAGTCGAGGGATGGACTTTAGTGTCTACCTCGATGGACTGCCGCGGCTCTGGGCCACTGAGGCGAAGTGTTGCGAAAAGCCGATAACAGCCGCTGAAGTAAGGGAGGCAATGACTGGCTGTACAAGGGGTAAATCGCCTGGTTTGGATGGTCTGCCCTATGAACTTTTCGTACAGATGCCAGACTTGTTCGGAGGCCTCTTGGCGGACGTCTACTGCAACTGACAACAGAACGGGAGAATTCCCAGTTCTGTGAGCCGAGGAGCGGTGGCACTGCTGAGAAAGGATCCGAACAAGGGGGATAACATAGATCATTTCCGGCCCATAACTCTGCTAAACACAGAGTTCAAGATTTTGGCCAAGGTGCTAGCATTGAGGTTGGCGCTTGTCGTTGGTGGTCTGGTGGGAGAGGCGCAGACATGCGCAATTCCCGACAGATCCATCCACGACAACCTCCACCTCATGCGATACATCGTAGAGAGGGTAGATAGGGAACCTGGCACGGGTGGGTCCTTGATCAATTTAGATCAGTCGAAAGCTTTCGATAGAGTCGAACATCGTTACCTAGCGGCCATCCTGAGGGCGCGTGGCTTTGGGCCCGTCTTCTGAGGCTGGATCTCTGCCATGCACAGCGACATCTGCTCTGTGGTGAGAGTGAACGGTCAACTGTCGGTACCGTTCAACATCATGCGCTCGGTCCGCCAAGGATGTCCCCTCTCGTCCCTCTTGTACGTATTGGCTCTCGAGCCATTACTGCACAATCTGGAGACGTTGAGGGGCGTCCCGCGCGAACTAGAATGCGGAAGATCCGTGTCAGCATATGCGGACGATGTCACCGTAGTGGTGTCGAACGCCAAACACATCGAGGCGATCGGCACTACACTAAGAGAATACGAAGCGGTGACAGGAGCAATGATCAACCAGGAAAAGTCAGTGGGCCTGCAGCTCGGCACCTGGAGAGGCAGGTCCATGCCGTCCAACAGCTTCGTCGGACGCTGGACGGACGGAACGATTAAATTGCTAGGGGTCTGGTTCGGTCCGGACCTCCAGACGGACAAACACTGGGACGAGTTGACGAGCAGGGTGGCTTCTCTCACCCAGAAATGGGCGGGGAGGAAGCTATCCCTGAAAGGTCGAGCGGAGGTGGTTAACGCGTACATCGCGTCTGTCATCTGCTACCGCCTGACTGTCGTACCTTGTCCTAAGCCTCGCCTGACTGCGCTGGAGCGTTTGCTCTTTCGCTTTTTGTGGAAGGGACGCGCTCCGATAGTCAGGCGGTACATCTGTTGTCAACACCCGCTACGTGGAGGGCTGGGCATGCCGTGGCTGATGATGCGCAGGCACGCGCGCAGGCTACGACATCTCCACCTTTTCCTCGACGGTGATCAGGTGTGGTCGCCGTTTACTAGACACGTATTTCCCCAGCTCGTTTCCTTGACGGAGCTGCAGTCCTGGGTCAAGCGAAGACCGAGAGGGAGCGCCTGGAGACTGGAATGTCTTCAGGCGCTCACAGCCCTCGACCAATCGTGCAATGTGATCGGTGGAAACTCCACCTCGGCGTTCTATAAAGGATTAGTGGAGGGGAAGAGCGACGACGTACTTGGGGATACTCTAGGCGTCGACGAAAATCAACTAGCCAATCTCTTCGGAAGAACTTTCGGGCCGGGGCCTATGGACAACTGCCAGAAATCTATGGCCTGGCAATTCCTACCGAGGAGCCTTGCCAGTTCGGGATAAACTCTACAGGCATGGAGGTGCCGTCAGCCGGGCATGTCTGAGATGCGCGCAGGGCGACGAAACCGTCCTGCACGCACTCGTCCAGTGTCCGAAAATTGCTGACTTGTGGGTTTATGTCGAACACATGCTGTCGGGTTTAGGACGGATCTGGCTATCATCTGAGTCCATCGTGAGGATTGCTCCGCTCTCATCCTTTAGCCGGGAAGGGCAAGCAGTTTGTATCCGTCTGGTAGCCATGGCGAAAGAGATACAGGTGGACACGTTTGAAAGGGCTGAAGACGAGCACTTACCTCTTCGGTGATGCTCTGATTGACTTTTTCAAATTTCATTTGAAAAGTAAAATCAGAGTAGAGAGGGAAGTGCTCTCTTCCCAGCATTTTGTTGAAAGATGGGTGAGAGAAGCAAGAATGGCCCGACTGAATGGGCCTACTCTGAGTATATATCTGTAAATTAAAGGTGGAAAACTGGAAGAGGGCACTTGCCTTGGTGGTCAGGGTCATTGTGGTTTTTTACTGGGCTTTCTCCAGAAATGTCCCTCCGAAGTCCCCCCCCCCCGCTATTGGAGAATTTGTCATCGTTATTTTTTGTTACATCCTCTGTTTTTGTTGTTTACACGCAGAAATGCCCATTTGTACTGTCCTGTATTGTCCTGCACTGTCCTTAATGTCTACTTTATGTAAACCCTTGTGGTTAATAAAGAAATCATTATTATTATTATTATTACAGTTGCATTTATCTTGCTTTATGTTCATACGAGTTATCACCAAGTCACAACCAGTGACCTCAAGAGACAACAAGGTCCACCATGTTCAAGAAAGAATATACATATTCACACATGCATCTTTAGTGTTTAGACTTGTGATGTACTTATATTGACAGAATCTTCCTTAGTATATGGGCAGTTCCCATTAGTACTATCTTTTGTATTTCTCCTATACGCGGGTTTCCTGGGATTTGCGATAAGTAGTTATTAGACCCCTTAGGTATCATTCCCAGAGCGCCTACAACCACTGGTATTGTTTTAGTTCTCTATTTCCACATTTTTCCAATTTCTATCTCCAGGTCCTTATACTTGCTCAATTTTTCAAATGTTTTTATAGATACATTCTTGTCTATTGGAACATATATATCAATTAGCAGATATATCAATTATTATTATTATTAATATTATTATTATTATTATTTCATTTATCTTGCTTTATGTTCATACGAGTTATTACCAAGTCACAGACCTCAATAGCAAACTATGTTCGCCAAAGAACACAACACACATACATATATATTTAGGTGTTTAGAGTTGTGATGTATTTATTTGACAGAATCTCGCTTAGTATATGGGCAGTTTCCATTAGTACTATCTTTTGTATTTCTTCTATACGCTGGTTTCATGGGATTTAGGATAATTAATCATTAGTCCCCTTAGGTATCATTCCTAGAGCGCCCACCACAACTGGTATTGTTTGTTCTTGCACATTTTTCCAATTTCTATCTCCAGGTCTTTATACTTGCTCAATTTTACAAATGTTTCTCTAAATACATTCTTGTCTATTGGAACGGACATATCAATTAGCAAGCATGCTCTCTTTTTAAAGTCCTTCAGTATTATATCATGTCTATTTGCATCTATTTCTGATGCGAAACTTCCATGAAATTGAGATGTGATCTTTGTCAAGTACAGGAGGTTGTTGATGCTCCCACCAATTCTTTAGATGGTACAGGTCAAAATGCTTAAACATTACCCAATGTATGTATTGTGTAGCTCTGTCGTGCCTGTTTAGGTATTCGGTTGGAGCTATAGGACTGCACATTGAAATCATATGATCAATGGTCTCTGGTTGTTTTTCACATACACGGGATAATGTGTTGCAACCATTTTTTATTATGTCGGCCTGACATCTTTTTGTTAGCAGACACTGATCTTGTGCTTATATAAACAGTCCTTCCGTTCCGATTTCAGTCCAGTGGATGCCAACCTCTGATGGTTTAAAGTATTGTCAATATCAGGATTCTTAGCTCTTTCTGGGTATATTCCATACAGAGGCTTTTCTTGCCATTTCTTAGCCAGTTTCCGTAACAGATCTTTCTTTACAGTTACTTTTACCTGCTTTGCCTTTTCTGTGTTTTTATTTCAGCAGTAAAGGGAACTTCTGAAATTTGTAGTCCATTACTGTATCTTAGTTCATATTTTGCAATGCAGTATGATCATTTCATGCTATCATGTTTAAAAACGAGTTTGATCATCTAATCATGTGCCTCCCAGGATATTTAGATAATCGAATTGTTGCAGTTTTCAAAGCAATATCTAACTGGATCAATTCATGCCCTCCTTCTTTCCTAGGGAGATATATTCTATCTGTATCTGCCTTAGGGTGATGCATGCAATGCATTGTTAAGAATGTCCTAATATATGCTATTTTAAAAAATACACAGTGACTGATGGGTCTGATTTGCATATTAGCAGACTAGCTGATTAGTGGAACTGCTAATATGCAGATCTGACTGATCAGCCAGTCTGATAATATGCAAATCAGGCCGATCAGTCACTGTGTATTTTTGAAAATAGCATATATTTTCACTAGCTCTGATAGTTTGACAGGTGAACAGTGAGCTGTACTGATGAATTGTGTTATCCAGAAACATTAGTGTATGCAGTTCTGTTCACATGCCAACACAAGAGCAAGAATGAAGAGTTCATTCTATTGACATGGCTATAAAATTGAGGCCTGTTTGCATAATTGCAAACGAATCTAATGTTATTATTAATATTTGAAAAACTCAGAGTACATTTATTATATTCAGCCATGCAGAGCGAAATTTTATTTATATATAAATATATATATATATATATATATATATATATATATATATATATATATATATATATATATATATATATATATATGTTAATATATATATATATTAATATATATATTCATATACAAATATATCTACCTCTATACATCAGTTACCGGAGCCACGATGAAAACCTCATCTAGCTCATCCAGTCTAGCATTGTTGCCTGACCATTCCCTTCCCCAACCCGGTGTCATCAGCAAGAACATTCTTCAAAGTTTCGGTTTGTCTGCCAACTAGTCTACATGCACTAAGATTCCAGAAAAGGACTCTTGTATCATTTTAATTCTGACGTTCCACTATTCCGGCTTAATTGTAACCTCCTACACCATAACATGTTAAACAGGTGAAGGGTGAGACGGAAGGCGACGTTTATGCTACATGTGTTTCACCAGTTTATGTTCTATACTTTTCTCAGTATCCAGGTGAATGTGCCATTATTCCACTTTGTGAGTGCCTTTATCAGTGTCCATTTCATCCAAAAGAATTTCTAGATAGCCTTGCATACTCAGATAAAATAGTTATTATCTAAAATACCAGCAAAGTAGGCGAGGACGTGTTTCCGAGAGGGGATACTTTAGGGAAGTCCATTGGACTCTACTTGAAGCCTGGCAAATAAAATTTATACGACCGAATGCGACGTCAAATAAACAGATGTATGCGCAGGAAATTTCGGGGATTGAAGAAATCGATTACTAATTGTATTTTGGCAGATTTATGAACAATGAGCACTGTGTGGTATCTGGATAGGCAAGTCATTGGTCTTTCAAGACCTTATCAAGGTGTCAGTACTATACGAACATGCCACACAACAACACGACGGTAACATAGACAACATATAAGTTAGAATAATATCTAAACATAGAAATGACCCACCAGATAGTTAAATCAGAGAGGCCGGTTAAATAGAACTTAGAATGCCAAGACTAAACAGAAAGAATGAATGGAATAACAACAACACCCAAACAAAGAACACTGACCTAAGAGAAGTATAAATAAATAAATAAATAGACAAATAAATAAATAAATAAATAAATACATACACAAGCACAATAACAACAAACACATAAAAACACACACTAGTAAAAATAGAATACACAGAATACATATAATACAATCACGAACACACATCAAACAAATCACTATACACACACCGAAACGCATGCGCAAAGAAGACATAATAAAATAAACAAACAAGCAAATAAATAAATATATAGACAGACTAAATAAAAATGGCGTAGACATACAATGTAACGGGAGGAAACAATAGCACCATTGACGATGTTGCAGATGTGCAACGAAAGAACTTTGATAAACTATATATATGTGTTTGTGTCTATATTGTATCTGTATTATTTTTGACCGTCGGTCAGTCAATGGCAACATGAGGACCGAATAAATTAGATTACCGATATAAAAGACACAGAAGCGAAAAGCGAAAACCAACCAAACAGTGAGTGTGTTCTGTTATTAATTCTGGCAATATTACACAAATATAACCCTCCCCAAGTATAACAATATCTGTTTCGACACACGATGTCATATAAAAAACCTCGCCAAACTATATATATATATATATATATATATATATATATATATTGTTATATATATATATATCTATATATATATATATATATACAATGGTTGTTGTATTTCTTCTGTATATAATGCATTCTGCTAAATTATATTGCAGAATTGTAATTTCAGAATGTACAAATGAAACGCTGTATTCTGCTTTAAGCAGAAACTATGAATTGAGTACAATGATATATTCGTAGTTACAATAAGGTCGGAAATTCGATATGTATATCTGCTTAGAGAATTGCAGTTTGAATAAATTAAGTATACTTTTTGTTTATATGTGACTAAAGATTGTCTACTGCTATATCAATATAATTATGCTACTAAATCTCATAAATGTTTCATATAAATCAAGAAACGTTGTTTTCAGTTTATATACAATCTTCCTCTGTCGTAAAACACGAAACGCATCAAGTAAGTTTACGGTTTCGAATGCTACAGATTCTTTTGTATTATTACTTCAAGAATAAATCTTTAGCAGAGGATATTCCCTTCGTATTAGTATAGTCGTCCAATGTGTAGAGATATTTTGGAACCCATTTTTGCGCATTTCATCAAGTGAATCAGCTGCCCAAAATATGTGTCGGCATACGTAATTTGTACAAATTCTGAAACTTTACCTGGATTCAAGCATGACTCTGCGTATGGAGAAGATCTATTATTTTTAAGGGCGGTTGATTGGCAGTATCGATAGAGCGACAGACGCCATGCTTTGACGCATAGATTTACGGCCCTTGCCATTCTGAGCTCAAATCCCGCCGAGGTTAACTGTGACTTTTATCCCCTTACGGGGTCGATAAAATAAAAGTACCGGTAATGCACTGGGTAATTGCTGGCCTTGTTCCAAATGTAGAAACAATTATTGTTTATTGGTATGCTATATGCCAAATGATAGAAAAGACTGCTCATGATTGAAGAATATACTTTTTCCTATTCATTTATGTTTAGGTTGAATATAATAAATGAATTTGTTTTGGTTGAATTTATATTATTTCGTACACTACATATATGTCCATTGATTGAACTTGCGCAAAATGCAAACATGTATACAATCATATATATTTGCTTTGCCCGATATATGGTAACGCCGCCATTATAATTCTAACTGCCCAAATTTCACATGCGAATACCAGGGAATTAATATGCCGCACATTTTATTTTTAAACTGAATTAAATCCGAAGTATCTTTTTTTCAGATTATTATTTATATGTCGATATAGGGAGGTGGCTTGGCAGTATCGGTAGAGGGTCGGGCGCCATGCTTTGACGCATAGAGTTACGGCCCTTATCATTCTGAGTTCAAATCCCGCCGAGGTTAACTTTGCCGTTCATCCTTAAGGTGTCGATAAAATAAAGAACCACTAATACACTGTATAAGTGGTGGCCTTGGCCAAAAGTAGAAACAATTATGTATATGTCGATATGGATGTGTATTGGCAGTATCGGTGGAAGGTCGGACGCCATGCTTTGCAGCATAGAGTTACGTCCCTTTACAGTCTGAGTTCAATTCTTGCCGAGGTTCACTTTGCTTTTCATACTTACGGGGTCGATCAAATAAAGTACCAGTAATGCACTGGCTAATTGCTGGCCTTGTGCCAAATATAGGAACACTTATTTATATGTCCATAATATTTAATAAGATTTCATATCCACTATTCTTCAGTATACTTATCTAATTAATTATATTGTCATTGAAATTAAGCAAGGTCCAATTATGTGAATAAAAAGTAAATAAAATATTCTACCCTTCCAGGTAATTACGTAACTGTGGCATGTTTACATGACTAGAAACGCAATGTGTAAATAAATATAAAACTTTGCGTAGTTTTGATTACCTCTGTACTGAATATATTTAGATATAAACTTATATTATACATCTACTGGTTATCGAAAACAATTATATATATATAGAAGAAAGTTCATATACATCTAAGTTGATAGCGCGGAGCAAATTCATGGTTATTATATATCAGCGTATTGTGAATATATTGTGTCACTATTTTTAAACGCATCGTGTAAGCATTACTGCTAAGGATACATCATCATCATTGCCACCACAATCAAATATTCCAGATAAAGTGTCTCCACAATTCACGATTTTTCTGTGCTCCTGGCAACTCCTCCCTACTATCGTCTGAGAGTTGATCGATGGAGGTTCGAGCAGGTTTTCTACTGAGTCTAACGTGAGTTGGATCCCACAATACTAACTTGTGTATAACTTCCTGCTTACTTCACCAGCAATGTCCTGCAAACAATACCCGTATTTGAGCAATTGTACTTGTTATTTTGGGATACTAAGACTATGGAATACAAACATCTGAACACTTCCAATGTATCATTTGCAAAATATCTCTATATAATATGTGTTCGTTACATACTATTCATTGAGTAAAGGTCAATGAATATAAATTAACTATCATGAAATATTAGATGGGCCATTAGATAACTGTGACATAATCATATATTAAAATACTCTCAGCGAGACTCATATATGTTTAATATAATTAAACATATTACATAGTCTTCTATATATTCCATTAAAAAGAAACATTTGTTTCTGCTCTTTCTAATTTGTACATACATAGATACACTGTCAAACACACGCACACACACGCACACACATACACCAACACACACACATACTTATATACATTTATTTATATATATATATATATATATATATATATATATATACACGTATTTAACCACACATTCATCATCCCTACTTACCTATATCACGATGAAGTGCCCTAGTTTACAAAGAAAGTGCATTATATGGAACATCATTTAGTTAGTGAAATGCATGTTGATGCTATTATGCGTCGACATAGATCTAAACAGGGAAGGTGTGTATATATGTATAGAAAATATCGATTGGATTATATATCTATATCTATATTTCAGTATACTGAAAATGTGTCACAAATGTAAAATAGCACATCTGTGTCGCGTTTCTCGCTATTTACAGGGTGTTTGAAGTTGCACGGCAAAGTAGATATATAAATGCAGGGAAGTTAGTTCCAGCTATAAAGACACCATTCTCTTGAGTATTCAAAATGAATTTCATCTGAAAACATTATTTATGCAGAATAATATTGAAAATGCCCCTAAACTGCACACACTACTTGCATAATCTCTACATGTAGAGTGGATGAAATTTCTCTCTCTGTTACACATCCACGTTAATATCCGTACAATCTTACACAGACTTATACACACAGATTAAACAGACACACACACACGCATACACATACCAGCATTAAATACACACACTAGTATATATATATATATATATATATATATATATATATATATATATATATATAGATATATATAGAGAGAGAGAGATATGGATAGATGTAAATATACATACATATATATGTATATATGTATATATATAATTATATATATATATATATATTTATATATATTTATTATGTATATATATTTATTTATCATATATAATTATATATATATATATATATATATATATATATATATATATATATATATATATATATATATATATATATATATATATATATATATATATATACATATATATATATATATTGCTATGTCTACCAGCTAACAATCATTTGAATATTCCTCTCTTTAACGCAGGTGGTTTGCGTATTCTAGCATATATGAATGCAACGAACTTACATGTATATAGATGTTCAATTTAGCTATAATTATAATTATAGTGGCGCCATCTCTACTTTGAATGGAAGAGAAAGCGTCAATGTAAATGAAATGAAGATTGCACGAAATTATATACATTTCTTGTGTATCAGAACAATGGAAAATATGGTTTGTAATTCTGAAATCTAAGCGAGGATTTCAGATACTTGATGTGCTTGATAATGGTGTTTAAACAAAGGAAATCATTTTCCAGAATCCTAAACGGACTTAGCATTTATCAGTTTGTTCTCTGAATATACGTCACTAACGATGCATTGTCTAAAGAGTACGAGCAGCGAAGCAAATGTTCGGAGAGAATCAATACTGTCTGTATTATACAGCTTCAGTATAGAATAGCATCTCGTATTATAAATGAACATGACGGGAGTCATATTTTGCAATTCCGAAATCTTATATTCGTTACGCTTCCCATTCCTACTATTAATATAGCTTTCATATTTTACAAACGTGTACACTACACTTGCATAATAATTATGAATACGTGACATAATAATGAGTGTAGCAATTACTGAATCCGTAGGATTATTATTCATACACACACCTCAAAGTCGCGCACAAACACCCGCACACACACTCACGTACACACACCCACACACCCACATACACATAGTGATTGTTTAAAAAAGTTTGCAACATGAGATGTAGAATTTATAACTTCAAATGATTTGGGAATAACAGTCATTATAATAAATAGTTTATGGGAAGATAAATAAACCTACATTTAAATCAAACCCTGAATTACTGAGACAATGTAATGGACCATTGGAATATATATATGCATATGAACACTTGTCGGATTTCATGTACTTTATTCGGCTTTCACCAATATACTGTAAAATAATTTGTGATTTTACCATTTTACTTCATGAAATAAGTTCGGATGCAGCCTAATGTAGTTCTTTTATTGTTCTTATGTGCTTTTTTTCTAGTGGTAAATTTGGTAGTTACGACGTTGTGTATTAGACATCAAGATACGTTATAGCAAAATAAGACCAAAGAAATACGATTATAATCGTACTTCTTTTGTCTTATTTTGAATGGTCAAAAACATATACATAGAGAAGAAATATTACTATATCATTTTATGGACACATGGTTATGAAGGCCGTAAATTGTTTTATAGAGAAAATAAAATTTTTAGGGTTTACTATAAAAAAAATTGGCATATTAATGAAGGAAATAACTATATAATAATTACACATCCTAAATATATCTGTAAATAACAATGGCTCTGATTTAGTGTCAAAGGGTTGAAACATAGTGTCTACAAACATTTTTTTTACATTTTCAGACACATGAAGCAAGTGCATCAGTATTGTAAACGATGATATTAAAAGCTAATACCAGATATTTGCTGATACCTACCATACTAGAAAGAGAGCGTGGGAAAAATTGTATAATTTAAATGAAAAGGCAGAGTTGTCTCTGATCGAGTTTATTTAATTACATATAAAAATGAGAAAAAAATCATCGCTAAATGCTTTCAAAGACAGCGATGGGCAAAACTGCTTCAGAGGATAAGCATCCAGAGACAAGCATCATAGACAAGCATCCAGAAACCGTCAGAGAGTCAATCTACAAGTCGGAGGGACATGCAGATGAAATATAATGGCTCAGAGCACAGCGGTTAGTGTTCAGCAGAGTGATAATCTTCAAGGTGAGAGACAGGCAGATGAAACATATAAAAGATTGAGATTTAAATAATAAATGACGTGCTGCCATCATAAAGATACGCAAATACATCATAGCCATTCCGCTTTAAAGGGTACAATCTATTGCCAAAGTACGCACGCAGGTACAGACACACAGACACACATATACACACATGCACTCACACATACATATATATACACATACACAGACGAACACATGCACGCACACACACACACACACACACACACACACAAAGACACACATATATATATATATATATGTATATATACAATACATTAACAGAGAAAGATGTAAGCAATACTCCGACCGGCTTCCGTCTCACTCAATAAACATTAGGATATACCGTAGGATAATCCCAAAACATTAGAATATACCGTAGTATAATCCCAAAACATTAGAATATACCGTAGTATAATCCCAAAACATTAGAATATACCGTAGTATAATCCCAAAACATTAGAATATACCGTAGAATAATCCCAAAACATTAGAATATACCGTAGTATAATCCCAAAACATTAGAATATACCGTAGTATAATCCCAAAACATTAGAATATACCGTAGTATAATCCCAAAACATTAGAATATACCGTAGTATAATCCCAATTATACGTTTGGGGTGCTAACTATACGTATGTTGCGGATAGCCAGTTGTATTGTTTTATATGAGACATAATTAAAATACATCTATATATATATATATATATATATATATATATATATATATATATATATATATATATATATATATTACCAAGGCTAAATAGCGATTCCTATCATACTGAACTTTCAGCTGCTTCCTCATCACAGTGTGAACAGACAAGAGATAGTTAGCAACATTATTATTGAAAATCTACTTCGGTATTGAGCTTATCTTATTGTGTATCCACATGTAGTTGATGGATGAGAGGTACACAATAAGATAAGCGTACTCAAAACCGAAGTAGATTTTCAATAATAATTTTGCTAACTATCTCTTGTCTGTTGACACTGTGGTGAGGAAGCACGTGAAAGTTCAGTATGACAGGAATCGCTATTTAGCCTTAGGTAAGGAACGGTGAACTAGTTTCTAGCTTATTAGCTGTCATCAGCACCGTATACCTTCTTGTCAGTCGATTGAACGTTTGACATATAATAAGCTAGAAACTAGTTCATCGTTCCTTTGTCAGTGTTGAACGATGGTTGCCTAACACTGTAGGGCTTCATTCGGGCAGTTTGTTTACAAACAAATCGAACTTTATAATAAATGTTCGGTAAACCCATACGTACATATATATATATATGTGTGCATGTATTTATGTATATACATACTACTGTTCGCATGTATACATATATATATATGTACGTATAGATACTTATATATATATATATATATATATATATATATATATATATTGGTAAACGGAATAGAAAATGCTGACAAATTGTTCACAGTTGAAAAATGGTTTAATTAGGAATAAAAGAGTATTAGTGATTGTATGGGTTAGTATTCAGTTGTGGTTTTAAGTTTTTAAGTTTTTACCGGTTGCGCATTTCTAAATGCTTTTCAAAAATAATTTTGAGATAGAGTGTCCGTCAAACAGCACGGACACTCTATCTCAAAATTATTTTTGAAAAGCATTTAGAAATGCGCAACCGGTAAAAACTTAAAAACTTAAAACCACAACTGAATACTAACCCATACAATCACTAATACTCTTTTATTCCTAATAAAACCATTTTTCAACTGTGAACAATTTGTCAGCATTTTCTATTCCGTTTACCAATATATAATAACTTGTGTGTTACACCTCTATTCTTTTAACTATATATATATATATATATATATATATATATATATATATATATATATATATATATATATATATATATATAT
>OZ024740.1:190611074-190646074 GCA_964016885.1 Eledone cirrhosa
GGTGGTTAGCAGAAAGCTATATTATAAAGGCCTGAAGAATGTCATTGTTTGGTTGAGAGGGTGAACTGCCTAGGCGATTTCATATAAGTCTGCGGTAGTTGATGGTCAACTTCCATCGGACCTGCGCCTGCGCAGACCGGGTTGTGAATTGGTACTCACAAGGGAACGGGCGAATAACCCAAGAGTACACGCGTTGTCCGTTCCCACGTCGATCCAATTCGGATTGCCTCGGAAATACAACTTATTATGTAACAAGCTGTCTGGTGATGTCGCGGCACTGGCGCAAGGAACCGTGTGGCCACTGTCGCCATTAAAATATGTATCACAGCATTATCTTTAAAGTACTTTAACACCTGAACCTACTTCGCTTTTTCTTATTCGCTCGCTCTCTCTCTCTCTCTCTATATATATATATATATATATATATATGAAGCTTGTTTCCTTCCTTCTACGGTTAGCTCTACTCTTTGTTGTTTTCCTGTCTCACTCGCTTTACGCGTTTTAATTGTCCTAATAACTTAATTTAGTTATTATTGCACCGAAGAGAGGTATATGATTTTTAATGAAATGAAATATCTATGATCGTCGGCAAATCACTGATGAGGGAGTTATTTTATTACATGTTATCCATGTGCTACCAGCAGTATTTTTCTCCACATTTTATCATATATATATATATATATATATATATATATATATATATATATATATATATATATATACATATACATATATATATATATATATATATATACATATATATATATATATATATATACATATATATATATATATACATATATATATATATATATATATATATATACATATATATATATATATATATATATACATATATATATATATATATATATATATACATATATATATATATATATATATATATATATACATATATATATATATAGAGAGAGAGAGAGAGAAAATTGAGGTTGGTAATGGCACATGGAATATATAAGAGACAGAATACTTTTTTGTGAAAAAACATAATTTTATAAGGTAAGGTAATAATAAAGGGTATAAAAAATGACCGGTTTCGATGGGTCTGCAAAAGCCATCTTTTCAAATGTTGATTAATATTAAGAAAAATTAATAATACGAAGAGTTAAAATTTGAGACTTGAAAATTCAAGTATAAAATTCATTGTGGGATTTCATAGCAGTTTTCATCTTGGTAGCAACAACAGGTTGTATCTATAATAATGACTCCAGTTCCCCAGTGAATTAACAACCCAGCAAGGAACTGGGCATATCAGAGTATTGACAATATCATACACCTAAACAACATATGTACTTGTCTATACCATACTAATTCAAACTGCCTGAAGAGGTCACAGCCAAAGATGGCTGTCACTGAAATATATATAGCAGTAATAAACGAAGCTAAATTTTAATCATTTGACTTTTATTTAACTTTATTTTACACTACTCCGGAGTAACCAAACCAACCTGCGCACTTCGTCGAGTGCTCCAGCCTGCATACTGAGGTGTTGGTATACAACCAACATAAACTCAAAATATATATATATATATATATATATATATATATATATATATATATATATATATATATATATGTATTTTATATATATGTATATATATATATATATATATATATATAAAGGATAAAGAAACATCATTATAGATAATCCAATTAGAGTTTATGAATACTTCTTATTATGGATAGTTTTAGCGTACGGCTTTGCTTGACTCAACAAGAGATTTACGTAGATGACGAGTTTATGATTTCACTTGTATTCCTATGTAAGTTTATCTTGGTGTAATAACATTGAAAAAGTGGAGAATATTATGGTCAACAGTACAAAAAATGGGTTTTATTTGCAATCTAACAATAGTTTCACTGATAGAGTTGTCTGGAAATTGCTGAACACTAAAAGAAAGTGCTACTCAATTTTAAATACGACGTTAACTCTATTAGATCTTCGGAAATTATTAAAACAATATATATGTAACCGGCAAATTTACAAATTCATATTACATCATCAATAATAAAGATATAGAGAGAAAAGGAAGTTGAAAGGGACATTGATACAGTAAAGAAAGAAAGGAAAGGAAGGAGAAAGAAGGAGAAGGAAAAAGAAAAAAGAAAAAGAAAAAGAAAAAGATAAAGAAGAATGAAAAAGGTAATTATTATAGATACAAATATAAAGAGAAGATATATAGAAGATGATGGTAGATAGAGGTCAGACAAACATGATTAGAAATAACGTTGGACAGAAAGAGAAATAGAGAGACAAATAAATGAATAGACGTTAATACGTGAATAAATGTAAATAAAAATAAAAGTAGATATATAAAAAATAAATGAAAATATATATTAAAAAAAATATAAAAAGAGTTTCCGAAGATCTAATAGAGTTAACATCGTATTTAAATTTGAGTGGTACTGCTTTTAGTGTTCAGCAATTTTTAGACAACTATATCAGTGAAACAATTGTTCACTGCACATACACCCCCTTTTTTTGTACTGTTGACCATGTTATTCTCCACGTTTTCAAAATGTTCGGGCTGATTGTCCCCTATCCGGGAAATGCCTCTATAGTAACATTGTCTACAAATGTAAGGTTGTAACACCCACGTCCCGTAGGGCCTACATAGGGTTAACCGCCAATAGTTTCAAGCAGCGTCTTTACATGCATACCCATTCTTTTCGTTACCCTCTAAGAAGGAATATGACGTCACTTTCAGCTTACATCTGGAGTCTAAAAGACAACCACACCCAATATAAGTTACACTGGGAGAGCCTAGCTAGGGCTAGATCGTATAACGGAAATAAAAGACGATGTGACCTCTGCGCCGCTGAGGCCTTGGAAATACTCTACGCCACAGACCTCATCTTAAACAAAAAATCTGAGGCAATTTCGGCTTGTAAACTTAAATTGCACAAAACTTTCCTGTATTACAGCCGCACGTTATACCCTAACGGATAGCACGATCTATACGTGGATATTTACGTCTTGATGTGGGAGCTAAGTATATGTTTTGTTTATTCCTTTACTTTTTGCATAGGAAAGTATAAATTACCCGTATGTTTTGTGAAGGTATGTATACCTTCTCGTACGTATATTTGACTGTTTTGGCGTATCATTTTTACATATTCTGGTATTTAGGGCTTGGTTATGTGTATATGGGAGATTTTGCGTCTGCGTGAGTATGCAGGTTCGTACGTATGGTGGGTGTGTGTAGGAGTACTTCTTGTTTTGTTGACTTACGTCTCCGAACCTTCGCGTATTTATTTGTAGGGATGTGTGTGCGCTTGTTATATACGTATTTATTCACTTATATACGTTTATATAATTATTTATTTATTTGTACACAAGCATACACACATACACATATTTATATGTGCGTGGTTTTGTATACCTATGGTAAGGTTTTGCGTATGCTTGTGTATGTACGTATCTGTTTGCGTGTATGTTTTATTTGTTCCTATTACTTCTGTATTGTATTTATTTACTTTGTTCTTAACTCTGTAGCGGAGATTCATTCGGTCTCCTAGTTAGAATTTTAGTCTACGACTTCTGCTATACCATTTACGTGGTTTTGTCTTTGCACGCTATTGTTCTCCACGCTCCACATATGACTTATTATCTTCGTTTTTTCGTTCATTGCCAAAGAACGTCTCTATGCACCACTTAGAGAACATTAGTCTATGACCTCTTTTATAACGTCCTTGCACGTAATTGTTTTTCACCGCTCCTATTAATGACGTATTATTCGTTTTTCCCGTTCTTTGCCAGCGAACGTCACCATGAACCAAAGTATCGTCTTCCTGTCTTCCTCCGGTTGCAACGTTTTTTGAAATATCCAGTTCTGCGTTTACAGATTGACTTTGTTAGTTTCAGAAGATCCTGTTAAGGGTGAAAGCAGCGATTCTTTGCTTAAACTTTAATCTGTTATTTTAATAAATATATATATATATATATATATATATATATATATATATATATATATATATATATATATATATATATATATATATATATATATATATATATATATATGTAAGCTATCGCCGTATTTTGACTAAAGAAATTAATGAAATTATTTAGCCTGATAGTGGGATTAAGATCCCTCGGAGAAATGGAAATAGATGAGTATTGACGTACATGGGAGTCGAACCCACATCTTTGGTTATCCGGACCACTGTGCTACCATTTATACCAACAGATCACCTTATAACCAAAGATGTGGGTTCGACTCCCATGTACGTCAATACTCATCTTTTTTCATTTCTCCGAGGGTTCTTAACACCACTATCAGGCTAAATAATTTCTTTAATTTCTGTAGTCAAAATACGGCGATAGCTTACATTTATAATAATTTCAAACCCGCCCGCTGTTTCGAAAATATTCTTACATATATATATATATATTTTTTTTATTTTATAGAAGGAGCTTCTACAGGACTAGTACTGTTTCATTCAGATGAAATTTTCAGGAAGCTGGGTGTCATATTAAATTCTGGTATTTATACATTTAGGTAGTGGTAAGGGAGGGTAGGTGGCTGGAGGGGATGGGGGGGGGAGATGGTATTTAGATACACAGGACCACAACCTGGCACAGGCTGTTTTTTCTTTGGGGAGTGGTCGATTACCCAGAGTGCTTTTTTGAAATAAATAAATAAGTATATAAATAAATAAATGAATGAATAAATAAATAAATAAAAAAATAAATAAATAAATAAAAAATAAAAATACAAATAAAAATAAAAATAAAAATAAAAATAAAAATAAAAATAAATAAATAAATAAAAACCCCCAAAATAGTAACTCAACAGATATATAGTAGGGACATTTTTTTAGGTGCGTTGGTAATAGAAGGTAAACAGGACCGAATCATGGCACAGACTGAGGTGAGTGGTCAAGTGAACATACAAGCCACAGGTGGCCAGATTATTTCTGTAGGATGGAAATAAAATATATTTACACACTCACAATCACATACATAAACACTTACACACACATATATTTAAATGCATACCTTTACGTGTACACACACATATATATATATATACATATATTTACACACATATATATATATATATACACATACACACGTGCGTATACACATACATATATATATATATACATACACACATACATGTATGTATGTCTCTCAGTATAAACTATACTATACATACACATACATACATATGCACACACATACATACACTACGTACACACAATCACATACATACACACATATATACACATACACATATACACACATACACACACACATATATATATATATATATATATATATATATATATATATATATACATACACATATACATACACAAGCACACACGCATACATACACATACATAAATACAAATAAGTACACATACATAAATACAAATAAGTACACATAAACGTATATGCTCAAACACGCACTCGTTCGCACACATACATGTGTCTATAATATAATGGGAAAGGGTAGTGGGACAATTTTAAAATTGTTAAATATTAAACTGGGCCTCATAGAGGATTAAAATAATTAATATCACTACTAAGTTATTAATATTATCAAGTAATTAATTACTATTTATTATTTACCATTCACTATTCGTTACCTATCTCTTATCTTTTATCTATTCATTACCTAATCATTCACTCATTAATTAATAAATAAATGAATGAGTTAACTAACAAACAAACACACAAACAGATAAACAAATAAGCAAGTAAATAAATAAATAAATAAATAAATAAATAAATAAGTAAATAAAGTAACTAAATAAATAATAAATAAATAAATAAATAAATAAATATACAGATAAATAGATAAATAGATGAATAATTCACGAACGTGTACGTGCAGCAGTTCATAACTGCACGTATGGAAACATGAGCAGGTATATACGTGAATTTGTGTGTGCGGCCACGGAACTTTACTCAGAGGCATACAACACAATATATAAGACCTGGATGGGAGGAAAGAAGGTAATAATGAGAGATAGAGGGGAGGAAAGAATGAGAGATGTTGGGACGGAATTGGGATGGGGGAGGGCGGTGGGGTGGTGATATGTGGGGGGTCAGTGGAGGCCGGGGGGGGGTCTGTAGTTTTTGTAATTTGCATAGTTCTTGTGCATGCAATTGGGGGAGTGTTCCGAGATCTTGTTGAGGAGAGGGCCTTTGGCGAATAGAATCTCATAGCTCTCGGAGATACAGAGGTCACAGCAATTATGGCATCCCGTGTAGGATCGCGCTCTCTGGAGTAGTCTCCATTGGGTCTTGAAGGGGATGGAGTTCCTTTTAAGGTGCCAGATGTGGGCGGCGACTGTAGTTTGGTTGGATTTGTCTGGGCGCCGTAACGAATGTGTGTGGGCGTACCAGCGAGTCTTAAAATGTTAGAAGTCATCCCGATGTACGAGTTTCTTTTTTCATCGGGGCCTGAGAGTACATCGCATATATATACGAGATCTTTTTTTAGACAGTTGTTGTTGAGAGGGCAGGTAGTCTTATCAGGGCAATTGCAATTGCCATCGGTTTCTGTATGGGCTTCGGAAAAAGTAGACTTATTTAGCTTCTTGATGTTATTGTTGGCTAAGTTCCTAGCTAGATTAGGTGTGGTAGAGTAAGAGAGTCTAATGGTATTCTTATTAAGGATTGTATAGTACCTATGTTGGGTGGGGAAGTGTTTTTGTAAGAGAGTGAAGAAAATGTTAGCTACAGGTGTTGACACTTCGTGGTTGAAGGGGGGGGGGTTGTACCAGCTAATGTGCCTTCGCCTATTCTTCCTGGGTGGGCGTGGGGCTATACTAAGGTAGGTGATCTTATCTCTAAAGCCGCTGCGGGCCAGGGCCTCGTTGTAATAGGGGGCTGCTGCTCTAAAGATATCTTCATTGGCGGCGAGGCTAGATATCCTAATGGAGACACTTTTCACTAGGTTGTCTAATATATTTTTGGGACGGTTAGAATTAACGTCTATATATCTAAGGGATTCATTAGGTTTGTGGTACGGGTAGTAAAGGGAAGTTTCTAAGTCGAGGGTGACGTCTAGGAAGTTAGCTTTAGTTGAGTTCGAATCTAAGGTAATCCTAAGGCCTAAGTTTTTAAAGAAGTTTTTAAAGACAGTTCAAGTTTTACCTGGATAGTAAAAGGAAAAGGGGGAAGAGAGGAAAAAACAAATATTTCAAATTATTAAGATTAATTTATTTTATTTTTTTTTTTTTAGATTTATATATATATTTTTTTAGATTGATACTTTTTAATTGATATTCTGAAAGATATCCTCACTACGATAGTTCTTCTAAATGCACTCTCCACTTATCTAATAATACATTTTTCCTCTCTTTAATCTTCAAACTTCTCACACATCTTTCGACGTAGATAATATATAATTGAAGTTTCATCCTTGAAAACATGTAATATAAAATACCTTATATCTCACACAACATAATATATAATTTTCTCTACATACTTTCCGTATTTTGTAAGGAAATTGTTCTTCAAATTTAAATAGTTTAACAAATAATATCGGAATTATCTTTTACATTACAATTGAGAAAATATAGACATAATAACTTGTATGATAAATTATGTAATTTCGCTAAATTAATAATGTTGTGAAAATATTTTCAATGTTGGTTGAAAATATTTGAATCTACAAATTGTTCTTCTATTATAATTTGAACTGCGTCTTTTTCTTAAATATATGTGTAAAATGTAAAATCAACATCTTCGCAACTCATATTAGAAATGTAAACAAATTAATAAGTGTGTTTTATATCTAGATAATCACCAATAATACTTATATTTATGCACTTATTAATCTATATGGATATTTATATATTTACAACCTGTTGCAATATAATAAGATAAAATGTACTTACAACCATAATTCTTCATATAATTTAATTAATAATATATAAAATATTATAAATCATAATTTAGCTAAATATTTTTAAATTTTGGAAACATACTCCAACAAACTGTTAATTCTTAACGTTTCACTCTTTTTTAAATTCACGTAAATACAAGCTTTCCTTTCCTTCTCTTTCTTCTTCATATGCATACATATATATACACTAATAATTATTTAAATCTACCTAGCGTCTAAAATAACGTTTTTTTAGCCCTATGCTTCAAACCTAATTTGCATATACATCATAATAATTTGAAATATTTGTTTTTTACTCTCTTCCCCTTTTTCCAGGTAAAAGTTGAACCGTGAAGGTCTCGTTCCTCGATATGTCAATATTTATGAAACAAAATTTGTATTTTATCTGATGAGTGCGTACGAAAGTTTTCGTACCCGTGAAATATATATAATAGAATAAATATGGTTTTATAAATATAATTTCCATTTATTAATATCATTGATACTATACTCCAAAAAACCTGTCAAGTGCTTCGAATCAGTTATAAATATATATATTTGTTGAATTACCAACAAATTAAATATCCCTTTGCTTATATATATATATATATATATATATATATATATATATATATATATGTGTGTGTGTATATATATATATATATATATATATATATATATATATATATATATATATAACGGAGCAGTTGTGGTAAGGAACCAGATGGACCATAACACACCAGAGTACTCAATACTTAGAGCGGGTAATATGAGAAAATATGACCCGATGGCAGAGCTCAAGACGTTTCGACGGCTATTTCTGGACTAAAGTAAGAGTTTTTTAGTCTGGTAAATAAATAGCCGAACTTTTCAAAGGTATTTCCTTATATTGAAAGAATGTAGATGTCAAGGGATTGGTCAACATTTGTAGCGGTCACAGAAAAGTCTACCATGGCAGTGGGTGCGGGGTGGGGATGACTGAACTTGACTGTAGAACGATGGGGGAGCGGGTAGAACCGGTTAAGCGTAGAAGGTGAAATCTACACGGCAAATTCTACTTTTCGACAACTCCAAGTGGATAAAGAGAGCTCCCGACATCCCCTTCGATTCGGCCGAGGTCACAGATCTTATTGGATTATTCCTACTACTTAAACTCACCGAAATGTTTCCCGCATTTGGCGGCGGATTGTACCGAAACGATGGGCTCCATAACCTCAAAGGGTACAACCCCAGTAGTACAGACCGGGTCCGTAAACAACGTAGCAATTTTTCCGGGACTGGGGATTTAAAATCACCCTACAAACGTCACTAACCCGAGTAAATTTCCTGGCCTTTACCCTAGCCGTTACCGACATACCACCACACTCTCGAGCCATATCTGGGACCTCCAGTATAATAATATAACTTACCATGTTACTTGGAGATTACTGTTCAGAGTTAACTGTTACACGGGATGACGCCGGAGGAAACATTAGAAATGCTGTTTTAGGAGGACCAACTCTTAAAAAAAAAAGACGAAGTGGTAACCGCATGCAAACACATATTGCGTAGGACTTACCTCGCCTTCAAACCTCATAATGATCCCCCCAGACAACGGCTGATACCCCCTCACTTGCTGATTTTGTAAGGCGCAACTTCTGCTTACAAAGGTAGACGTAACTTTTTTTATCTTTGCCTCTGTGTTTCCTTCTTCCCCCTATCTATTCTTAGTCCTTCCACCCCAGCTCTCCTTCCTCGTCTTTTTTTCACCTTTCGCCTACCCCGATGAAGCCAATCGGTCCTCTGTAGCCTCAGTTCCCCCTCCCCCTAATATTAAGATAGAATTGGCCGATTACGCTTTTTATAGCAGATGTTACACCAGTAACTTTTTTTCTTTCTGGCTCCTGCTCTATTTCTGTGGTTTCTAAATTTCTTAGTGGACATTTTAATTTAATATTTTTGTATTAGAATTTTTGTATTAGTATTTTTGTATTAGTATTTTTGTATTAATATTTTGTATTAGTATTTTTGTAACAGTATTTTAGTATTTTTGTTCTCAACTTATTAACCTGTCATTGTAAGATAGCATTGGCTGATTACTAAATATCTATAGCAGTGGTGTTAGCGCCCCTGTAAAGCCGGCTTCATAAAATGATTTCACTACTATCTCATATTTAGTATTGTTCCCATTCTCCAGCTATTACACTTTTCTTTAGCTTAGCAATACCAATGAGAAGTTTGGTGATTGTGGAAATGACTCAGTAACCAGAAATTGTTTTTTATATATTTATTTCCTTATTTTTATAATGTTTTTTTTTACTCCGTTTCGATTTACCTATTCTTTCAACTTTCCCCTCCTCTTCTTTAGTACACTTTTTTCAACGTTGTATACACTATCCTTAGAATCTGGTGTATAGATTTCACTTTCAACACTCGACTGGGTTTCCCCCACTCGCTCTATGTTCTACCGGCAAATTCAGCCTTCCCTACCTCCCACCAAATGCCATGATACATTCATCTGTCTTTACAACAAACTGTTGACCAATCCTCTCGACAATTAATAACTTCCTGAATCAGGAAACACCCCCTGATAAGTTCGGCTATTTATTTACCAGGCTAAAACGTGTTATTTAGTCCATAAATAGCTGTGGAAACGGCTTGAGCTCTACCGTCGAGGTCATAATTGTTCCTATCACCCACACTACTACCTTAAGCATTGAACACGTTGGTGCGTTATGGTCCATCTGGCTCCTTACCACAATTCCTTGGTTATATATTTATATATATATATATATATATATATATATATATATGTATATATATATATATATATATATATATATATATATATATATATATATATATATATATATATATATATATCAGGTGTAATATAGAAAAGTCTTCTACATTACTAGAATTGTTTCATTCAAAGAAATCGTCGGGAAAGCTTTCGTCAGGATTTCTTTTCAAATCATGGTATGTGTGCGTATGTGGGAGTTTGTGTGTGTATGTGTGTGTATTTGTATATATATATATATATATATATATATATATATATATATATTTTCGATTTCATCTCTTTACACTATACTTTCACTAGTGTAGGACACCTTGGTTATTTTTCATTTTGTAACAAAAAAAAACAAAAAAAAAACATCACTTACTAATATATATATATATATATTAGTAAGTGAGGTTCTTCTTTTTTTTAACCGAGGTGTCCTACACTAGTGAAAGTATTAAGAAAAAAAGATGAAATCGAAAATGCAGCTGGAGTCTTCTTTTTTAAAAAATATATATATTTATTTGATTCCTTTACCGGTTTCGAGTACTTCTGCTTTTCAAAAGTAGAGTTGAGATGGAGGGTCTGTGGTTTTTCTCACATCTGGTTGGTCTTTGAATGTTACTTGTGTAATATGGAAAAAAGTGGCTGGAAACGCCAGGTTTTTAGAGAGGCATATTTGATTGGTTGGTCAATAAGTATAATATATTTCGCGCCAGTTCGCTTTACAAAGTTCTTCAAACAGGAGGGGTGGGGGGGGGGGGGGTCAGGTTGTTTTTTCATATATGAGTGTTTGAATTTGTTTTTACTTAAAAAAATGGGCTCACGAAGGATTTTTTTTACAAATGTAATTTGATTGGTTATAAATGAAATTAACCCTGTCACGTGAACAAGTTCATTAAATTTCGCGCCGGTATTTTGGAATTTATTTTGTAGCCTTTTAGAGAATTTTATGACAAACAAAACATGATGGTCAAGAGAAATGAGATGGGAGAATTGTTCTGGTTCAGTGAATATAGCAGGTTGTTTTTCATATATGAGTGAAGTTTGATTGGTTGATGTAGTCAAGTGAATAAATATATCAGCTTTCGCGTAAGTTTTACTTTAAAAAAAGTGGCTCAAGAAGGCTTTTTTTAAATAAATATAATTTGATTGGTTATGAATGAAATTAAAGCTGTCGCGTGAACAATTTCATTAAATTACGCGCCCGTATTTGGACATTTATTTTGAAGCCTTTTAGAGAATGTTATGACAAGCAAAAGATAATGGTCAAGAGAAATGGGATGGGAGAATTATTCTGGTTCAGTGAATATTTGTTAGTTCGCTGGGGTGTCAGAATTCAGATTTTCTATTGAAATAAAGAAAGTAAAGATATGTATGTCTATTTGTGTGCTTGTGTGTGTGTGTGTGTGTGTGTGTGTGTGTGTATGTGTGTGTATAGGAAGATGATTCTATTAGTAGAAATGGGGGAGGGAGTTGTGTGTGTGTGTGTATGTGTATATGGTTAATATGTGTGTGTATGTGGGAGTATGTTAAGATGGAGAGAATATATATATTTTGTGTGTGTGTATATGTGTGTAGGAAAGTGATTCTATTAGTAGAAATGGGGGACGGAGTTGTTATGTGGGTGGAGGTGTTATGTGTGTTTGGGAGTATGGTTATCATGTTAAGATGAAGATAATATATATTGTGTATGTATGTGTATGTAGAAAAATGCTTCCGTTAGTAGGAATATTTTTGAATGAACATATTTTCCTTACTTATTCGTATTTGTTCTGTTGTATTGTCAGCGCAAACGTATTTTAAGGTTTATTTAGTTCGTGTTTTTATTTTCTAAAGTAGCAGGTGTTATGTGTGTGTATGTGTCTGTTTGGATGGTTAGCATGTTATGGTGTTGACATAATGTATATTAAACCATATTTAATGCTGGTCTATATTTTTGAATAAACATATTTTCCTTATTTATTCGTATTTATTCTGTTGTATTATCAGCGCAAAGGTAAAATGGGAAGACTTGGAATTTGGGTGTCTTATTACTTGCGCATATGTCTAGATTTGCGATTAGTGGTATCTGTCTCGTGGTTGGATCTCGTAATTGTTGGCGATGAACTGTCATTCTGTTTCTGAGTGTGAGTTTAGTTTGTCCTATATAATCTTCATTGCATCCTTTTCATTTAATGGCTTAATCTAGATTTGTTGATGAGCAAGTGAAGTGATTTTGTTACAGCAAAATGTTGTCCTGATTTAAATGTATACTTGTTTCAGTAGTGGTATGTTCTTGTGAATAGTGTTGTAAGCCTCCGCATTTCTTTGGTTGTGTGTTGAGATATATGATAGAATATTGGACGTACATTGAATGTGTTTCTGTTTTCGTAATTCATCAATGTCTATTGCTTTAGCCCTTTCTATTCCATTATTTATTAGTAATTTCGAGTAGAATTTCCTTTAATTCTTGAAGTCTTTTATTTCGCGTTTCATAATTGGAGACAATTGTGCAAATTCTTCTTGCTAGGTTAAAAGGAATGTTCGTCTTCGTGTGCTTTGGATGGTTGGAGGTGAATAGCAGGTATTTTTTGGAATCTGTTGGTTTATAGTGTATGACAGTTTCAATATTTGTGTCTTTTTTTAAGATTAAGATGTCCAGAAATGGGAGTTGATCTTGGCTGTATTCCATTGTGAATTGGATGTGGATGTGGATGCCGTTTATTAAGTTTTTAAAATTATTCAGTTGGTCGAGTGTGTGGGACCAAATAATGAGCCAAGTAGCATTTCCAACTCTCTGATAAATATTTGTGGAAGTTTAATCCATATTTTGATTTGGACTGTTCATATATCTTGACTTCTAAGTATGCCATGACTAAGTGGGCATAAATTGCAGCGGATTTTGTACCCATCGCAGTCCCCGATATTTGCTTGTAAGTACTGCCATCGAAATCAAAAAGGTTGTTCTGTAAGATACATTTTAATCCCTCGGTGATGAAGCTTTTTTCTATTCTGCCAGGTATCTCCTTGGGATATTTCTCTAGCCAGAATCATATTGCTTCTAGTCCGTATTGGTGTGTCATCGTTGTGTAGAGATTCACTAGATCGAAAGACACAATAATAGTGTCGTTGTTGACATGTTTGGGGAGGTGGTTTAAGAGGTCCAGATCGTCTCTTACAAGGCTTGGTATGTGTTTGAGAATTGTGTTTTGTAGTATGTCTATACATTTGCTCAGTCTGTGTGTTTCACATTGTGGGCCCGCTACAATTGGTCTTGATTTAAGGTATGTGGGGTATTGTGTGTTCACGCAGGCTGAGGTGGATTGTTTACAGGCATCGTTAATTATTTTACACTTGTGGATCTTCGGAAGTCCGTAAAGGTTGCTGGTTTTGTATTCAAAATTTGTTAAATAATCGCGTTCCTTTTTAGTTGTCTTCCTGGTATCGACAAATCAGTGTGGTAATTTTTTTTATTGCTGGTAGTTTTTTTACTCTTTCATAGTAATTATTATTTTGTAAGAGAGAGAACATAGAATGTTTATATCTTTCAGCATCCATAATGACAACAGTACTTCTCTTGTCAGCTACATTAATTATAATGTCCGTATTGTTTTTTTATTTCATGGATAATAAACCACGATGAACTGAAGAAAATGATTGCACATGCGGTAGGGGCCAGCATAAAATTAACCCTTAAGGAACATATGTTCAAATTTAATGGTAAAACATATGCCCAAGAGGAAGGAGCAGCCATTGGTGTTAGCATTGCAGGCGACATAGCTAACGTATTCATGGTATGGTGGGACAGTAGACTTAAACAAAAACTTAATGAACAATTAGAAGACAGCTTAACCCTGATAATGTACTCCCGCTACGTAGATGATATAAACATCGTAGTTAAGACACCCCCACTAAAGAACAGTCAGGAACTAGAGAAAAACACAATGGAAAGCATCCAGCAAATAGCAAACTCCATCCACCAGAGCATTAGAGTTACTATAGACTACCCAAGTAGACACCCCAACCATCGATTACCTGTACTAGACACAGAGCTCTGGTTAGATACAATTAACAACCAAAAACAAATCCTCCATTCCCATTATGCCAAACCCATGACTTCCAAACATCTGATCCACCGAAACTCGGCCATTTCGGACCATACCAAAATCAACATACTGATTGCGGATTTGGTACGGGTGATGAGAAATGTGTCCCGCATGTGCAACCCCGAAGAACTAGAGAGACACATACAACACTTCATCCACCGTATGCAGTTCTCTGGCTACAATCAGAGAGATAGAATCAGAGTGTATAAAGGAGCCAGAACCAAATGGGAAAAAATGGTAAATAATGACATAAATGGGACCTGCCCCTTGTATAGGAGCAAATTTTGGAATAGAATAGAAAGAACTAAGAACAAGGCCAATAGAATAAACTCATGGTATGATAGCAATAAATACCAGAGTGTAATGTTCATCAATACAACCCCTAGAGGCGAACTAGCCTACAAATTTAGAAGGGCCCTAAAGAAACATAATCTCAATATTAAGATAGTAGAAAGACCTGGTACCTCCGTAAAAACACTTATTAGCAAGACATACCCGTTCCAAAGTCCCTCATGTATAGATAAGAAATGTATAACCTGTAAAATAAGCCCCCATATTAACTGTAAAACTAGAAATGTAGTATATAGCATAAGATGTACTGAAGGACAATGTAGAAACAAAAATATAGTGTACATAGGTGAGACAGCTTGTAGTATAGGGGAACGAATAAATGAACACTGGCAAGACCTCCAAGATAATAAAGAATCATCTGTGCTCTACCAACATGCTAAGATAGAACACAGGGGTAAATTAGAGAGCATAGAAATAAAAATAGAATCCACACACAAGAAAGACGCAATGTTTAGGCAAATTACAGAGGCAGTAAGCATAAAAGAATTAAAACCAAAATTAAATAGAAAATATGAGTGGAACAGCAACATCACAACTTACAATTAAGGACAAAATGAAAACACACACACACATAGAACAAACAACTTACAATTGAAAACACACACAAAATGAAAACACACACAAGACAAAATGAAAACACACACACACATAGAACAAACAACCAACCACCAATAAATAAATAAATAAACAAACAAATAGAAAAATATAAATAGAAAAATAGAAAAATGAACACAAACACACACAGACACCCGGATGTGGCGCATGCGCAAACTGAGCACGCAACCCACACACAAACAAAATGGCGTAGGATAGAAGAAAGGAAAGGCACAGAAACGAAGAAAGAAATCCCCAGTCACTGATGAGGTCACAGAGTGTGTGACGAAAGAACTATGACTATATATATATAAACAACTATCTGGTTGTGGAACCAACCAACCAACCAGAAATTTATAAATTTGTAAATTTATAAATATATAATAAATTAAATTGAAGTGAAAGCAACTGGTGCGTGTGTTTCTTATTGGCAACATGACCCTCCCAAAGTATAACAATATATATATATATATATATATATATATATATATATATATATATATATATATATATATATATATATATATTTTAGTCTGGTAAATAAATAGCCGAACTTTTGAAGGGTACTTCCTTATATGGAAAGATTTTAGTTGTCAAGGGGATTGGTCAAAATATGTAGCGGACACAGAAAAGCCTATCATGTCAGTGATGCGGGGTGGGGATGGCCTAACTTTCCTGTAGAACTATAGGGGAGTGGGTAGAGCCGTTCAAGCGTTGAAGGTGTAATCTACACGGCAAATTCTAAGGAATGTGTATGAAAGTAGGCCAGAGGAGGTTGGCGAAAAAGGTATCTTTAGAAAGTGGGGAGGGGCGTTATAAAAATAGTAAATGAAATGCGATTAGGGGACGAAGCAAAAATATAATAACAAATGAGAGAAAGATGTAACAGAAAGTAAGTTTGGCAATTGAGAAATGAAATAAGGAGTCTAACCGGGATGCTATATTTCGGCCAAAGCCACAGAATGAGTTGCTAGATTAGAATAATTGAAAATTTCAAAATCAAAATTAAAAATCAATACCACATATATGGGATCTAACACAGCTGCTATGAATAGTTAGTATAGCGTAATCGGCGAATTCTATCTGTAAGTTACTGGGGTGGGGGTACTGAGGCTAAAGAGGCCCGATGGGCTGCCTCGGTGTAGGTGAAAGTGGGGAAAAACAAAGAAACGAATGAGGAAGAAGTTCGGTGGTGGAAAGAAGTGATAGGCGGAGACAAAAGGAAGAAGAAAACATGGAAGAAAAGAAAAGAGGTACATCTACCTATATCAATAGTGATTTACCCTATCTTATTCGGCATGTGGGGAGTTCTAGCTCCTATCTCCGTAGTTGAGCACTGGTGCGGGTGAAAAAACTTGAGCTGGGCGGAAACGTCTGGATAAGGCGTGGTAGGGTCGGAAAGTGCTCAACTACGGAGATAGGAGCTAGATAACGAAGGAATTGTGGTAAGGAAGCAGATAGACCATAACGCACCAAAGTACTCAATACTTAAGGTAGTAGAGTGGGTAATAGGAACAAGTATGACCCCGGCGAAAACACAACATCGACTTCTCCACCAAGAACATCCCAATTCCACCGAGACAACTTTACCTTTGGATGCTCACGCAACAAATCGACCTCTTTGCGAAAAGACTAAGATGGAGAACTTTTTTCTACGACAGATACCGCGACAATCAGGACTTCGAAACCAAGGAGAGATTCGGATTTAATAACTACAAATATCCCCCTCCGAACCCTATGCTCTCAACCTTCGAGAACGACCTTTTCCAACTGGTCAAGAGCATTAAATTCAAACCCAGACACAACACAATCCTACAAAAACTCCGGAGCAAATTAACAGAGTATGAAAACACCAACGACATCATGGTGCACTCGGACAAAACTGGAAACATCTACTTCGTCAACCCCGACAGATACCACACACTGATTAGGAGCAGCCTAAACTCCACCTATAAAAAGGCTAACCATTCAAGTATCGAGAACATACATCGAGATGGACAACAAATTACCTCCAGTCTCGGGGTCGCCGACCGCACTGAACCCGTAGACCCACGGACTCCCTACTTCGCACTGAAGGACCACAAATCCGACTTCGAACGTAAACCATCCATCAGGCTTATAGTAAACAAAATCAGTAAACAAATCCTAGACCACATTATACCAAAAGTTAAACAAAACGCGAGACTTAGTCTATGGGTCAAAACCCAGGAAGTAATCTCATGGTTCAGCAATATGGAGGACAAACGAGACACAAAATTCATCCAGTTTGACATAGAGAGTTACTATGCATCAATTACCTTACCGCTTCTTACGGCCGTCTTGGACTTTGCCGAAACACTCACGCCCATCACCGACCAGGAAAGAAATATCCTCCTCCTCGCCAGGAAAACAGTCCTACTTTTCGACAACTCCAAATGGATAAAGAGAGCTCCTGACTCCCCCTTCGACGTCAGTGTGGGCGCGACTGATTCGGCGGAGGTCACAGATCTTATAGGATTATTCCTACTATTTAAACTCACCGAAATGTTTCCTGCATTCGGGGGTGGATGGTACCGCGATGATGGGCTCCTCACCCACAAAGGGTATAACCCCAGTAGTACAGAGCGGGTCCGTAAACAACTAATCAGCTTCTTCCGGGACTGGGGATTTAAAATAAATCTACAAACATCCCTAACCCGGGTAAACTTCCTGGACGTTACAGTTAACCTCGATAATAATCTGTACTACCCATACAGGAAACGAAAAGACAACCTGCATTACATCCACCGCCGCTCGAACCATCCTAGAAACATCACCAATAACCTGGTTAAAAACATCTCACTCCGCATATCTCGTTTGTCATTCGACGAACAATTCGACAATTCGACAACCAGGCCCTCAAGCGAATGACTTACGGGAGGAAATATCCTATTATCCAGCTTCCATTAGTGGAACCAGCAGGCAACACCGCCGCTCACGCAACGCAACGTGGTTCAATCCTCCCCACAATGCCGAGGTGACAACACCTATCGGGAATATCTTCTTTAGGCCCCTCGAAAAACACTTCCCACTACAACACCGCTACCACAACATAATCAACAAAAACGCCATCAAACTCTCCTACAGCACCACACCTAACTTCGCACAAAACATCGTCTCCTCTAACAACAAAAAACTCAAACCCTATGGAAGAAATAACCTAGACACCGGTGGAGAGCCGACCAGGAGTTGTAACTGTCCTGATAGATCCAATGTGCCCCCTCAACAACAGATGCCGAGATCGTAATGTGATCTACCCGTGCAACGTGAGGACGGACACCTCCAACAAAGCTTATATAGGATTAACCACATGTGAATTCAAGACCCGGCTCTACCAACACCGACATACTTTCCGAAACCCGGCCCGGCGATGTGCCACTACACTTTCAGGCCACATCTGGGACCTCGAAAATAATAATATAACCTACAATCTCACTTTGAGCTTACTGTCCAGAGCTATCTCTTACAAGGGAGGACACCGTCCGTGTAACTTATGCTCGGAGGAAACATTAGAAATGTTGTTTTCGAAGGACCAACTCCTAAACAAGAAAGACGAACGGGTAACCGCATGCAAACACATATTGCGTAGGACGTACCTCGCCCTCAAACCCCATAATGTCGCGCGGGGGGGGGGGGGGATTAGACCTCCCACTTGCCGATTTTGTCAGGGGTAACCCCTGCTCACATAGGTAGACGTAACTTTTTCTCTTTTCCTTTATGTTTCCTTCTTCCCCCTATCTCTTCCTAGTCCTTAAACCCCAGATCTCCTTCCTCGTCTTTTGTTTCACCTTTCCCCTACCTCGATGCAGCCTATCGGTCCTTTGTAGCCTCAGTAACCCATCCCCCCTAATTGTAAGATAGAATTGGCCGATTACGCTTTTTATAGCAGATGTGTTACACCCCAGTAATTTTTTTTCTTTCTGGCTCCTGCTCTATTTCTGTGGTTTCTAATTTTCTTAGTGGTAATTTTGTATTTGTATTTTTGTATTAGTATTTGTGTATTAATATTTTATATTAGTATTTTTGTAGTAGTATTTTAGTATTTTTGTTCTCAACTTATTAACCTGTGTAATATAGCATTGGCTGATTACTAAATATCTATAGCAGTGGTGTTAGACCACCTGTAAAGCCGGCTTTATAAAATTCCTTCACTACTATCTAGTATTTAGTATTGCTCCGATTCTCCCCCTATTAAACTTTTCTATAGCTTAGCAATGCCAATGAGAAGTTTGGAGATTGTGGATATGGCTGAGTAACCAGAAATTGTTTTTTATATATTTATTTCATTATTTTTATAATGGTTGTTTTTACACCCTTTCGATTTACCTATTCTTTCAACTCCCCCCCCCCCGTCCTTCCTCTACTCCAGTACACTTTATTCGACCTTTTATACACTATCCTTACAATCTGCTGTATAGATTTCACTTTCAACGCTTGACTGGGTTTCCCCCACTCCCTCTTTTGTCTACCGGCAAGTTCAGCCACACTACCTCCCACCAAATGCCATGATACATTCATCTCTCTTTACAACAAACTTTTGACCAATCCTCTCGAGAATTACTTTCTTCCCAAATCAGGAAATACCCCCTGAGACGTTCGGCTATTTATTTACCAGGCTAAAAATTCTTGTTTAGTCCAGAAATAGCTGTCGAAACGGCTTGAGCTCTGCCGTCGGAGTCATACTTGTTCCTATATATATATATATATTATAAAGTGAGGTTTATTTTACAAAAGGGAAAAATACGAGGTGTCCTACACGAATGAAAGTATAAGGAAAAAAGATGACATCGAAAATGCAACTGGAGTCTTTTTTCTTTTAATATATTTATTTGGTTCCCTTACAGGTTTCGCAGTTCTCGTGCTTTTTCAAAAGTAGAATTGAGATGGAGGGTTTGTGGCTTTTTGAACTGCGAAACCGGTAAAGGAACCAAATAAAACTAATTAACCAAGAAAGGATTTAAGGTTTCAGGAAAATACAATTACCTCTGGTTTACAATATTAAACACATTTGTTTCAATGATATATCTCTAAATATAATTGAAGTATACCAATTCGACACCCTATACCTTTCACCAAAATGCATGAGAATCAATAACTATTAACAGAAAGCCTACTGTTTACAATTTACTTTAAATACATTGTCCTTTCGGAAATTCACTCGGTATGTCAAGTACAGCCTGAGATAATTTTAAAATAGTTACTTACAAATCAGACAATGCATGAAAGGAAGTTAAACAAATTGTAGGATCGATGCCTATTTTAAGTTAGGTTGTCAACAATATAATTGAATTCAGCTTTAACAATGCTGTAAATAAAAATATAAAGCTTGACATATTTCTGCAGAAAATAAGTTTAATCGAGAAAGTGACAGTTCCTTCCAATGCAACGTTGCTTCTGGCCATTTAAAAACAGTCAGCATAATACGAAGCAATATACATAAAAAATGTGTTTTATTTGTCTTCCTACTTTAATTATGGAGTTTATTTTAAGAAAAAGGCTGTGCTTATGTTTATGCTATACCTTCATGTTATACATTCGGATACTATTTGAATGTTGCGGTATATCTTCATATTATTATTTACAAGATAGATAAACGGTCCCTGACAATAAAGGCACATTGTCAGGGACGGTTTTCCATGGATAATATTTATAGGGAGGAAACGCTGAGTGGTGAAAGTGTAGCGGAGAGGGTAGGGCTGCTAATATATTATGTTTACATAGAATTATTAGTGTGAGGGTAAAAAAAGCCAGGTCGAAAAGAAGGCAGCGGTAATTATTACAGCATTATAAATGTCACCGCATTTGTCGAACTCTAATCTGTACACGCTAATACAGATTAGAGTGTGACAAATGCAGAAATGTCTACATAGGTAGCACCACCAGACTTACACCTCCACGCACCATTTCACACACGCACGAACAATGCACGCTTACACCTTCACTTATTCTCTCTCACACACATACACATACCTAGACCAGTTATAACATGATCATGTAGCCCCCACATTTACATATAAACATATCCTCTCACACTCACACACACAGACACGCATGCTTACACGTATTCTCCCGCACACACTTAGACATACATATCCAAACACTTTTAAAGGGAGACAACCCCTTTATCCACCTAACCTTCACTCTTTGACACTAGAAATACAATGGAATTTCTATACTATTTCCTGTCAGTATGACTTGGCAAGCCAATTAGAACACTGGATTAACCCCTTTACTTCCCTCCGAAGAAGAGATATTATCTCGAAAATTAAGGATATTCAAATAAATTTAAGGTAAAAGATTAATTGTCAGCAATATCTTTTGCATTTGTATTTATATTCTATATCCATAACTGCATCGTTCAGGCCTTCTAGCTCCAAACGTTTATACCTCACTACGCAATGCTTCAAGTAAACTACAATTTCCTCCATATATATATATATATATATATATATATATAAAACATATATTATAACATCATTGACAAAGTAAATGGTGGACATACCTCTATGAATTCGATTAATTTAAACAATACTATTCCCACTCCCAGGCGATTGATTTGTGTGTAATACTGCTTTTGATCTGTACATAATTAACTTCGTTCAGACCTTAGGCATAATTCTTTTCTTTGACTTTCCCACGAACGTCGTCTTCAAACAACGGCCGGTTCTTAACTGAAATCCCCGTTGTAAGATCAGGTGCTTTACTGGAAGAAGCTGCTATCAACTGCTACACTGTAGAGTCAGTGGCATAAACATTCCCATTGGATATATGTTACACAGCATCTGATGAAGTGTTGTATATCCAAAGTTATACGAAGTCTGAAATTACGAGGTTTGTTGCCTTTTCATGAGCCATAGTTGGTGGGGTTTAAATAAACTAGACTTTTACCGGCAAAGTATGATAACCAGAAAATCGTGGAGGGTATCATTCAGCAGATACCATATAGAACATTCTAGGTAAAATAGAGCACATTTTACGTCAGCGTGAATGTTTCCGATTCACCTATATCGCCCAAATCTTTCACTGACATAACCATCATGGAACTGGCAAATGTTTCTACATCAGTCGGAATTTTCCATTATCTTCCAATAGTCAAATAACAGAACACAATAAATAGGTTAATATGCTGCTCCTGGCATTTCACCTTCCAGCAAATGACATAACTAGTTGGAGGAAGTTGAATTAGTTAAACTAAACATGTCTGGCTATTGCTTTTCGTTTTGAAGATGTAAATTATTTTCATAGCTTTCAACTGTTTCCATACTGTTCTTTCGTGTTTCTATAAAATGGAAGAGATCAGTCAACTGCCGCATCATTAGTGTGTCTCCTGCTTTGTAGATTTCAGGAGAGATCGTATCAGATGTTGCTGCTTTATTAAATGAGAGTTCACTGATTTTTTTTTCTGATTTCTTCCTCAATATGTGGTCATGAATATACTGCCTGAATACTATCACTTGTAGGCAACACCATCATTGATTCATTCAGAGTGGTTGGGAAATGGTTCCTTTATAGAGTATACGCAGAGGAGCGTCGCGGAAACAGTGGGCAACGGTCCATACACAACATTCATCGTATAAACGATTGATGGCCCGGCAGCCTGCATAGGCATTTAATGCTGTGGTTTCTTCTGCACATTTTCTCGGACATCATTATATGGAATCATTCCAGCCTAGGCTTCTCTAAAAACTGTGGTTGTACATCTTTCCTCGTTCTCATCGAATACATCTTGATTTCTACGGATTGCTAATCCGCAATGTCCAAGAGTGAGAGTGTCTGACATTTGGCTCATGTCGTTCAATAATGGTAAGGATATCTTCGGTTGTGACGGAAAACCCTCTATCTAGATATCTACGAAATGTTTCTGTTGTCAGAGAAGCACTGATTCTTCAGAGAATTCCCACATCAACGCAAAAAATGCAGAGACACACACATATTCATATATAATTTACAATGTTTCTGTACTACATTTGTCACTATTTATTTTCGCTCAGATATTTGATATTTATCTTGTCAAAATATATAATGAATCGAGAAGAAAATATAAATCATTATTAGCTAAAGATAGATAGGTAGGTATGTAGAGCGTTCGAAAAGTAGGGAGATAGATAGACAGTTAGAATAGATAGAAAGATTGAGATATAGATAAAAATATGGAGAGGTAAATAGATAAAATGCTTTATAGAATAATAAGCTAGACAAACAAACAGCAGTAAAAACGGGTATATATGAAGACATATAGATAGTTAGGTAGGAAGTTAAATAGAGATAGACAGATAGATAGATAAATAAAAATATACATACATACATACATATAACTCGCTTTTATTGATCGGAGATAGAAAACTGTAGATAGCTGTTGCACTACCAATTACGTTCTTATAATCCGTCTGCTAAAATGAAATGAAGAGAAGAAGTCCCCACTGTAAATACATAGTCAAATCGAACACTGAGTGTTTGTGAATTCCCTCATGTTTTTTCTTATTTTGTTATATATACATTTTAACAAATTCCGCTCATAATGCATTGATGACACCGATGTTATAATATAGGGCATTATAACTAATCCATTAAATACGTGGTTAATAATCGTACTCCATGAAAAATAGCCCCGTCTGCATATTTATATATATAAATGGACCTGTTATATTTATCTAAAGACATTTTTTCCAATGCCATCCCGCCCGTCACCTTAATCTATCTTATTACTCATTCTTTCTTCTGATGAAGGATTACATCCGAAACGTTAAGACCATCTTCCTGCTCTATCAAGCGTTAACCTAATATATCCCTAACATATACTGTACAGATAGTGTTGGTATGTCTGTTTACCTTATATATATATATATATATATATATATATATATATATATATATATATATATATATATATATATATTGATTCTTTTTGAATTTGCTACAGACGTAGAGGCAGTGACTTTCTCAATGGCTAGGAATCCAGTCCACGCTTCGCTATTTCCTTTCCACTGAATTATTTCTTTAATAAGTTTCCAGAGTCCTCGCTATGCCTGGAGACTTACACGGAAAAAGACTTTCCTGATGACGGAATGACTTTCTGTATGTTTCTTCGGAAAATATATTTACTCCATTCCAGAAACTAATTAGTTGGAAGTGATTTTTTAGTAAGTAAGTTAATTTTATAATATTCTTATTTTACGTCTCTCATATTATTGTTCTGCAACCCCATACATTGAACCACAATGTTAAAGAGACAAAACCTATATATTTGCTAACATTGGTATGCATCTGTGTGTATATAAATGTTACTAGATATAAATTCCTTATAATTATCTCCAATTCATTTGTCGAGCAATATTTGGCCACGACTGCTACTATGGTGGTGGACTGGCCGCTGTCTTATTAACCACTCGCTTTCCACTGATTGACCTCGATGTCACGTGATTGGATTCTTTTTGAATTTGCCACAGACGTAGAGGCAGTGACTTTCTCAATGGCTAGGAATCCAGTCCACGCTTCGCTATTTCCTTTCCACTGAATTATTTCTTTAATAAGTTTCCAGAGTCCTCGCTAAGCCTGGAGACTTACACGGAAAAAGACTTTCCTGATGACGGAATGATTTTTATATGTTTCTTCGGAAAATATATTTACTCCATTCCAGAAACTAATTAGTTGGAAGTGATTTTTTAGTAAGTAAGTTAATTTTATAATTTTCTTATTTTACGTCACTCATATATATATATATATATATATATATATATACATATATTGAACAAATGAAATTTCATTCCTCACTCTTAGTACGGCTGATACTTACATATAAGTATGTATACGTACATACACACACAGACACACACACACACACATACATATATATATATATATATATATATATATATATATATATATATATATATATATATATATATATATATATATATATATATATATATATATATACAGACATACAGTAGTATGTATATACATACATACAAGCACGCATATATATAAGACTAACTCACTCGATATGCAAATTAGGTCGCTCAGCCGTTAATATGCATAAGGAAAGTATATATATTCAAATGTTCAATCGACTGACAGGAAGGTTTACGGTGCTGATGCGAGCTAATAAGTTAGAAACTAGTTCGTCGTCCCTTTGTCAGTGTTGAACAAAATGGCAACGATGTTAGCCGAACATTGTATGGCTAATAATTATGGCTGTTTGATTACAAACAAACCGAACATTATAATAAATGTTCGGTAAACCTATATGTAGGTATATATATATGTATGTGTGCATGTATGTATGTATATACATACTACTCTACGTCTGTATACATATATGTATGTACATATCCATACTTATATTTAAGTATCACCCGTACTAAGAGTGAGAAATGAAATTTCATTTTTTCCATTTATCGTTTTCGGTACGCCCGGCCGACTAACTCACTCTATATGGAAATTAGGCTTCTCAGCCGTTAATATGCATAAGGAAAATATATACTTTCAAACAGTGGATCGACTGACAGGAAGGTATACATTACTGATGACAGCTAATAAGCTAGAAACTAGTTCATCGTTTCTTTGTCAGTGTTGAACAAAATGGCAAATATGGTTGCCAAACACTGTTCGGCTAATAATACTGGCTGTTTGTTTACAAACAAATCGAGCATTCTAATACATGTTCGGTAAACCCATACGTACATATATATATATATATATATATGTGTACATGTATGTATGCATATACATACTACTGTACGTCTGTATACATATCTGTATGTACGCATACATACTTATATTTATATACATATATATATATATATATATATATATATATATATATATATATATATATATATATATATAAATAAATGTGTGTGTGTGTGTGTGTGTGTGTGTGTGTGTGTGTGTGTGTGTGTGTGTGTGAGTGTGTGTGTAGACGTGTGTGTGTGTGTAACACCTTTTGTATATATGTATTTGTTGTTGTTTTACTGTAATTCCATTCAGAATTTGCTTTTGTTCTTCCTAAATACAATTATTACTATTTCGTATATGAATCGTATGAGAACGATCCTTTCCTAAACCCAATCCACAAATATATGGATGTGGTTGGAATATATACAATTAGATATCAGCTATGCACTAGTGTTTGTCGTAAAATATTTTGAAAACTTTCTTATTGGTGGAAACAAATGGTAAACTACTACGTAGTTGAAAATATAATTTGGAATTCGATTCCTTCCACGGAGATCTACTTATCTCGACAGTAATATAATATTAATATTATTCTCTATTTATGTTGAAGCGCTTTTCCCTCTTGATTTATAAGTTTTCATTAATGTACTCCATTATTCGTAACAGATTGAATAGTATATATTGTAGCTGAATAAATCAATATAATTGTACTTAGTGTTTCTGTTGAATTTAAATGCATACAAAATAATACAAATCATCGTTTACGCAATTGGTCTCTTTTACATGCACCTACAGATATGATAATGATTAGAGTTAGGGGGTCGCCTACTATAAACTAGCTTTTGTTAAGGTAGGGTTTATTATAATTTGGTTTCTTTCATTCGCACAGTATATACATAAACACACACACACATATACAAAGGTGCTTACATGCATATATACATTTATATATATATATACACACACACACACACACACAAATATATATATATATATATATATATATATATATATATATATATATATATATATATATATATATATATATATATATACATATATATATATATATATATATATATATACATATATGTGTATGGGTGTATATATATATATGTGTGTGTGTGTGTGTGTGTGTGTGTGTGTGTATATATATATATATTGCAAAAGGGAGAAATGTTCTGTACAAAACAGGGGTTAAGGGGTTATAGAGAAAAGGTGGAATCGGAAATAGCAAGGAAAATATATTTGAGTATCTGTTTTTCTTTTTACTGCTTTGATTCGTCAAAGTGACGTTATTGAAAAGATGAGACGAACAATTATTTTAAATTAATGAGTTTTATAATATATATAAAATATATAAAATATATCACATATAACCGGTTTCAATCTATGAGTGTATTGAAAATTAAGTGTCGCAAACGTATGTTCATCTTTCTTGTTGGGAAGACTGAGTCTAAAATGGAGCCTTATATATAGAGAGAGAGCAACGTAGCCATAGTATTAGTAGCCGATTTAGTATTGGTAGTTGTGTTTTTTCACAGAACAAAATTATGTTTAGGAGTAGTCTCAATTGATTTAAAGGATTGGTCAAACGTTCAGATGGGAGTGGCGCAGGTAGGGGGGGGGGGATCTAAGCTAGAGACTATTGATGTAAAGGAGAGAAATAAATGAGAGGGGTAACTGGGATTGTCAAAAATATATATATAAATATGCGGTTGTGTGTGGTCGGTAATACACTGAGGTCGATTTCATACGACTTTCCTTTCCAAACAACTGTTGTCCTTATGCCTAAAGCAGGCGCCATTATTACAATCTTTGTCGTTGGTGGTATTATTGCTTTATTTATATTCGTATTAAGAAAGAAACAAAAGTAAACTTGCCACACACATACATAAAAAACATTCATATACTTTTAAATTTTGAGAACTACCACAAAGACAATAACAAATTCTCTTGTTTTCTGAACACTTGTGGATTGCCACAGTTTATATTCACTATACCAATTTACACCCACTTTTACCGCAAATATACCGCGAAATTCTGTGGCTTATCACGTAATCACCTTCATCGTATCAAATGATCATTTAAAGAGATACCAATTTCACCCCCCAAAACTGAAAGAACAATGACTCCCGAATGTTGGTGCGAATTTGCCAAGAAATTTGATCTTCCTCACCATATCAAATTGTACTGCAAACATATACCAATCTGAGCCACTTTTTGCATAAAACTGAAAGAATTCCAAACATCAATTAGATGCAAGTTACAAATTGGTATAGCCATACATCTTTTCATCTCTCGCAACGATGGAATAACATGAACCTTGTGAAATCGGTTAAATTATATATGAAATAATAATTTCTTTATAGAATATACAGATTGATAGAAAAAATAGATTGAGAAGAAAGAATGGAATGTTAAATAGGAACTTATAAAGAAGAAAGAATGGTATTTAAAATAGGAAAGTATGAGAAAAATACGGCAAGTTGTGTGGGGCAAGGACTATGGTGTCATAGAAGAATAGAAAGATAGAGAGGGTGATTGGGCCTCGAGCGCAGCGGTAAAATGGCTATGCACCGTGGAGAAAATTGCAAAAGCATTCCCGCGGACAATGGCCAACGACACCCGCTGCAACAGGCACCCCACCTCACGTGGCACCTTCCCTCCTAGAAGGGCCGCCGTGTACATAAATGATCTCAAAAACTTCAATTGATTTTTCAACTACTTCTTCTTGAAGTATGCATGTATGTGTCTACGTGTATACATATATAAATATATATATATATATATATATATATATATATATATATATATATATATATATACCTATACATCGAAACACACAAACATATTTATACATATATGAATCAATGAAAAAAGTGGTAGTTGATTTGTAATAAACCATCTCTTATATATAACAGATGCCAAACACTCAATGGTATATATATATCCGGAGCATTATTATAATAATTAGCTGAAAAACCACCCTGCGGATGGTTTTCTGCTAGCATTTGTATTGCGCATATTGATATTAGCTTCGCCATCACCCGAGATAACAATGTGTGCTGGCTTGCCTCAAAAATCATTACAGACGTTGCCCAGTACTCCACGCTGATGTCATTTGCTCTGCTGGTTGTTAACCCCTTCCTTTACATTTTCTTTAATATTGCAACGTTAAAGGAATACATCCTTCTGACAGAATCGCGAGCAATTTATAATGTTATCTAAGCATTTGTAATGTTATTTATGTATATATTTAAAACATATATGTTATGTTATTCTACTGTAAATTTATTTATAGGGTTTGCTCCCATTTGTAACGTTATTTAATAAAATAAAAATGTGTATGCATGTAGATATACATCAAATAATATCGTAATTAACAATATACACAGAAATTGAACGAATACTGCGTTACATTGTCTTACGTAATCAGTAACGTAATCCATGATGCACTAAAAAAGACGATATTATATATAAACTGCATTAGAACAATCAGTGACGGAAATATATGAATGTGTATTTAAGCGATCACTAGCCGTAAGTGACATTTGAACATTTTAAAGGAATGAATATTTAAATAAACAATAAAATGTAGTTAATCAACAACTACTAAATTTAGTAGATACATTATGTCATATTCATTTATTACTATTCAAAGTAATCTAAATTATTTTACTAACTGGATTAAAAGAAATAAACAGTACGCATTTTCGCACTCATTACTTTATTATAGATTGTTTCTATGTTTGGCAGAAGACCAGCGATTATCCCATTCTATTACTGGTGCTTTATTTTATCTACCTCATAAGGATGACAAGCAAATTTAACATCGGCGGGATTTCAACTCCGACCATATTATAATAATATTAGTAATGAACGAAAGAAATATCAGTGACCACCGAGCATATGCTTGGTGGTCACCGATCTGTCTACCTGCATATCAACAAAAAATATATATATCATAGGTATTTTGTCTGAAGAGGACATATACTGGTTTATGTTATACATAAACATTAGCATATTCGAAAAATAAATATATAATGAAATAAATACAGATGATATAACATATATATCTTTCGTTTATTACTATTACATACATACATATGGAACAGGTAAAATAGTAAAAGAGTAAAAGAGTATATATATATATATATACACATATATATATATATATATATATATATATATATATATATATATATATATATATATATATATATATATATATATATATAATGAAATAAATAGAGATGATATAAAGTATATATCTTTCGTTTATTACTATTACATACATACCCATGGAAAAGGTAAACGAGTAAGGGTAAAATAGTATACATCTCTATATATATATATATATATATATATACAGTATATATATATATATATATATATATATATATATATATATGTATACTCTTTTACTCTTTTACTCTTTTACCTTTTCCATAGGTATGTATGTAATAGTAATAAACGAAAGATATATACTTTATATCATCTCTATTAATTTCATTATATATATATATATATATATAATATATATATATATATGTACATAAATAGTTGATGCAGGAAACATTTTATGTTTTGGTAGAATTGAGAACTTAGCATTTTAATGATACATATATAACATCATATTATTTGTCTGCTTACACTTTGTTTTATATGAAGCGTCTCTGAAGAATGTATATTATGTGAAATTATTCTTATCATATATAACAGATGAGGCAGATGGCAACTGTGCATAAAATTTGCATAACACAACTATCTCAAAATGAAAAGATACAAATCTATTATGTCAAAACTTATTACTATACTTTCATTCAATTAGTTCTTTATAAAATGGATCCTTTCATGTGTCGCAGTTTATTTCTAGATAAATGATATCGTAATTCTTTTCGATTCCATGATTTAGATAACATGAAACGAAATTTCAAAGAAAGCTTCAAAATTCAATCAATCGAATCCTCACAGTAAATATTATATTCCTTTCACACTAGACATCCGATCGGAAAACAAAAACTGATTGAAACGAAAACAAAATTTTAGTAGATATTTATAGTAAAATAATTTTCTTATGTTTGAATAATTCCTATGTTCCTCTTTACTGGCAAATCCGTTCTGTAAAGCTCATTCTTCATTTCTTAATATGATCTCTTTTTTTTCTTTATAATTCTCAAATACATCCTCCCAAGTTCTCATTTTCCTTCCTTATTAATGAATACTTTTGGTTACGGCATTCATTACATCATGTGCATCTAAATTCGTACTTTTCCCTCAATGAGTTATTTTCCATCCATATTATATGATTTATATTTCCAATCAAAAAAATATACCGTTGAGAAATATATGAAACTCCTCTTTATATAAATTATATTGACATTAACGAAAGACTAAATCAATTATCAATGGTATATAATTGTCTCATATAGTCCAATAACTCTATTGAAAATCCATAACTTCTATTGTGAATGTGAATATTAATTACTTGCCATTTCCCTGGGTCTCGCTGAAAAATACAAAGAAGTGTTCGTTTTCTTCCCCCAAATAAAAATGTATATTTATTAATGAGTTATATTATACAAACGGCATTCAGTTTATTCCCCTATAATTTATTCATTTAAATTCCATATGGTTTGCTTAATTTAGTTATGTATTAATTTGTCAATTTTGCATATCATAGAAAATGAAATATCATAGAAGCTTATTTCATACATATACATCCCACTATGAATTGACCAATTGTCTAATGATTATGATGATGAACATTTTGAAGCCTATCCATATGTATATATTTTTCTCTAAATAAAAGCCAGCTAGTGCATAAGAATGTAAATAAGTTTATAATTGTTGTTTAAATTATCTTCTATTTATTAGTTATAGCTATCAGATATAACCAGGCGTTAGTTTACCTTCCGTAGAGCTTTCAATGGATTTAATATTTTTTCTCATGCATCTTGCAACACATTAATTAGAGATTTAAAATTATGCCTGGCTTGATCTGTTATGTTTATCTTGGCTAGTATTATGTTTTAATAATCCACAGTATTCAAACGTATGTGTACATCTTTCAACTTGATTATTGTCTATTTTCAATGCATGCAGCATTGAAAATAAATATGGGAATTCAATTCGACAAAAATATTCTCTGCCCTTCCTCTAGTCTATAAAGTCAGAAATTATTTTTCACAGCTAATTCAAATTAATATCACATTTCTTTAATTTGTTGCAATTATCTTTCACTTTTTCGAAGTCCCGCGAGATAACACAGAAAGGTTTTCGTTTCAACTTGAAACGAAGAGGAAACGTTCTCAATTCAATGAGATATTTTACCACTTTCTTTTCATAAAAACTTACACTATGGTAACGTTAATCCATAATTTTCATTGATAATGAAGGAGAATTATTGACTTTAAAATAAAACCGGTTACATTTCTCCAGTCGTTGTTATGAAATTTGAATATGGAATGCGATTGTGACACCATGAATATTTTTGTAATACATTTCAAAATATAAACCCTTCATAATTATATGCCAACCGTACGTTAACAGTTCAAATTCATACACTAAAGATATAGTACATGATTGTTGCTGGTTTGATATTTCAAATTATATTATGCTATTTTACGAATAAATGGTCAGGTCATATGTATATTGAGAAGAGAGAGTTTGTTGAAAGTTTGTTTAGTGGCTAGTCATATCCAGTTACCTTGAAGAATATTTTGCGCCTAAATTCTGTCAGAAGTGGATTTCGATTCATGTGGTACCTTATTCAGTACACGTCGTTTATTATGCTTACTTCCCAAATAGGGTATGTAATGCATATTCATTTAAAAAAAAATATGTCATTAATCATTTAATCATCAAGCAATTTCCGTTTAAATCAATATTAAATATACATAACATTTGCGTTGAAATATTAGTGTGTGTGAAATCCAGAAACATAGACGTGTGGATGGTTAAATATAGAAAGCTTTTGCTAAGAGTTTTGTTCCAATTTGGTAATAAAAGGTGACAACGATAACATTGATGCACGAGCATAATAAACGTCCCCACATCGCATATTTGCTTATAAAAAATTAGAATTATCTTTGTTATTGCTTTCAACAAATATCTGTTATCTGCTATGTACTTCATCACGGAGAGTCCTTGCATATTACATACATTAGTGATAATAATTGTTACTACTTTTGGCACAACGCCAGCAATTATCCCACTGTATTACTAGTACCTTATTCTATCGAACCAGTAAGGATGAAAGGCAAAGTTAACATCGGCGGGATTTGAACTCAGAATGGCAAGAGCCGTAACTCTATGCGTCAAAGCAATACTGCCAATCCAATAGTTTTAATAATATGGGCTAAACATTATAAAAGCATTGAAAAGCTTGAGCATTGCTTCACTGTCTGTGGTTGGTACATATTCTAAATACTGTAATAATATTAATCATTTTTGAAAGAAAAGAATATGCAATGTGAATTAAAAAGAATAACATATAGCAGTCTGCATCTGTAGGCACATTCATACGTGAGTGTGACAAATTCAGCCATATCTTACCAGATTAAACTGCAGATATTGCCACATTCTAGTAGTTTTTATTATCTCGTGAACACTGGTTAAGTCAAGAAACTTTAAAAAACATTCACAACTATCACTCGCTCAATATCTCCCTCATGCATGTTATCTCAGACATTTCTAATTAAAACTGCAGTTGAATATTTTAGACTATAACAATATAACATATGTTTACTAAATAATGTATTAGTATTCTATGTTCATATAAATTAGTATGAAGAGATATAAAAAAAAAATTATTTCAAAAACATTAATATCCTCTTTAAGTCAGTCAATAGATTGATTAATATTATTTTAAAATTCTAATCAAATTATAATTTATAAATACATTACATAACGAGGCTTTTGGCTATTCCATATTTTAATTAGAAATTAGTTACATACAAGTGTTGTGTTGAATTTACTTATAAAACATTCTAGTAAACAAAGTTGAGGATGCACCTCTATTTTTGGAAGTTGTTCACCACTGTATTTAATTAGAGACGCAGCGGTAAACAATTTCTTAAGTGTGAAAATAACTTTTTTTAAAAGATGTTTCGCAGTTTTCAATACATGTTCCTAAAGGTAATTTAATCTTTAATTCTTCACGGTAATCGGTAATTGGACCTATGGATGTATATCTGATGTATATATCCAACTTATTTAGCAGGATGAGAAAAGTAATCTTTTAATATCGTTCTCATCCACTATACCCCTTATAGTTCTGATTGTTTCTGTCAGTACGTATGCCTTCCTGTCACACTCTCTCTCTCTATTTACATAGACCCACCCACACACACACACACATATACATATACACACACACACGCATACATATATTTATATATATATATATATATATACGATATTAAACAAATGGAAACTATATTTATAAAACCATATTTATTTGATTATACATATTTCAGGGATACCATATTAAAAATATGGCATTCCTTCGTGAGATAAAATACAATATATAAACAGTTTTATAAATAATGTTGACGTACCATAATATAAGCGACCATTAAATTAGGAGGCTGCCTTGGTATCCCTGAAATATGTATAATGAAATAAATATGGTTT
>OZ024740.1:190656074-190706819 GCA_964016885.1 Eledone cirrhosa
GGGTAATCTATATATTTACAAAGTAGTAGAATGGGTAGACTGTTAGTAGGAAACTAGCAGTCCTTCATAGAAATTGAGACCATTTTAATTATCTGCTATATATCTAAACGTACAGTGATCATGCCTAAACTTCCAAGCATATCGCTCTGCCATATCAACATTGACCAAGCATTATTTCTTAAATATTTAATTTGGAATGTGATATCCCATGACAAACCAAAAAACTTGATTAGATAACAATTGCCAGTTTATTGCACGCTTACTTTTAATTGGTTTTAGACATTAACTGATGAAGCATCCACATTACGCATCATGGTATAAGTTCTAATAATTCATACACATTATCAAATTCTTTCTCATGTTCGTTAAGTATGCTTTTCTATTTTCTGACACTGCTTGATTTTCATGGGCTAACATTTGATTTACTTTCACAATGGGCACTCATACACACACACACAAGCACGCAAAACACACACACACACACACACACACACACACACACACACACAGACACAAACACACACACACACACGCACACACACACACACACACACACACACACACACACACACACACACACACACACACACACACACACACACACACAAATACCCCCACACACACACGCATATATATATTTATGTATATGATATATCTAGATGTGTGTATGTATGGGTGTGTCTGAATGTAAATGGAAACAACAAAGCAATCAATACACTATAATGAAGGAATTTATTAATTTAGCATTTGATATAGTAACGGAATTCTCTTAACGCCACGGACACTTGTCATTTATCAGAATATAAGTTGATAAATAAAAGAAGAATCCGTAAGATAGAGGAGAATGTGAATAGGAGAACACAGCCATTTTGAAGAAAGGGTGGTCAGACGATATCTTAAATATTAGAGTATGTCTCTGTGTTTTCGTTTGTTCCTATATCTGTGCAAAACTGGAAACGAATATGCGTTAGACAGTATCAAAGCTGTTTGGTGTGATAGTGTAATCGTGCAAGAGTTTGCGCGCTTGAGTTGACCAATGCATATAAGTATAATTATGTATGTAAAATTATGAGTATTCATATGGGCACACACACACATAGGAACAGTCGCAAGGGGTTTTTAAAACTGTGAGGTAATGCTCGGTGCTATGTTAAATCTGCTAACGGCTGAACTCTGAAGTATGCAGTCACAGCGTGTATTTAAATATCCGGAGGGAGTGAAGGTACTAAGATGCACTTTTGATTCTGTAGGTGACCGCTTCTGCCACACATGTGCATGGAGTTGCATAATTATTAACGATTAGTCGCTCTTTCGATGTATCATGGTCAATGAACCTTCTAAAACGATCACAAAATGATCTAATTAAACTTCATTTTTTCGTATCGATGTTCCACCCATAATATATTTGTATATACAATTGGTATACACATATTTAAGGTGGGCCAATGAGGTTGATAGGCCTCAAAGCAGCGTGTAACGGTAGACTCACCAAGGTAGGGCTTTCATTGCTTACGTTTTTGTGGTAGGTCACGGTCGTATAGTGTATCTTCGAAGAATCTACAAAGTCATTAGAATATTTTTATTTTGAATAATCGAAAAAAAAAAACGAATGTCCGTTGTAGGTTGTTATGAGTACTTCAATCTTTTACTCTCGTTGCAGACGGATGAAGGGTCATGGGGAATTGAATGACAGAATATTAGGTAGTATTAACGTCACCACCTATTTTTAGTGCCGATATTCGAACGCATTCATTCGGTCATCCGCAGAAGCAATCTATATATTTACAAGGAGAGAGATTACTCTCGAATATTGGCACTAAATATTGGCAGTGATATAATCACTACGTTTTGTGTTATTATTCAATTTACTATGATCAATCGGTCCTCTGAAACGATCGTAGAACATTGAAGTGCTCTTAGTAACCTTCATTTGACTTTTGTTTTATATTCATTGTTCAACCCCCCCCCCCCCCTCAATTCTTCTCTTGAAAAGCAAAAGAGCCGTGAAACCGGAAAAGGAAAGAAAAAATATACTTTAAAATACTCCAGTTGCATTTTTGATTTCTTTTCCTTACACTTTCGGTCGTGTAGGACTGAACGAGTTCAGTACTATAAGAACACGCCAGACGAAGACATGACGGTAATATAGACAATATAGAAATTAAAATAATATCTAAACAAATGACTCAACTGGTAGACAAATCAGAGAAGCAACTGAGATAGAGCTAAGAAGACCAAACATAAACTGAAAAAAAAATGATTGGAATAATAACAACAACCATATCCAAACAAATAACACCGACTTAAGAGAAATATAAATAAATAAATACATAAATGTATACACATGTATAATAACAACAAACACATATAAACAGACACTAGTAAAGAAAGATAGAATACAAAAACAAAACACGAACACTCAAACAAGAACACACACGCACCAAACATTAAACACACTCGCTAATGCATTCTCAGAGAGGGAGACAAGAATAAATAAATAAATAAATAAATAAATAAATAAATAAATAAATGAATAAATAAAATAAAAATGGCGTAGACATTACAATACAATACAGTAGGGGGAAAATAATAGTAAGACTGATGATGTTGCAGATTTGCAACGAAAGAACTTTGATAGACTATATATATTTATAACTTTATTTTTAACCGTTGGTCAATCAATGATAAACATTGATTGCCAAACGAATTAACTATGGAGACATCAAAGATACAGAACCGAAATCCAACCAAATAGTGAGTGTGTTCTGTTATTATTTCTGGCAATACTATTACAATATGACCCTCCTATATATATATATATACAGTATATATATTAATATATATATATATATATATAAATTGAAACAAAATGAAAACGAAATTTCATTTCTCACTGACCGATTTAACTCACTCAATATGCAAATTAGGCTGCTCAGCCGTTAATTTTCATAAGGAAAGTATATACTTTCGAACGTTCAACTATCTGGCAGATGGGTAAACGGTGCTGATGATAGCTAACAAGCTTGAAACTAGTACATCGTTCCTGTGTCAGTGTTGAACAAAAAGGTGACGTGGTTGCCTTAACACCGTATGGCATAAATTCAGGCTGTTCAGTTTGTTTACAAACGAACAAAGCGACGTTAGCGCCGCTAAACTGATACGTGCATATATGTATGTGTACCTGTATGCATATGTATATATATATGTATATATATATATATATGTGCATGCTACTGTACGTCTGTATACATATATGTATGTACGTATACATGCATACTTACATTTAAGTAAGTGCCATACTAAGAGTGAGAAATGAAATTTCGTTTTCATTTTGTTTCAATTTATCGTTTTCGGTATGCCTGACCGATTTAACACACTCAATATGCAAATTAGGCTGCTCAGCCGTTAATTTTCATAAGGAAAGTATATACTTTCGAACGTTCAACTATCTGGCAGATGGGTAAACGGTGCTGATGATAGCTAACAAGCTTGAAACTAGTACATCGTTCCTGTGTCAGTGTTGAACAAAAAGGTGACGTGGTTGCCTTAACACCGTATGGCATAAATTCAGGCTGTTCAGTTTGTTTACAAACGAACAAAGCGACGTTAGCGCCGCTAAACTGATACGTGCATATATGTATGTGTACCTGTATGCATATGTATATATATATGTATATATATATATATATGTGCATGCTACTGTACGTCTGTATACATATATGTATGTACGTATACATGCATACTTACATTTAAGTAAGTGCCATACTAAGAGTGAGAAATGAAATTTCGTTTTCATTTTGTTTCAATTCATCGTTTTCGGTATGCCTGACCGATTTAACTCACTCAATATGCAAATTAGGCTGCTCAGCCGTTAATTTTCATAAGGAAAGTATATACTTTCGAACGTTCAACTATCTGGCAGATGGGTAAACGGTGCTGATGATAGCTAACAAGCTTGAAACTAGTACATCGTTCCTGTGTCAGTGTTGAACAAAAAGCTGACGTGGTTGCCTTAACACCGTATGGCATAAATTCAGGCTGTTCAGTTTGTTTACAAACGAACAAAGCGACGTTAGCGCCGCTAAACTGATACGTGCATATATGTATGTGTACCTGTATGCATATGTATATATATATGTATATATATATATATATATGTGCATGCTACTGTACGTCTGTATACATATATGTATGTACGTATACATGCATACTTACATTTAAGTAAGTGCCATACTAAGAGTGAGAAATGAAATTCCGTTTTCATTTTGTTTCAATTTATCGTTTTCGGTATGCCTGACCGATTTAACTCACTCAATATGCAAATTAGGCTGCTCAGCCGTTAATTTTCATAAGGAAAGTATATACTTTCGAACGTTCAACTATCTGGCAGATGGGTAAACGGTGCTAATGATAGCTAACAAGCTTGAAACTAGTACATCGTTCCTGTGTCAGTGTTGAACAAAAAGGTGACGTGGTTGCCTTAACACCGTATGGCATAAATTCAGGCTGTTCAGTTTGTTTACAAACGAACAAAGCGACGTTAGCGCCGCTAAACTGATACGTGCATATATGTATGTGTACCTGTATGCATATGTATATATATATGTATATATATATATATATGTGCATGCTACTGTACGTCTGTATACATATATGTATGTACGTATACATGCATACTTACATTTAAGTAAGTGCCATACTAAGAGTGAGAAATGAAATTTCGTTTTCATTTTGTTTCAATTTATCGTTTTCGGTATGCCTGACCGATTTAACTCACTCAATATGCAAATTAGGCTGCTCAGCCGTTAATTTTCATAAGGAAAGTATATACTTTCGAACGTTCAACTATCTGGCAGATGGGTAAACGGTGCTGATGATAGCTAACAAGCTTGAAACTAGTACATCGTTCCTGTGTCAGTGTTGAACAAAAAGGTGACGTGGTTGCCTTAACACCGTATGGCATAAATTCAGGCTGTTCAGTTTGTTTACAAACGAACAAAGCGACGTTAGCGCCGCTAAACTGATACGTGCATATATGTATGTGTACCTGTATGCATATGTATATATATATGTATATATATATATATATATGTGCATGCTACTGTACGTCTGTATACATATATGTATGTACGTATACATGCATACTTACATTTAAGTAAGTGCCATACTAAGAGTGAGAAATGAAATTTCGTTTTCATTTTGTTTCAATTTATCGTTTTCGGTATGCCTGACCGATTTAACTCACTCAATATGCAAATTAGGCTGCTCAGCCGTTAATTTTCATAAGGAAAGTATATACTTTCGAACGTTCAACTATCTGGCAGATGGGTAAACGGTGCTGATGATAGCTAACAAGCTTGAAACTAGTACATCGTTCCTGTGTCAGTGTTGAACAAAAAGGTGACGTGGTTGCCTTAACACCGTATGGCATAAATTCAGGCTGTTCAGTTTGTTTACAAACGAACAAAGCGACGTTAGCGCCGCTAAACTGATACGTGCATATATGTATGTGTACCTGTATGCATATGTATATATATATGTATATATATATATATATGTGCATGCTACTGTACGTCTGTATACATATATGTATGTACGTATACATGCATACTTACATTTAAGTAAGTGCCATACTAAGAGTGAGAAATGAAATTTCGTTTTCATTTTGTTTCAATTTATCGTTTTCGGTATGCCTGACCGATTTAACTCACTCAATATGCAAATTAGGCTGCTCAGCAGTTAATTTTCATAAGGAAAGTATATACTTTCGAACGTTCAACTATCTGGCAGATGGGTAAACGGTGGTGATGATAGCTAACAAGCTTGAAACTAGTACATCGTTCCTGTGTCAGTGTTGAACAAAAAGGTGACGTGGTTGCCTTAACACCGTATGGCATAAATTCAGGCTGTTCAGTTTGTTTACAAACGAACAAAGCGACGTTAGCGCCGCTAAACTGATACGTGCATATATGTATGTGTACCTGTATGCATATGTATATATATATGTATATATATATATATATGTGCATGCTACTGTACGTCTGTATACATATATGTATGTACGTATACATGCATACTTACATTTATATATATATATATATATATATATATATATATATATATATATATATATATATATATATATATATATATATATATATATATATATATATATATATATATATATATAGGTGGGTAACATTCCCGTGATCCATGTACGAGTTCTCTCCAGCGATCTCAGTCCCTCATGTTCGGTGCCATGTCCTGCGACTCCAAGAGACCAGTGTCTGTCCTTAGGTCATCAACATATGTCTTCCTCTTCCAGTGTGACAATGCAGGGGCTCCCACAGGATCACTGAGTGCAGTGTCAACTCTGGATGTTAGTGGGCATGTCCAGCTAATCTCGGTCTCATCTGTGTCACATTTCAGGTGACGTGTGGGAGGCTCCCGTACAACAGCACAGACTCCAATACAGCAAGGCTGATAATTAATGAGATTAAGACGAAATATCCAGTAGAGAATATTAAGAAGCCAGAGAAGAATACTAATGTAGGCGGGAAGCCGCTAGAATTGGTTGAGGACTTCCTGTATTTGGGAGAAAAGATTCGGAATACGGAAGATGATGTGGTCGAGAGGGAGACAAAGCCTGGGTGGCGTGCCACAGCTAGGGATCGGTGTGGAAGACGGACCTTCGTAAAGACCTGGACAGCACCATAGGGTGTTAGCAGTGTTTGCATAGCTACTGCTTCCCGAAACCGGATTTCTTTAGAAATACGAAATTTCTATACATATTGCATAAAGCTATGCTTGAAGAGAAGTCTTATTTCTTTGCTCTCTCTCTCTCTCTACATATATATCTATATATATATATATATATATTTATTTATTAGTTATGTAATAAACAACATAAGAGAATTATTTCATTCACCAGTGGTTTCTTGAAGGCAGATGTTGTGTGTCTTCAGTCGTCAGAATGAATAAAAAAACATGGTGTTTTTATTAAATATGGATTTGAAAACAAAATTCAGGAAATATGAAAATGAGGCTGAAACAAAATAGGCAACAAGGAAATAGTGGAAAAAATATTATAAATATATATAAAAAACATAAATATCTAGAACATAAACATACACACACTCAACTACGCGCATATACATAATAATACGTATACGTATCTTTTATCACATAAGCGTGTTTGCGTCTACATAGAAATACGAACAGGAACGTAAATACATACACATACATATACACATATATATATATGCACACAAATATATACACACAAATACACATGTATATACACATACTCACACACACACACACACATATATATATATATATATATATATATATATATATATATATATATATATATATATATATATTAATATATATATATATATATATATATATATATATATACGTACACATACATACATATACACACATATATACATGTAAAAGAACGTATCAATGTGTGCGAGTCATTGGGAGGTAGGTTAGAAACAGAAATAACAAAATAAATAAGAACAAAAATGTCCACAGAAATATAAATATATATAACCACAGATTAGATGGTTCGTTGATTACTCAATGAATACAATTTTACAATAAATTAAAAGCACTCATCAGTAAAGGTTTTCATGGAGTTTTTAATATTATTCAAAATCTTAACAAATGAAAGATATTCACATAATCAAAATATATGCTTTATTATATATATTTCAAAGGTACTGTGTTGTTATTTCAGTACGTCCTCATCAGATAAAATATATGATATATGACATACCGCTACCGTCTTGGTTATACTATTCCAGTATTCTATAAGAAAAGCAAACTAAAAATCAAAATCAAAATCAAAATAAAGTCAAAAAGGGGTCGTGTAGACAACGAAAGGTATGAGTTTGTGTGGGGGGAGGATAAATAAAAACATCTTAAAAATACACACGACATGAATATATATATATATATATATATATATATATATATACAGAAACACATATATATATACACACATACAAACACACACACCCATATATGTATATATATATAAAATAAATATACATACATATATATATATATATATATATATATTTATTAAAATAACAGATTAAAGTTTAAGCAAAGAATCGCTGCTTTCACCCTTAATGGATCTTCTGAAACAAAGTCAATCTGTAAACGCAGAACTGGATATTTCAAAAAACGTTGCAAGCGGAGGAAGACAGGAAGACGATACTTTGGTTCGGGAACGTTCGCTGGCAAAGAACGGAAAAAAACGAATATAATACGTCATTAATAGGAGCGGAGAAAAACAATTACGCGCAAAGACAGAACCACGTTTATGGTATAAAAGAGGTCGTAGGTGGTGCAGAGAGACGTTCTCTGGTAATGAAAGAAAAAACGAAGATAATACGTCATATGTGGAGCGCAGAGATCAATAGCACGCAAAGACAAAACCACGTAAATGGTATAGCAGAAGTCGTAGACTAAAATTCTAACAAGGAGACCAAATGAATCACCGCTACAGAATTAAGAACAAAGTAAATAAATACAATACAGAAGTAATAGAAATAAATAAATACATACACGCAAACACATACTTACATACACGAGTATACGCAAAAAGTTACCATAGGTATACAAAACCCCGCACATATAAATATGTGTGTGTGTGTATGCGTGTATACAAATAAATAAATAATTATATAAGCGTATATAAATAAATAAATACTTATATAACAAGCGCACACACATACCTTCATATAAACACACGAATGTTCGGAGACGTAAGTCAACCAAAACATGAAGTACACATATACACACACCCACCATACGTACGAACCTGCATACTCACACAGACGCAAAACTCCCGTATACACATAACCAAATATATAAAATTATACGCCATAACAATCAAATATACGTACGAGAAGGTATACGTACCTTCACAAAACATACGGGTAAAATATACTTACCTATGCAAATAAGTAAAGGTATAAACAAAACACATACTTAGCTCCCACATCAAGACGTAAAATATCCACGTATAGATTGTACTATCCGTTAGCGTATAACGTGGGGCTGTAATACAGGAAAGTTTTGTGCAATTTATGTTTACAAGCCCTCTTTGGATTTTAGTCTTCAAATTTATTAGTATTACTATATATATATATATAGACATGCACACATATATATATAAATACTCATACATACATACATATACACACACATCCACATATATATTGTCTAACAAAGTTCTTTCGTTGCACATCTGCAACATCGTCAGTGGTGCTATTATATATCCTCCCGTTGTATAAAATGGCTACACCATCTTTATTTAGCGTATATATATATATATATATACACACACACACATGTGTACACAAATATACACACACACACACCTATACATACAGACATATATATAAATATACACACACACACATACACGTGCGTGTGTGTGTACATAAACATATAAGCAGACAAACTATAAATACACACACGCTCACAGGTGGGTGTATACAAAGGGGTTTCTCAAAAAATGAAAACATGAAACATTGATATTATACTCCAGAAGAACTGTTGAGTGCTTCGAAACAGTTAACACTATATATTTTTGTTGAAAAACCGACAAAATAAATATCGCTATGCTTATAAATACGCGTACACATACACATACACATATAGACATAGACACATATATATATATACATATATATGTATATACACATATATATATTGTTATACTTTGGGAGGGTCATGTTGCCAATAAGAAACACATGCACCGCTTGCTTTCACTTCAACTTATTATATATTTATAAATTTATAAACTTACAAATCTACAAATCTATAAATTTCTGGTTGGTTGGTTGGTTCCACAACCAGATAGTTGTTTATATACCAACCAACCAACCAGAAATTTATAGATTTGTACATTTGTAAATTTATAAATTTATAAATATATAATAAATTGAAGTGAACCCATGGTGCGTGTGTTTCTTATTGGCAACATGACCCTCCCAAAGTATAACAATATCGGTTTCAACACACGATTTCAGATAAAGAATCTTGCTAAACAAATTCAGAAACGACACATATATATAAATATATATATATATATATACACACATATATGTATACACACACAAACACACACATACTTACATATAAAATAATTATTTCTACTTTGTCACAAGGCCAGCAATTATCCAGCACATTACTGGTACATTATTTTATCGATCACGTAATGACAAAAGGCAAAATTAACCTCGGCAGGATTTGAACTCACACCGTAAAGGGCCGTAACTCTGTGCTGCAAAGCATAGCGTCCGACCCTCTACTGATTCTGCCAACCCACGCCCTTCGTATAAAATAATAAAAACACGTATAAATGTATGTACACATAAGCCTGTCTGCATATGCGCCCACATACAACCTCATGTGAGTACACTTAAAAACCTAGCGGGTAAGTAAGGACAAGGGGGAGTAAAACTGAGATCAATTAATAAAAATAATTTTTAAGAACAGGTAAGGGAGAAAAGAGGTGTAAATTTGAAGTAGAGAGTGAGTGTTTGTGGTGATATCTGGATAAGGGTGTATAGTTAACAAGTGATCTGGGTAAAGGATGAAGGTGGTGGGTGTGTATGTGTTGAAGGTATGGTAGAAAATAGAGGGTGGGATTTATAAGTCAAATGAAAAAATAAATTTACAAAGAGATGAGGAAAAAAAGTATATATTACTAGAAAGTGTGTGTTCATAAGGTAATGATATTGGTAGTGAGTGGAAGGCGTGATAAGTAAAGAAGAAGTTAAGGTGGTTGATTTGTCGTTGGTGTGTTAATCCAGTTAAAACGTAGGGGGGGGGGGGAGCTCAAGTTTTGGAGAATTCTAAATTTTTCCGTAGTACACAAAAAACATTTCTTGGTTTCCCTTTGATATTCTCTTGAATGGTTTAAAATAGACCAAGCAATAGTGTACTGAATGTTTTGGTCTTTAAACTATCATATATATATATATTAGAAAGTGAGGTTTTTTTACAAAATGAAAACAACCGAGGTGTCCTACACGAGTGAAAGTATAAGGAAAAAAGATGAAATCTAAAATACAACTGGGGACTTTTTTTTTTATAAAAAATATATATTTATTTGGTTCCTTTAACGGTTTCGCAGTTCTTCTGCTTTTCAAAAGTAGAATTAAGATGTAGGGTTACTGATTGTTCTCACATCTGGTTGGTGTTTGATTGTTACTTCTGTTTTATATGGAAAAAATTGGCTCGAAATGCTAGGTTTTTAGAGAAGTAATTTGGTTGGTTGGTGAGTAAGTATAATAAATTTCGTGCCAGTTCGCGTTACAAAGTTCTTATTATCTTTACTTTAAAAAAGTGGGGGGGGGGGGCTTTGGGGCTCAGGTTGTTTTTTCATATATGAGTGAAGTTTGGTTGGTTGATGCACTCACGTGAATAACCACATCATCTTTCGCGCTATCTTGTGTTTGAATTTCTTTTTACTTAAAAAAAGGTGGCTCACGAAGGTTTTTTTTTTATAAATGTAATTTGATTGGTCATAAATAAAATTATGACTGTCACGTGAACAAGTACGCTACATTTCGCGCCCGTATTTTGGAATCTTTTTTTTAGTAGCCAAACAAAAGATAATGGTGTCAAACAAAAGATAATGGTCAAGAAAACGGGATGGAGAGAGTTGTTCTGAGTATGACTGATGTGCTGAAATGTGATTTGATTGGTTATAAATGAAATTATGACTCACATGAACACGTACCTTAAAATCGTGCCCGTATTTGGGAATTTCTTTTGTAGCCTTTTAGAGAATTTTGTGCCAAACAAAATATAATGGTCAAGAAAAACGGTTTGGGGAGGATTGTTCTGGTTCAGTGAATATGGCTGCTATGCTGGGGTGTCAACATTTAGACTTTCTATTTAAATAAAGAAAGATGAGATATGTATGTTTATTTGTGTGCTGGTGTGTGTGTGTAGGAAGATAATTTTATTAGCAGAAATGGGGGAGAAATGTGTGTGTGTATGGGTATTAACTCTGTGTAAGTATGTGTGTGTGGGAGTAAGATCAGCATGTTAAGATGGAGAGAATATATATATATATATATTTGTTGTGTGTGTGTGTCAGAAAATGATTCCGTTAGTAGAAATCGGGGAGGGAGTTATGTGTGTGTGTGTGGGGGGGGCATGTTAAGGTGTTATAGTATTAACGTATGTTAAGGTTTATTTAGTTCTGGTTTTTCTTTTCTAAAATAGAAGGTATTATGTGTGTGTACGTATGTGTCTGTTTGGATGGTTAGCATATGGTGTTGACATAATGTATGTTAAACTATATTCAATGCTGGTCTATATTTTTGAATAAACATATGTTCCTTATTTATTCGTATTTGTTCTGTTGTATTGTCAGCGCAAAGATATAATGGGAAGCCTTGGAATGTGGGTGTCTTATTACTTGCGCATATGTCTAGATGTGCACTCAGTGGTATCTGTATTATGGTAGGATTTCGTAATCGTTGGCGATGAACTGTCTTTTGGTTTCTGAGTGTGAGTTTAGTTTGGCCTATATAATCTTCATTGCATCCTTTACATTTAATGGCATAAAGTAGATTTTTGATGAGCAAGTGAAGTGATGTTTTACAGCAAAATTTTGTCCCGATTGAAATGTATACGTGTTGCCTTCAATGAGGTAGGTGCAAGTTCCACAATTACAGCGACCACATTTTTTGACAGTTGTCTTGTGGTAAGTAATTTGGCATTGGTGAGTAATGTTTTTAGTGATTTCGGTTTTCTTTTGCTTTTGATTATGTTGAGTGTTTCAAGGGCTTTTTTTCATTATTGGGTCTTGTTTCAATAGTGGGATGTTCTTGTGATTAGTGTTGTAAGCTTCCGCATTTATTGAGTTGTGTGTTGAGATATATGATAGAATATTGGATGTACCTTGAATTTGTTTCTGTTTTCGTAATTCATCAATGCCTATTGCTTTAGCCCTTTCCATTCCATTATTTATTAGTAATTGTGGGTACTCTCTTTCGAGTAGAATTCCCATTGATTCTTTTATTTCACGTTTAATAATTGGATACAATTGTGCAAATTATTCTTGCTAGGTTAAAAGGGGTATTCGTCCTTGTGTGCTTTGGATGGTTGGAGCTGAATAGCATGTATTGTTTGGAATCTGTTGTTTTCTAGTGTATGTCAGTTTCAATATCTGTGTTTTTTGTATGATTAAGATGTCCAGAATTGGGAGTTGATCTTGGCTGTATTCCATTGTAAATTGAATGTGCTTATTAAAGCAGTTAATTAAATTTTTGAAATCATTTAGTTTGTCGAGTGTATGAGACCAAAGCATGAGACAATCATTCAAGTAAGGTTTCCAATTATCTGATAAATATTTGTGTTAGTACAATACGTATTTTGATTTGGACTGTTCATATATATGGACATCCAAGTATGCCATGACTAAGTTGGCATACGTTGGAACAACTTTTGTACGCATCGCAGTCCCCGATAGGTGCTTGTAAGTAATGCCATCGAAATAAAAAACGTTGTTCCGTAAAATGAATTTTAATCCCTCGGTGATGAAGCTTCTGTCGGCTATCTCATTGTCATATTTCTCTAGCCAGAATCCTATTGCTTCTAGTCCGTATTGGTGTGGGATCGTTGTGTAGAGATTCACTACATCGAAAGACCCAATAATAGTGTCGTTGCTGACATGTTTGGGGAAGTGGTTTAGGAGGTCCAGATCATCTCTTACAATGCTTGGTATGTGTTTGAGAATTGGTTTTAATAGTATGTCTATGACGTTGCTTATTTTGTGTGTTTCACATTGTGGGCCCGCTACACATGGTTTTAATTTAAGATCTGTGGGGTATTGTGTATTCACGCATGTTGAGGTGGATTGTTTACAGGCATCGCTAATTATTTTACACTTGTGGATCTTCACAGAGTGTACATCTCGTAGATTGGGTTATATTGGTCGTTCCAGCTTTCGGAGCATTGCTGATTCAATGGTTTCGATTAGTTTAGTTAATGCTGGAATAATATTCGTCTTTTGGGTATTTTCTGCTTCTTCATGGGGTCATTTTTTTAGATATGTATTTTGTCCACTTGTTGGTCAAAATTGAATGTTTGGAGGAAATGTCTTTGAGTTCATTTAACATGTCCTGGTTCAGTGCGTTGTCGTTTTATTGAGATTTGATGGCATTTTCGGTCTTCGTATGGCGGGTATGTATTAGAAAGTGAGGTTTTTTTACAAAATAAAAAAAAAACGAGGTGTCCTACACGAGTGAATGTATAAGGAAAAAAGATGAAATCCAAAATGCAACTGGAGTCTTTTTTTTTAATAAAAATATATATTTATTTGGTTCCTTTAACGGTTTCGCAGTTCTTCTGCTTTTCAAAAGTAGAATTGAAACGGAGGGATTGTGGTTTTTCTCGTATCTGGTTGGTGTTAGAATGTTAATTCTGTTTTATATGGCAAACAAGTGGTTCGAAATGGTAGGTTTTTAGAGAAGTAAACTGGGTTGGTTGGTGAGTAGTATAATACATTTCGCGCCATTTCGCCTTGCAAAGTTCTTATTATATATGCCCCAGCCCCCAACAAAAAATGGGGGGGTCTCAGGTTATTTTTTCATATATGAGGGAAGTTGGGTTGGTTGATGCAGTCACGTGAATAAGCACATCAGCTTCGCGTGTGTGTTTGAATTTTTTTTACTATATGTATATATATATATATATATATGTATGTCAACATTTTATTTATAACCAATCAAATTACATTTATTAAAGAAGGCCTTCGTGACCCAACTTATATATATATATATATATATGCAAAATAACACCAAGAAAACTATCCTTGCATACGAGACCCACCCTCAAACGACTCAGACAAAAAGAAGCGGCAAGAAAACCTCTCAAAATAAGCGTCGATTACATGCTTATCGACAATGGTAAGGTTGTAACCTCATCTAGTAGCGGATAAAAAATTTGTCCGGGAAAGAATGCCCTAACACCGGCCAGAGTTATCTCCCTTGACCTGCTGCAAAATCAAAACAAGCAATTTTTGCGAGCAATGAACCTTGACGTGGATTCAACACCATAAACTCTTTCCGAGCAATGTAAGGAACACTTTTGATTATGTATGCCTTTGAGAAGCCCAACTGGGTGAAACGTACGTAGGTGCTCTTTTAAATAAACCTGTTTTAACGGACTATTCTCGGATTTCTTACATTCCCACGTGCTTACGCTCTGCTAACTCTCTAGCCCACGAAATATTAACACTTCAAATAGTTAATACTGCCGGCACTAGTTTCGCTACTTGGCAAATAACTAAATGTATCACCTATCTTCCCCTTTTTTTCTGTCTCTCGATACGTAAATACTGTATATATATATATGTATATATATATATATATATATATATATATATATATATATATATACATATATATATATATATATATATATATATATATATATATATATACATACATATATATATATATATATATATATATATATATATATATATATGTATATATATATATATATATATATATATATATATATATATATATATATATATATATGTATATATACAGTATTTACGTATATATATATATTTATTATAATAACAGATTAAAGTTTAAGCAAATAATCGCTGTTTTCACCCTTAACGGGATCTTCTGAAACTAACAAAGTCAATCTGTAAACGCAGAAGTGAATATTTCAAAAATGTTGAGACCGGGGGAAGACGGGAAGTCGATACTTTGGTACGTGGATACGTTCCCTGGAACAGAAATGGAAAAACAGAATATAATACGTCATTATTCGGAGCGGTAAAAAAACATTTACACGCAAAGACAGAACCACCTTTATGGTATAAAAGAAGTCGTAGTGTAATATGCTCTAAGGTCGTTCATAGAGCCGGTCTCTGGCAATGAACGGAAACAACGAAGATAATACGTCATATGTGGGGCGTGGCGAACAATTGCACGCAAAGACAAAACCACGTAAACGGCATAACTGAAGTTGTAGACTAAAATTCTAACTAGGAAACCGAATGCTTCTCCGCTTCAGAGTTAAGAATAAAGTAAATAAAATAAATAAAATACAGAGGAAATTGAAATTAAATAAATACATACACGCATCCAAATACGTACATACACAAGCATACGCGAAAACACTCGCCATATGTATACAGATACATGCACATGTAGATGTGTGGGTGTGTGTGCGTGTATACCAATAATTAAATAAACGTATATAGATAAATAAATACGTATGTAACAAGCGTACACATGTAGATACACAAATGTTCGGAGACCAACGTAAACCAAAACACGAAGTACACATATACACACACACTACATACGTGCCAACCCGCATACTCACACAGACGCAAAACTTATATTGGGTGTGGTTGTCTTTTAGACTCTAGATATAAGCTGAAGTGATGTCATATTCCTTCTTAGAGGGTAACGAAAAGAATGGGTATGCATGTAAAGGCGCTGCTTGAATCTATTGGCGGTTAACCCTATGTAGGCTCTACGGGACGTGTGTGTTTCAACCTTACGTTTGTAGACAATGTTACTAGAGAGGAATTTCCCGGATAGGGGGCAATCAACCCGATTCCTACAATTACAGTTAGTACTAATTATAGGGTTGCACGTGTTCCTACGGCTAGGTAGTTTAGCTAAACTGGAAGCTGTGATGTTATGTGCAATGTTAGGAATCGTAGAGTAAGATATTTTTAATAGTATTTCTATTAAAATGTTTACTATATTTGTGTGTAGGGGGAAATGGTTCGTAATAAGGGATAGAAAGATTTTAGCTAATGGTGTGGCCACCTCCAAATTATATGGTGGGTTATACCATATAATGCGTCGGGATCTATTTCTTCTAGGTCTATTCTCGTACTCTGTATATGCTATCTTATCGACAAATCGACTCCGAGCAAGAGCTTCATTGTAATATGTGGAATGGTCGTTGAAAATATGCTTGTATGTAGATAGACGGGAAAGCCTCAACGAAACGTTTCTTACCAGGTTTTTGGTTATGCTGGCAGGATTGTTGGAATGCTTACTTAATTAAGCGTATCATTCGGCTTTCTATACGGGTAATACAAGCCATTCGATAGATTGAGGGTAACGTCGAGGTAATTAACGACCGAGAGGTTGGCCTCGACCTGTATAGAGAGGTTGAAGCCTTTAAAGTTATACCATTAAAGGTATACCATTAAAGTTATACCATTTACGTGGTTTTGTCTTTTCGTGCAATTGTTCTCCACATATGACGTATTATCTTCGTTTTTTCCGTTCATTGCCAGAGAACGTCTCTATGAACCACCTTAAAGAATATTAGTCTACGTCTTCTTTTATACCATAAACGTGGTTCTGTCTTTGCGTGAAATTGTTTTTCACCGCTCCAAATAATGACGTATTATATTCGTTTTTTCCCGTTCTTTGCCAGGGAACGTTTCCACGAACCAGAGTATCGTCTTCCTATCTTCCTCCGGTTGCAACGTTTTTTGAAATATTCACTTCTGCGTTTACAGATTGACTTCGTTAGTTTCAGAAGATCCCGTTAAGGGTGAAAGCAGCGATTCATTGCTTAAACTTTAATTTTGTATTTTAATAAATATTTGCTCTACGGTTCTTATATATTTGATATATATATGTATATATCCTTATCGAGCCCTCTTTGGATTTTAGTCTTCAAATTTATTATTATTATTATTATTACTGTATATATATATACATATATATATATATATATATATATATATATATATATATATATATATATATATATATATATATATATATATATATATATATATATATATATATATATATATATATATATATGCATATATATTATATTGACTGATGAATAGTTTTGTTAACTTTAAAACCTTTCTGTTGAGAACTTAATTCGTTTTGTGATATTTTGCAAATTCGCAATAATATACACATACTGAATTCATCCGCCAAAAAGACGGTCTGCCTCCCTTGTCGAGCCCTACGTGGGTATTGTTAACGGTCAATACTTGGCCTGGCACTTGAACTAAAAGCCTGTTTAGAAAGTGACTTCCTTGTTCAATCATCTTACCAGAAGCCTAACATTATTTGTTTAAGCGGACAGTACTTGATTTAGGAGTCGCAGAAACCCAAATGATTGATTTTTACCAACCATCCAGGTGACCGGGTAAATTTTTCAATCAGATTTGTTTATTTGTGTGACCCGCATTACTTGGTCGTTTCTATAGCTGTGCGGATAATGGTTTAACCATCGTCTCAGTGTGTTTGGGCTTTTAATGTATGGTGTATCTCTGGTTCGTTAGAATTATTGAGAGCTTGCCACACATCTCGGAAGTTGTTTATCGCCCATTTCCAAAGCCGAAATACGATTATCGCTGATTTATATTTGTATTAATCTCCAGAGTCTAGCTATTGACCATTCAATTTTCTTGATTTTTTAGTTAAATCTATTGACTGATGAATAGATTTTAACTTTAAAACCATTCTGTTGAGAACTTAATTCGTTTTTTGAAATTTTGCAATTTCGCAATAATATACACATACTGAATTTCATCCGCCAAAAATAAGGGTTGCCTCCCTTGTCGAGCCCCACGTGGGTATTGGTAACTGTCAATCCTTGGCCTGGCACTTGAACTAAAAGCCTGTTGAGAAAGTGATTTCCTTGTTCAATCATCTTACCAGAAGCCTAACATTATTTGTCTAAGCGGATAGTACTTGATTTAGGAGTAGCAGAAACACAAATGCTTGATTTTTGCCAACCATGCTGGGGTCCGGGTAAATTTTTCAATCACATTTTTTTTATTTGTTTGACCCGAATTATTTGCTCGTTTCTATGGCTGTGCGGATAATGATTTAACCATCGTCTCAGTGTGTTTGGCCTTTTAACGTATGCTCTGGTTCGTTAGAATTATTGAGCGTTTGCCACACATCTCGGAAGTTGTTTTTCGCTCATTTCCAAAGCCGAAGTACGATTCTCGGTAATTTATATTTGTATAAATATATATATGTATATATATTTATATATATATATATATATATATATATATATATATATATATATATATATATATATATATATATATATATATATATATATATATATATATATATATATATATATATATATATATATATATCGATATATATATATATATATATATATATATATATATATATATATATATATATACATACATGCATACATATATATATATATATATATATATATATATATATATATATATAGAGAGAGAGAGAGAGAGAGAGAGAGAGTGAGATTACAATAATCAAAGTTCAGTTTAAATAATTTATTTGCTTACAATTGTTCCCTCCAAACCGAGGGTTGGATTCTTTGGAGCAACTATTTAGTGATCTATAACGTGCTTCACATCCTTTTCAACACAAGAGACATATAAAAACATATGCATATATTGACCCACAGTGGGTTGGCATCCATCATAATGATATAGCATGGCAATTTACATATAAAGGTTAACGGATAAAAATAAAAATAAAAATAAAAATAAAAATAAAAATAAAAATAAAAATAAAAATAAAAATAAAAATAAAAATAAAAATAAAAATAAAAATAAAAATAAAAATAAAAATAAAAATAAAAATAAAAATAAAAATAAAAATAAAAATAAAAATAAAAATAAAAATAAAAATAAAAATAAAAATAAAAATAAAAATAAAAATAAAAATAAAAATAAAAATAAAAATAAAAATAAAAATAAAAATAAAAATAAAAATAAAAATAAAAATAAAAATAAAAATAAAAATAAAAATAAAAATAAAAATAAAAATAAAAATAAAAATAAAAATAAAAATAAAAATAAAAATAAAAATAAAAATAAAAATAAAAATAAAAATAAAAATAAAAATAAAAATAAAACATTGGCAGTTTATGAAGATAAAGCAAGAGGAAAGTTTCGAGTAGTCAGTGTATGAAACAATCTCACGTGTAGCATGCACGCGTGTCTTATTTATACATGATTAGAGTGCGCCAGATCGTTACTTGTAGAATCAGGCAGTTAAAGCAGACAATCAATATTATCATGTGGGCCGTATTGTTAAATCATTTTTTTCCCATACACCTGTATGATATACAATACCGAATGTAGAGAAACACCATATATGTCAACATGTTATTTAAAACCAATCAAATTATATATATATGCATATGTATATATATATATATATATATATATATATATATATATATATATATATATATATATATATATACATTATATATATATATATGCATATATACATATGCATATGTATATATATATATATATATATATATATATATATATTATATATATGCATATATACATAGGCATATGTATATATATATATATATATATATATATATTATATATGCATATATACGTAGGCATATGTATATATATATATATATATATATATATATATATATACATATGAGTATGTATATATGCATATATATATATAATATATATATATATATATATATATATATATATATATATATATATATATATATATATATATATATATATATATATATATATATATAAAGTAGCGGAGCAAGGGGTTATCAAACAATTCTCTGAATAAATTAAAAAAACGATTTAAATAATCACGTGTTATATTGCTGTTACCGACGGTTTCATCATTCCAAAAGATTGGAAATCCATAGAATATCCAATGGAAAGAAACGAATCTTCAGACAGCCTTTTTCCACACTATAAGGTTGCAAGCCCTACAGTAAGTAAATATTTTGCTTCCTGCCCAACGCATGCGGCCAGGCCGTTAAAATGACACACACGCAAAATCAGGTCGCTGAAAATAGCTGTTTATTATAAACAGGTTGATATTGCCACTACAATTAGCATTATTCAACGTTTTGTTCTCTACATAAGGAGAACAATTATAAAAGTGGATGAATACTTCAACTGCTACTATGTACTTGTAGAAATATGCAAGTTGTTTATAATTTTTTTTGGTTCAATGGTACTAATTCAAGATACCAGAAGAATATAAAAAGTAGCGGAGCAAGCGGTTATCAAACAATTCTCTAAATAAATTAAAAATCGATTTAAATATTCACCTGCTAATTTTAGTGGCAATATCAACATGTTTATAATAAACAGCTATTATCAGCGACCTGATTTTGCGTGTGTGTCATTTTAACGGCTTGACCCCATGCGTTGGACAGGAAGCGAAATATTTACTTACTGTAGGGCTTGCAACCTTATAGTGTGGAAAAAGGCTGTCTGAAGATTCATTTCTTCCCATTGGAAATTCTATGGATTTCCAATCTTTTTGAATGATGAAACCGTCGGTAACAGCAATAGAACATGTGATTATTTAAATCGTTTTTTTTTTAAATTTGCTTAGAGAATTGTTTGATAACCGCTTGCTCCGCTACTTTTTATATTGTTCTGGTATCTCGAATTAGTACCATTGAACCACAAATATTATAAACAACTTGCATATTTCTACAAGTACATAGTACCTGTTGAAGTATTCATCCACTTTTATATATATATATATATATATATATATATATATATATATATATATATATATATATATATATATATATATATATATATATATAATATATATAATTTATTTAAAATAAACAATACACTATAATTACCTCATTACCAGAGATTTCCCGAATAAAACGAATACAAGACACGTCCGCATTCGTTCATCAGACAAGGCAATTTAAAACCTAGTGAAATATTTGAAAAATCTCCTCAAGAAAGGCAAAAGTTTACAGGGCCCACAAAATAAATAAAACTAATAATTGTTTCTACTTTAGGCACAAGGCCAGCAATTACCAGTGCATTACTGGTACTTTATTTTATCGACCCCGTAAGGATGAAAGGCAAAGTCAACCTCGGCGGGATTTGAACTCAGATGGTAAAGGGACGTAACTATGCTGGAAAGCATGGCGTCCGACCCTCTACCGATACTAACTAATAATACAAGAGATGTATCAAAAATAAAAATAAAGATATATAGTAAGGGGATGTGTATAAATGTGTGTATATGCACTCATAAATATACATGTGTGTATGTACAAAGGCACGTGTATATGAAATAATGTGCGCGTAAGTACATACATGAGGGCAAACATATTAGTTTATGTGTGACCACATATACGTATATAAAGATATATATGTTGAAAAGGGAATTGTAAGATAATGGAGTTAGCGTACAGACTGACTCAGGGACTAATGATTAAATATATACACATCAAGGTTGAAAGGACGCACGCGTATAAACATACTCGCATGCGCAACCACATACATGTATGTGATATGTACAGGGAAGGGGGTGTAAAATGTCAAAGCAGTGTCAGCCTGAATGGTCGATACAAATATAAAAATATGATTAATTAATGAACTAATATATAAGATAAGAATAATAAATTTAAGGCAAAGAGAAAGTAAGCGGGAGGGGTTACGATATAGAAAGTAACACTCGAAGAAAACAAATCAATAAAAAAGTAGAAAACATGCATATATTAGAACAAGCTCATACATATATATATATATATATATATATAGGAATATATATATATACATACAGACAAAGACACCACATGCACATCTAATCACACGCACGCACGGGACCATATATATATATATATATATATATATATATATAAAACACGTATACGTAAACGCACACATGCACACACACATTGACACATACATGCACACATACAAATGCGTTCGTATACATATACGAACATGTATACACATATATGCACACATAAGCATACATATATAAAAAAAACAGCCGTATGAATAAATGGGTACAAACTATTTGCAAAAGGCTACACGCCGAAAGCAAAATCACATTATTTCTAACTTGACCACTGCCACGTCACGATTCATAGCCATTTTTGAATCTATTTTTGGCTCGATCGCTTTGGAAAATTAATTATCCAATCTTCAGTTTGTCTCCTGATGAGTCTGTTACTTTAGGTCCATCCTAACAATAGGAAATCTAAAAATACGGACGAAACCATGGTAGAGATGTAATTACGGTATGTACACGTTTTTCTAAGTTTAAATGTACACCTAATTGTGTATGGTTGACGGTATATTTAGTCAGTTTCTACATGCTGTTGAAATGTTGGATAAATACTCTATTGGGGTCACCGCGAAGAGGCCGCTTTAGGTTATTTATCAAATATTTCTTCATAGGAGCCTTTAATCTCATAGCCTGTTCTAATTGATTTTTTATATGGTTAATTATGCTAATTGGGAGAGGAAATGATATATATTTTATCTAATAATTCTAAGGACATGATTTATGATATATTGCTCTGATTATTTAATTTATTAATTCTTCATTGAGCCACAACGTGACCGGTTGCCACATATATATATATGACTTTATGTATATGTATATCTTAATATTTAATAATCTCCCGTTGGGTTGAGATACAATTGGGCGATATTGGGCTGCGCTTTATAGAAACCAGTCTACCCGCCGTAAGCAACTTATCACATTCTTTCTAACTTGACCACCTCCACGTCACGATCCTTAGCCATTTTTGAATCTATTTTTGGCGCGATCGCTTTGGAAAATTAACTGTCCAATCTTGAGTTTGTCTCCTGATAAGTCTGTTACTCTAGGTCCATCCTAACAATAGGATATCTAAAAACACGGACGAAACCATGGTAGAGATGTAATTACGGTATGTACACGTTTCTTCTAAGTTTAAATTTACACCTAATTGTGTATGGTTGACGGTATATTTAGTCAGTTTCTACATGCTGTTGAAATGTTGGATAAATACTCTATTGGGGTCACCGCGAAGAGGCCGCTTTAGGTTATTTATCAAATATTTCTTCATATGAGCCTTTATTCTTATAGCCTGGTCTAATTGATTTTTTTATATGGTTAATTATGCTAATTGGGAGAGGAAATGGTATATATTTTATCTAATAATTCTAAAGACATGATTTATGATATATACATATACATATAGAAGTGGTTACACACAGTTAATTAACCATACCGAGAACAATTGTTTCACTTTAGCGGATCCTCAGCTCGTAATGGACATGGTTATACGGAACAGGAAGAACAACCGTACGAACGCGCGTGTGCTGAAACAATCATTTCACACAGGCATGACTAAATTGCGTGCGAGAGGTGTAAGGGAGATAACTGCGAAAGTCAGAAAAGTTTCTAGTTGATAAGAAAATTAGGATCTTGTAATTCAATCCGGAGTTTTGTAGTTATGTAAGAGGTGTTTCCAGACGGGTGGACAACGTGTGAATAATTCAATTCTCGTTTTTAGGCAATCACTATGGCGTATTCTCTTTAGAATATTTATTCGTTCATCAATACATAGTCCACACGACGGATTGCCCCTTGCGTATGGTTTGGACTTAGTGATGGCTTTCCATTAAATGGAGTACTTGAGTCCTTGAGGGACCATACGTGGCTCGCGAGTTTCGTGGATGAACCTAAAGGTCGACTGGTGGTGCAGGAAGGGTTCATTAAATCGGCCCTCCGCCATACCCACATAGGATGTGAACTCCTATGGTTGATTTGTTCGGTTGGAGGTGACCACAGCTTCAGAAACTACAAACTCTTCATCTAAATTCTACTTTTCAAAAGCACAAGTACTGCGAAACCGGTAAAGGAACCAAATAAATAAAAAAAGACTCTAGATGCATTTTCGATATCATCTTCTTTCCTTATACTTTCACTCGTGCTGGACACCTCGTTTTGTTTTCATTTTGTAAACAAACCTCACTTTCTAATATATATATATACATATATATATATATATAAGTGTGTGTGTGTGTGTTTGTGTGTGTGTGTGTTTAACGAAGGAAATGTTGTAAGGCTCAGGTGGACCCTAATTCACGTGAGTAGTCGATATTTAGGGTAGTATAAAGGGTAATATGAAAAGAGCCAGGACGCCGACGGCTGACTGTTAGGACCTAACACTACTGGTTTAACTCGGATCTAGCTGTCGAAACGGCTGGAGCTCAGCCGTCGGGGTCCTGATCCTTTTCATTTATATATATAATAAGAAATATAAGCAATCGTTATATTTTCACTAAATAAATGATTTATCCGGATAGTGGTGTTAAGAACCCTTGGACAAATGGAAAAAGTTGAGTATTGACATACATGGGAGTCGAACCCAATTCTGCGGTTATCAAGGCCACTGTGTTACCAATACACTAACACATCACAGGTCTCCTTCCATTCAAATTAGAAGCCATAATCTTAGCAAGTATAATGTTAAGTAAGAATGTCTTCGAAACAGCGAGCGAGTTTGAAATTAGAAATATAAGCTATCGCTTATTATTTAGCCTGATAGTGGTGTTAAGAATCCTCGGAAACATGGAAAAAGACGAGTATTGACGTATAGAGCTTCTAATTTGAATGGAAGAAGACGGGTAATGTGTTGGTGTAATGTTAGCACAGTGATCTGGATAGCCGCAGATGTGGGTTCGACTCCCATGTACCTCAATACTCATCATATTCCATTTCTACGAGTGTTCTTAATCCCACTATCAGGCTAAATAATTTATTTAGTCAATATACGGCGATAGCTTATATTTCTAATTTCAAACTGGCTCGCTGTTTCGAAAACATTCTTACTTGTCATACATATATATATATAATAGATGTAATCTGTGTTTTTCGAATATTAATAATAACATTCGATTCGTTTACAATTATGCCTCAATTTTTAAAGCCAAGGCAAAACAAAATGAGGTTTGTTTGCATAATTGCAAACGTATCGAATGTTATTATTAATATTCGAAAATTCATATTACATTTATTGTATTCATCCATGTAGAGCGAAAACTCTTTTTGTTTTATCTGAATGTGGCAAAGGCGGTCATTTATCGTTCGTATACAGGGAACTGACTGGCCGGTCCGCTGATATGTAAATCTGGCTGATCAGTGGATCTGCTAATATGCAGATCTGATTGATTAGTCAGTCTGCTAATATGAAATTCAGGCCGATAAGTCACCGTATATTTTAGAAAATAGCATATATTTTCACTAGCTCTGACAGTTCGCAGGTGAATAGTGAGCTGTACTGATGAAGGGTGATACTCAGAAACATTAGTGTCTGCAGATCTGTTTACATGCCAACACAAAAGGAAGAATGAGAGGGCTTATTCTACTGACATGGCTTTAAACATGAGGCTTGTTTGCATAATTGCAAACGAATCGAATGCGATTATTAATATTTGAAAAATTCAGATTACATTTACTGTATTCAGCTTTGCAGGGGCAATCCGTCTTTTGGACTGTGTATTGATAAACGGATAAATATTGTAAGGGGATTACGCAATAGCGATTCCCTAAATTCAAGAAATAATATCTTCACACGCTGTCCAAATGTCTGCAAACAGCTCTTACATAACTACAAAGCTCTGGATTGAACAACAACAACATTCTAATTTTCTAATGAACTCTAATTTCTTTTCCTAACTTTCGCATTTATCTCCCTTACACCTTTCGCCCGTGGCTTTTATCGATTGGATGAAGTGACCGTTTCTGCGCAAGCGCGTTCATACGGTTGTTCTTCCTGTTCTGTATAACCATCACCAGTACGAGCTGAAGATCAGCTAAGGTTAAACAATTGTTCTCGGTATGGTGAACTAACTGTTGTGTTACCACTTATGTCTCTCTCTATATATAGTTGTGTTTTTGCTCAATTTCTAGATAATATAAATCAAGTATAGATATATGTATGCAGGATTTGCAGAATATATTTCTCATCAATCTATATTTTTGCACTAAATAAATATACTAAAAGTATATTTACGACTGAAACATTCTGAATTTCATAGATTATGAATTATCATATATATACACTCTGTTTTGGTTTTAGTCACCTGATTTCAGTTGTTGTACACCCTAGAATTATTCATGTGCCCAGCACGTATCTTAGAACTAGTTATTGTATACTACAGTTACCAATATCCCTCATAAATAATAGTAAAACAAAATTGTATATTATTAATATTTCTACAGAACAAATCGCACACACACATTTCACGCACAAACACACGCATATATATCTATATCTATATATATATATATATATATATATATATATATATATATATATATATATATATAAAATGAGTCCCTCATCAGCGATTTGCCGACGATCATAGATATTTCATTGCATTAAAAATCATATACCTCACGTCGGTGCAATAATAACCAAAATAAGTTATTAGGACAATTGAAACGCGTAAAGCGAGTGAGACAGGAGAACAACAAAGAGTATAGCTAACCGTAGGGGAAAGAAACAAGCTTCAACATTATTCTGTTTAGCATAAGCTAGGTGAATATATGAGCGCTTTAGAAAAAAGACCTGACACGAACGATGGCCATGTGAGAAGAGAGAAAAATAGCCTTCGTGGTGTACAGAATGAAATGAAGAGAGGAGAAACAGTGAGTGAGTGAAAGTGTGAGGAAGAGTTAACTGACATGACAGAGGGGGCGAAAGAAGGTAGGAGAAACAGAGTGAATGGGGGAGCAGTAAGAGAGAGAGAGAAAAACACACATAATCGCAGTTTGGGTAAATATATGTAATAAAATATAGAGAAAAATACTGCAGGTAGCACATGGATAACATGTAATAAAATGAGTCCCTCATCAGTGATTTGCCGACGATCATAGATATTTCATTGCATTAAAAATCATATACCTCACGTCGGTGCAATAATAACCAAAATAAGTTATTAGGACAATTGAAACGCGTAAAGCGAGTGAGACAGGAGAACAACAAAGAGTATAGCTAACCGTAGGGGAAAGAAACAAGCCTCAACATTATTTGTTTAGCATAAGCTAGGTGAATATATGAGCGCTTTAGAAAAAAGACCTGACACGAACGATGACCATGTGAGAAGAGAGAAAAATAGCCTTCGTGGTGTGTCGGCAAATCACTGATGAGGGACTCATTTTATTACATGTTATCCATGTGCTACCTGCAGTATTTTTCTCTATATTTTATTACATATATTTACCCAAACTGCGATTCTGTGTTTTCTTCTCTCTCTCTCTTACTGCTCCCCCATTCTCTCTGTTTCTCCTACCTTCTTTCGCCCCTCTGTCATGTCAGTTAACTCTTCCTCACACTTTCACTCACTCACTGTTTCTCCTCTCTTCATTTCATCCTGTACACCACGAAGACTATTTTTCTCTCTTCTCACATGGCCATCGTTCGTGTCAGGTCTTTTTTCTAAAACGCTCGTATATTCACCTAGCTTATGCTAAACAGAATAATTTTGAAGCTTGTTTCTTTCCCCTACGGTTAGCTATACTCTTTGTTGTTCTCCTGTCTCACTCGCTTTACGCGTTTCAATTGTCCTAATAACTTATTTTGGTTATTATTGCACCGACGTGAGGTATATGATTTTTAATGCAATGAAATATCTATGATCGTCGGCAAATCACTGATGAGGGACTCATTTTATTACATGTTATCCATGTGCTACCTGCAGTATTTTTCTCTATATTTTATTATATATATATATATATATATACATCTGAGCATTAACCAATATTTGTTTCAATTGACTATGGTGTGCTTTTATTTCCTGCTCAAATTGAATATAAGTTTCAGAATATTTCATGGTTATGAAATATATAGAGTGTCATTGATCAAGACAGATAGATCACAAAGAAAAATGAACCAAAAATTAATAGGCCCTTTTGTTTGATTTTCCTAACGAAAATATACATGCACTCATCTTGGTGCGTGTAGGTATTATTTGTTAAGGATTTCAAAATTTATTCAATGAAGTGCATTATATATTGAAACTATTAATACAGCTGTTTGGTGTACTGAGTTAAAATACAGACAGTAAAACAATATTCTCTTAGGTTCAGTAAAATAAACATATTATCAATAATATCTACGTTTAATCTTATCGAATCGTCTAACATTATGATTTCTGATAAGGGCGGTGAATTGGCAGTATCGGTAGAGGGTTGGACGCCAAGCTTTCTAGCATAGTTACATCCCTTTACTGTCTGAGTTCAAATCCCGCCGAGGTTAACTTTGCCTTTTATCCTTGCGGGATCGATAAAATAAAGTGTCAGTAATGTACTGGGTAATTGCTGGCCTTGTGCCAAATATAGAAACAATTATGATTTCTGATATTCTATTAATTTTAGAAATGAATATTATTTCATATGTACACATACACTTGCATATATATATATATATATATATATATATATAAATATATGTATGACTAAATAAGTATAAACATATATATTCACAAACACACACATATTTTCACACACTCACATGTATGTATTATGTATAATACTTGAATGTTAAATGAAATATAGACACTTATTTAAATTGGTATATTTATGAATACTAAGAATTACAAGAGATACTGATCTTTTTATTTATTTTAACAAAGACTAGGTTAAGAGATAAATATTTTCAGCTGATACAAATAGATAGGTCTTGAGCCTTCGATCGACTATACATGAAAAATACAAAAGTTAAGCTAATTCTTTTGTAACAGACAAAGTTAAAATTCCTTGTTAAATGGAGATTAATTCAATAAAGTCCTCACATCCCTGTAATGTGAAATCTAATAATATTACCAAGCAACGACTATATTATAATCATTTAAATGTGTATTGGAAAAATAAAGCCCAATCATGTTTTTATAATTCCATAGTATTCATGTAAATGTATAATAGGAAATCATGAAAACTCTATAAAATTACGTGTACGTTTTAGTATTTCCCATTATGAGAGAGAAATATTGCCTGTATAAACTCGTTAGAAATCAACAAATTCTCAGAACAAGCTCCTCTCGCAATGTGTGATAGGAAATATAATTGTAAGTATCTGTACGACTGGCTTCCATTGATTTCATACAGATAAATTAGAGAGAACGAAGTAACGACGCAGTAGTTTTATTACTTTCAAGATCAAACTTTCAAATTAACATCGGACCAGTATAGTAAGATCAATTGTAATCTGAATTTATAACGCTAACTTGCTTACTTTAGTTTCATCATCACGTGATATAACAATTAGTAATATAACCATTAAATCAAGACAGTGATATATAACTAACGCACACAGAAGCACACACACACACACACACACACACACACACACACACACACACACACACACACACACACACACACACACACACACATATATATATATATATATATATATATATATATATATATAAATGCGCGCAACACACACATGCATAATCCAAACCCATAAAAATACACACACGCACAAACACGCAAGCACTCATATATATATATATATATATATATATATATATATATATATATATATATATATATATATGTGTGTGTGTGTGTTTATGTATATATGTATATATATATATACATAAACACACACACATACATACATATATGTATATATACAAACATACATATATTCCTATCTTGGTATGTACTCATCTACTACCACATCCATCTTGAGTATATATATATTATTTTGAAAACACTATTTTGAAGAAAGTGTTGTTTACGTTGATACTGTATTATTACATATTTTAGCCATATACACAGATGGAATTAGAAATGGAAAATACAGCGGTTCATGCTTACTGAAGCAATTATACATATAGATAATCGAGCGAAGACCTCGTTACCTATATTATGCTAACACACTCCTAATGGATTATGAATTATTTATTTAGTGACCATTCTATACCAGGAGTTCTAAGCAAAATAATGACTCATACAACTAAATATAAAATTCATAGAAATTCCACTGTGTCTCAATAGAGAATTGGGAGAATTAACATCTGTATTTAACCTATCATAAATTTAGAACATTTTCTTCCCTAGATCTCATGTAGTTTTGTTAAATTCCATTTTGAAAACAACCGTTGTAAGTTGCCTCACGCCGGGAAACTGTTTTTACAACCCTAGTTACAATATTTGATACATATGATAAAAGTTAATTGTGAAAATGTACTTACCCCTGTAACTTTATCATTTATATTCTATTGCAATCGCATGTTTTTGAACAATTGAAAAACATACACTTGTGTTTCATCATACTGTATTTGTATTCTGGTTGAATTAGCAGGCAAATAAAATATCGTCTTAAAGAGACACTAAATAACAGGAGACTTGTTTTACATTAAAAGTTGCTGAAAGCTGGACTTTATTTCTAGACAAGCATTCCTTGACGACACTGTCTTCCAAAGAGCATATTCAAGAATCAATTATCCATAAAGAAAATATCTTCTAATTTTGCTGCGATGACTCACTGGTTCAGCTCTCATACACAAACTTCACTTTTAATGTTATTTATTTTTTCGTATCGTTTTTCATAGATGTATTAAAGTAAACATTATTTCACAAAGTATGCATATATGTATGCAAAGGGCGAAGGAATTCACCAGAGTCAACAGACATCCAAATAGTATTTTTTTCCGTCTGGGTATGAAAGGATCCCAGTTCTTGTCACAACATCTTTCTATGAAAAAGATCTTGCGGCTTCGGAAGCATCCGATGATGTTGAGCAGATCTTTTCGGGTCGTGTTTTCGACGGTCAGAGAGTGGGATTGGTCGAGTGCAAGGCCTTTTCCCACTTAAAAATAAATCCTCCAAAGCACAGGTATTGTTTGTTCAGGTTATGTTACAGGTTCGTGTGGCTGGCTGTAGCCTAAAAGTGTACTATTTTCTGTAATCTGAGAAGCGATTGCAATATTCTTATAAGAGGTTGCAGCCATCATAAGAGTCAACCGCCATCCGATAGTGTGTACATATGTATATACACATGAACCGCGTGGTTAAACCACTGGGAGTGAATGACACCTAGCCTTTGTCAGGGCATTCCTCTAGGAGAAGGCAACTCAGGAAACTGGGATAACTCCGATATAAAACCTGCGGCTCAGTTGTTACCGATGATGTTGATCTTTTCTTCTTTTCGGGTTATAGCTACTGTCGTTCAGAGATGGCATAGATTCAGTGCACAGTCTTTACTCACTTTAAAAAATATCTTGACACACAGGCATTGCACGATATAATTAATTAATAATTATTAATAATGGTATATCGTGCAATGGCCATACTCGATAAAGAGGGGGTAGCCATCATGTGTTTATGTATGTGTGTATGTAGTATGTATGTATGTATGTATGTATGTATGTATGTATGTATGTGTGTGTATGTATGTATGTTTGTATGTATGTATGTACGTATGTATGTGTGTATGTATGAATGTACTTATATAAGTATGTGTGATTGTAAGTATGTAATGGTTAAGAGTAAGAACATAAAATAATCAACAAATGGCATTTCACTCCCAGTATACTATAGATTGCAATTTGGCGCCCAAGGCATATATTTTCGTTTTTAGGGCCTGACACTCCCAACATGTTACTCAAAACCCGCTGTAAATATGACAATTTGAAACAATTCTATTTTTCAGCAGACTGGTATACGTAAAAATTTACAAAATCTAGTGAAATACGCTTAGCGACGAAACGCGTGGTCAGCACTCGCAAATGAACATCACACTCCTTATATCTCCCGTCCCGGCCGAGTGATCTAACCATTGATGTAAGTTTGACTGACCACCGTCTGCGTCTAAAAAAGGTAGCTATATCGAACAAGGTACATAGTAACTTAGAAATTAAGGCAAAATACGATTTGGGAAGCAATATGTTAGAAGGAAACATTACAAAAAAAACTACAAAGAATCCCTGAAAAAATTCTTGAATATCAATATGTGAACCTGGTAACTTCAATAGCTTTTACAGATTACAGGACGTAATATTCGAATTCCAGGATTTCTGTGAAGGTGTATTCTGTCCATTGTTTTTCTTATAAATAATTTCATCTTCATTACAAGTATTTATCCTGTTTATATTCACAGCTACCGGCCATGGGTTGCTGTCCGTCTTAGTAATGAAGAAACTTACTTTAAACCACCATATCTAGTTCTCTCCTTGCTAGCAGATGGGGATTTCTATCCCTGGAAATGACTAGTGTAGCAAATAGTTTCTAACTGTGTATGTTATATTTGTACCGAAGTTAATCACCCTGCAGTTTACCTAAAACGGCACCAAAAAGGATCCCGTGCCAATCAAATTATTGCAGCCAAGAAACTAATCTGTAGACTGCGTGGTGTGATATGTAAGTCATTTCATGGTTTGATGAACCGTCTAAGTCGACTGCATCATCAATAAATTGTATTGGCCAACTTGCGTTCTTTTTTGTTTGTTCTAAAATGAGGCTGTACACTGACACGTGCTGGCTTACAAAATATGTATCAATAGCTATCTACATTTCTCTCGCTCTCTCTCTCTCTCTCTCTCTCTCTCTCTCTCTCTCTCTCTCTCTCTCTCTCTCTCTTTCTCTCTCTCTCTCTACCTCTCTCTCTCTATATATATATACATATATGCGCGTGTGTGTGTGATTGGGTGTGTGTGTGTGTGTGTGTGTGTTGTGTGTGTGTGTGTGGTGTATGTGTGTATTTATTTGTATAACGACAAATATTAGCGTCGACTATACATCGAAATATTAGTATTTAATTATTGTTGGCAATTGTATACTATTCCCTTAAATTATTGGAGCATGAAAGTGAACAAACATATATTGTTTCTAATGGAATTGTGACTATTTATGGTTATAAAAATAACATATCAGCTCGTATGGAATATATTTTCTGATTTCAACCATAAAATAATTAGTGAATTACTGCATCACCTAATCAATGACTTAGTCAATATATCGATATATCGTTGGAAATATCAATTATTTATAGCGAAGGAAATGTGGTAATATCGACGCAGGAAGATTCAACTATGTGCCTTTCATTCGAAAGAATAAGGTATTATTTAAATATCTGAAACTTTCTGAATGAATCGGTCAATACAATTCATGAATATTACTGTATAGTCATTTTAACACTCAATATTCTTTGCTCTGGCAAACATTAATTGAACCGATATGAAGACAGACAGTCTATCAAGCATTATTATTGCTAAACGGCTTCCGTCTGTTACTAACGTTGCACGATCTTTAGTATAGCTCTTGAAGAAACTAAATAAATGGATGTACTCACTTCACTGAATAAATTGTGTGTAATATGACTTCACAAACTGTGACATTGAACATATCAGTTACATATTTCTAGTGAGCAATCAGCAAAGCATATGCAAAGCTACAAGCAGAAGAGTATACACCAGAAACCTAGACATTCAGTTTCAGGGATTATTTAACATGAATACTTCACTCAGAATTTAAGCTACACCAGTGACCAGGAATAGATATTCGATTATATTTACGTTTCGACAAATTGATTTCATATTGAAAAATGTAAGACTTCTCCAAAGAATCACTGAAATGAGAAATGTCTTCGCAAACGGATTAGCCACGACTAAGAATATGAATGGTCAATCTAGCATTTAAAATATGTATAATGTATTGTGGTTAAGAAATGGAATATTATGAATATATATGTTTGTGAGACATTGCATGATCATGAAGATTCCGCAGAAGACTTATGAGCACGCGAATACACAAATTAATCATATATATGATATACCATTCAACCATTCAACAGAATACATACAGTGGAAAGCACACTGACAAACAAAGTTGTCTGAGTAAAGTAATGAGTGGAAATATAATTTTCTCTTACATTTATTGAAATAGTACACTTTGTCTAGAAAAACAAAAAAACAAATATAATATATTCTCGCTAGCCGAGTCAACAAACGAAACATTACAGGTTAAATAGCATTTGCTTTAGATATTTACTTCTCTGAAATCAACGACTAGAAATTATTCAATTATATGCCAACATTTGTCTAGAGAAATGCCTCTTTTAATCTTGATATATGAACTTGAGACATGAATTGCATTACCAATAGATTAGATAGGTATCTAAAATAAGACTTTCATCTATACTATGCTAAAATAAAAAAAAAGAAATAGAATACAATAAAAATCAGATTCATCCTTCCAGATCATTATTCTCGATAATAAATTCGTAGTGTATCTTCAGTAATTTCAACATTAGCAAATGTTACATCCTAATAGCTTTCATATTTCCTACGTAAAGTATCTTAGCAGTCCTATCGTCTGTTTTTAAAATATCAACTTTAGAAGAAACTAAAAGTGATGTAGCATGAAACGCCCAGACATATGAAGATTTAACTTGACGTTTATTAGATTTGAGGTCACGTAGAGACAAAGAAACGAACATTTTCAATAGTTCTCTTATTACAAATGATACATTCATTAATGGTATAATGAATCTTTTATAATTCTTTAAATCATTTATTCACTATATACGATCTCAAAATCTGTCATGAAAGGTCATTGGCATTATATATAAATAATTGAACAGTAACTAAAAAAAACAAAACATACTACTAAATGGAAAAAAAATAAGAAGAAATAAAATTAAAAAGAGAAAAACAAAGAAGGATAAAGAAGCGAAATAAATTGAGGTGTAAAGAGATATTAACTACAGCCCAGTGTGAGCGGTGCTTCACGCGCCCCGCACGGCAAAAGTATTACCGAGGAGAATGACCAGATGCAACCGCTACAACAGCCGTCCCCAGCTCACGGGGCTCCTTTCTAAAGTAGGCAACCATTCTTCCCGCTTAAGGACGCAAGAAGGCTTGACTGAGACCGGTGCAAAGAGGAATCGATCGGTCAAAACCCGCTAATTGACTATCTTCCCCTCCTCTGCATTGCAAGAAGTGGTGCCCGTGTTTGTATGTGGATAACGGGCCGTTGCACGTTGCGTCCTGATTTGGTGATTTGCCCTTTTCGAGAATGGAGAAGGTTAACCTATCTGGACACATGCCATTATCTAGGTTGAGGCTAGTTGACTCCAATTTTGAAGGGAAGCCCACTTCATTGAGGCTCTTTCTCATAATTATTTCTACTTCTGGCACAAGGCCGACAATTATCCCAGTGCATTACTGGTACTTTATTTTATCGACCTCGTAAGGATGAAAAGCAAAGTTAACCTCGGCAGGATGTGAACTTAGACCATAATGCCGTTCAGAGAGGCGTGCCGAGAGAGCTGGCCTGCATTAGGGCGGTAAGATAACTGGTGCAAACCGAACATGTAGATGACTGCTTCTCAATGGCATCTGCGTAGCTCACAACTACTGAGGACTAGGCACTGTGCCACTTCATTTCGGGTGAACTCCACATCAAGAACGCTACCGGCTGATAGTGAGTGCAGTAAATGGTGTCAAGTGCCATTGCTACGTTGCGAAGTGGAGCCTAGACAGCAGTAATGGTGTTAGTTCCAGAAATTTTAGATCCGACTCTAATCGGACTTGGGCCACTTACCGTTAAAAGGAATTTGGGGAGAGCAAAGCAGCTTCTTAGGGGGAAGAGGACGCGTGGTGTATCGATAATGCGTAATCGCTCCGTCATCCTCGTCAACTATGCATGTTTGGTCTCCATGATCTCACGTAAGTTTTTTAGGATCATTGTGGAACCAGGAATGGGGACGGTGTTCATTGGGATCAGCCGAGGCACAGTCAGGATAGATTCGACTTTTCCGTGACTCACATTGATTACCTAGTATTTCGTCGAGTAAAACTGCAGTCCTATGTGCATTTGGCCAAGAATAAACCACCATAAATCCTCAGCAGCCAAATCAGCCGACATTCACAGCGTAACTCCGTCCAAGTTCTAATAACATCATCAACCAGCGAGAAATGGAACGGGCCAAGTGGGTTCCTTTGCTGGAAACCGATGCAGAGGTTCTCTGCGTGTCAGATGCTTTGCTTATCCCGGAGGTACCATAATAGACATGTGTGAGAATGTGTAGTGAGCTCCTGCCTAACGTTGTCAGTGGTCCAGGTTCACAAGGAAGTGAGCTGAGGAATGGGCTGATGTGTCTGACTATATGAGCTGCCACCTCACATCTAAACTTAAACTCCACTAATAGGTGGACAGGCCTGCTTAACTCGCCCGTGTAGTCACGGACTAGAAGCAAACTACCTTGGCTGCAAATCACCAAAAAGCTTTACCTACTGCATTCATCTTCAGCGCCGTAGAATAGGCTGAGAAGAAATCACGGGCATGGTGGTGGATGTAGCCACGAGAAAGCTCGTTGGTGAGATTTGTGAAAGAGTGACACAACCGCATTCCCGCCTCAGTTTAGTGTGGCGAGATTAGATCTCTGAGGTGGCGGGTCGCAGTCAATACACTTAGCCACTGCTTCTCCTAGGCAACTGTCTTAGGATCGGATGCGGACAAGGCAACAGCACTGGGATTTTGAATTCCCTGATGTTGGCTGGTGGTTTTAGGTGCTTGAGGCGGAGAGCGGCCAAGACCATCCGATTTGTGCTGGAGTACCATGTCGGACCAGCCCAGCACACGTAACCGTCTATGAAAGATTATGCACGGTCACTCAAATTATATTTTCATAATTTAAAGGCTACAATGCTTAATATAAATCAACTCATACTGATATTAAAATGTAACCACGTTTAAGTGTCATTGCTCTCTAGAGGGTTCTGTGGAGCTAGACAAATTATAATTTATGCTATCAAATACGACGTTTGTAATTGCAAAGGCATTCGATTTTTACCTGCCAAATCATGCGAGGGTTACCTAAAAATGATAAAAATTAATGGATTTTAACAACAAAATTGTGTCATAGATAATTCAGATCTATGAATTCACTGATATAAAATTATCAAATACATGATTGTAAATTGTCCTTATAGGGTCGTAGGGGCATGAGCGACTCTGTCAGTAGCAAACATCTCTAAATGATCCAGCTGGATCCCAAAGCGTGACTAGCGAAGCTCATGGATTTAATCCAACTATCTTGCTCAGGGTCTATCTCTGGGTCTCTTGCCGCTTGTATTTGACTATAAAATGTTTCCAGCGATCATTTAGTGAGACATTATAACTACATGCTCATAATATCGGAATTGTGATCTCTACCAGGTGTGATTTTCTGGTCTCTGAGCTATTGACTCTATCGAATAACGTTACTCCAAAGACTCTTCGGAGGAATCCCATTTCTGCTGCTTTTATTTGCAATTGTATCATTTTGGTCATTACTCTAGATTCATGATCCTCGGTCAGAGTTGGCAGGAATACCACGAAGACAGTGAGTTTAGCTTTTACACCTTCTTCCGATTGCTTAATGCTGAAGCTGCCGCATTACTGCATCACCGTTTGTAATTCTTGCACTTATTTCAGCCTCCTGCATTCCATCACTCATGAACACGCCACCAACATACTTGAACTTTTCTAACAGCTTCAGTAGAACTCCATTTATATATATATAAATTTGAGGGAGTTCTGTCCACCCGTCCATCACACAATGTGTATGTCTGTTTGTGTGAATGCATGTGTGTCTAAAAGGAAGGAATGTGATACATACATATATATGTGTAAATTATAAACAATGACACACACACACGTGTCTCTAATTTAAGAACGCCGACAAACTCACGCGGGCGCACATACACACACTTTCCTATTACCACTTAAGAGCTCTGGCACGGGAAAACATCCCCTCAACTTTGGAACCGTCTGGGTTGTCCTGAATTGATGGGAAAAGAGTTTACGGCTTACTCTGAGCTCCTGGTGTCTTACCTGGGACGTCACAGTTAGTGATTATTTTGCTTCTTCCCAAATTCTGGATGCAGAGGTAAGGGCGAGAGCTACAACATCCGTAGCTGAACCGTACAAAATCCTAAAATACCGCGTTCTGTCAGCTAATTACATTATCCAGCCTGTGGCGTTCGAGATCTCTGGGGGAGTCGGGCTACGGACAGCGAGATTTGTATCTTCACTGGCGTCTCGCCAAACAGAGTTATCTGGTAATACTCGTGAGGGCACATGGTTGTTCCAACACCTCAGCATCGCCATCATCCCAGGTAACGCTGCGAGCGTGCTGGCCTGCCTCAAACATTATTAGAGAGGTTTCCCAGTGCTCCTGGCTATATTGCTATATTTTACTCAGGTAGCGGCTCGTTCCCCACTCTTTCGATTACATTTTGTTCTATGGTGTCTGGGATGAGTGTATTATCTGCTTGTGTATTTGTTCTCTTTCTTCCTTTCCTTTCCCTTTCCTTTCCCTTTCCTTTGTATATATTATATTTGTTAGTGTTTTCTTTCAGTAACCATTATATTAAATGAGTTAAACAAAAAGAGTTAATAACTAAATAAAGATTTAATAAATAAATAAAATGTGATACTTGGTTTACCATCCCATTTCTAATTCAACAAACGCTGCTATCATGACTGTATGTGTGTGTTTGTGTAAATGTATATGTGTGAATGTATGTCCGTGTAATTTTATAAGTTTGCTTTTGCGCCATTATAGTTATATACTCATAATAGTTATATACTCATACATATAAATGTATGCATGGGCTCACACATACTCGTCAGCGTGTAGAAAATCATAATCTGGCTATCTCTCTCATCAAACACTCTCTTTTTCTATATATATAGTAGTTGAAGTGGTGGTGGTGGTGGTGACGATTTGCCGGAAGTGTAGAAATTTGAAATTTTGAAAAGACGTCAATTTTATATTATTTAAGTTAACGAAATTTAGTTACGACATTTAGTACGAAATTTAGTATATAAATTATGTAATATTCATTCATGCGGTGAATTGGCAGTATCGGTAGATGGTTGGACGCCATGCTTTCTAGCATAGTTACGTCCCTTTACACTCTGAGTTCAAATCCCGCCGAGGTTAACTTTGCCTTTCATCCTTACGAGGTCGATAGCATAAAGTATCAGTAATGTACTGGGAAATTGCTGGCCTTCTGCCTAAAGTAGAAACAATTATTTATTCAAAGTAATCCAACTGATTTTACTAACTGGATTAAAAGAAATAAACCGTACGTACTCCCGCAGTCCTTCTTTATTACAGTTTACATTATATATATAAAGGACGGGAATTGGCAGTATCGGTAGAGGGTCGGACGCCATGCTTTCCAGCATAGTTACTGCCCTTTACGGTCTTACTTCAAATCCCGTCGAGGTTATCTTTGCCTTTCATCCTTACGGGGTCGATAAAATAATGAACTGGGTAATTGCTGGCCTTGTGCCAAAAAGTAGAAACAATTATATATATAAATGGCAATTTTTTTTTATGTACTCATATATTATAATGTGATATGAAACAAATATTGCATTATTAAGGGCAAACGTGTCACTACCTAATGAGGAGATGTTATGAGAAATTATCTCCGTGAGACTATATTCAAATTCTAGCAAATGGAAACAATCCTAAAAACTATTAAATAATTGGATGTATTTTTAAACTGTACTGGAGATTATGTTTCAAGCGCATAACAAAAATCCAGTCGGCTAAGTTCCTCGGTTTCCTCGGTTTTCGCTTTAATCACAGGGCTTCAGTTGACGTAACATTATGAATTGAAGTTGATTAAAAATGGGTTTGAAACCGAAAATATATAATTACTTTTATATATACTTGAAGATAATGTCATATACAATTTGAAGCGCATTATAGACATATTAAATAGACAAGTCCGAGAATATATGGACTTTCGCATCGGAAATTAGTGTATACAGGAGGCAGATCAAAATGTTAATGAATTAATTTTTTACAAGGCTAGAATATGTACAATGTTTCATTAACTACCTTTTATCGGAGTGTGATGTTTTCTGGGCGAAACCAATAGATTTCCTGTAACAGTTACAACACACAACACTCCAACATAACGATAGACATTTCTTTCTAACATAATGATAGGTATCATTCTTAGCTAATGCATAAATATAACATTCTTATGCAAACAATATATGTGATAAATGGGCAACATGGCAAACATCGAGTATTCATTTAGTTTGACACCTATGATAATTATGTAGTTGGAAACGTGACATTTTTGTTAATAATTTGTATTATCACGTCTATCATGTGATTAGACATATAATATATGGCTATTCATCTCATCAGGCGTATTTGATCTCAGACTATATCATTCTATAAGACCTTTTATAAAAGGTATCCGAATATTATTTGAGGTCTACAATTTCTAAAATGAGTTATTAGTTGTCAGTAATCCTCTTACATTCTATGTCGTACTTTCCGTCATTTTAGCGGACAATCTGAGTTATGCATTCAAAAATACATATTGACTTCTTGTCAATATAATGCTATAATCATTCTCATTTAACTACCTAAATACATTAAACAGGGTAATTGTAATCAAAATATTTCTAGAAATTTTTAAGCGTAGTGATATATAAACCTTTAACAATCAGTTAGCACGAAACCATACATTATCATCAGAATTGAAGTGCTAATATGAATACACCGTCATACAAACCTACCTATACCTATATTACTTTATCTATTTATCTACTTGGTTATCTCACTTTCCTCTCATCCCTCTAAATATTTATCTAGATATATATCTATGCGTCTACTAATATATCTTTATGGAAGTGCACAATACATGCATTCGATATGTTCCAGCGAAAGACAGAAAACCGATTTCCATATATCAAGAGCAAAATATTCCCTTTTACAATGAGACAGCCACCAGGGGTTTGATGGCAGGAAATAAGAGAATAACGCGATGAATTACATATAAATAAATTTATAATTATGAAAGGTATAAATGGCCAAAGCATTGACCTTCTTTAAACACAAGACTACGGAATTTACTGAGACAAATATACATGTTATATATATATGTATATATATATACACACATATATATATATATATATGCAGAAGTTCTATTTAAATTGTTGGGATACAACAAGCAAATATTTTTTAGAACTGATATAAAGCTCTCAACAAAACTATTGAAGTAAAAATAAGATATATTAACAAATGGAAACTATATGTATAAAACTATATTTATTTCATTATACATATTTCAAGGACACCAAGTTAAATTATGATGTGCTTTCATCAGATAAAATATAATATAGATCAGCTTTATAAATAAATATACCCTTAAGGAATGCGACCATTTCTGTTAGAAGCTCCCGGATAGTGGGGTTATACATTTATTTATACTATTATGCAAATTAGTGTCGGATATTTTTAAATCACAGTATATTTAAAATAAGCCGATGGGGTATGGAGAAAGGGAAAGAGAAAAAAGAAAAAAAGAGAAAAAAGAAAACTTTAAGGGAAAATAAGAAAACAAGAAAGAGAAAGAGAAGAAAAAAAGAAAAGAGAAAAGAGAAAGAGAAAGAGAAAGAGAAATCCCTAACTGATAGGTTGTTGTATTAGCATAACTTTTAAGATGAAGTGAAAAAATAAATATTTTTTTGATGAGTAAAATAAATAAGCATGAATGGAAAATAAGCGTGAATGGAAAATGAATTTTAACCAGTGTTTATATATGATTAAATGTTTAGTTTATCAATTAAATTATCCATCAAATTATTGAGATCTATACATTAGAGTTGAGATATATATATTATTAAAAAATCTATATATTATTAAAACGATATATTATTAAAGAATATATTCATATATATACATACGCACACGTATATACATATACATGTAAATATATATATATATATACCTACCCATACCATACACATAGATAAAGGACTTGTTATGTATAAGATATAGGAATTTTCCTAAACTTATAGATTTTTCCGAGAAACCAGAGAAAAAAAATAGAAAAAAAAAATATATATATCCAGGGAGTGTAACGTGAAGTTACTGTATGTTGATATATGTAAGCACACGATGTTTAGGTTAACACCAGTGGTGAGATGTGCAGGTAGAAGAGTGTAATATAATAATATAATAATACTAGGACGATTTGGTAACCCTTCATTACGTTTATTGATTAGAGACGTGCGTTTCGCTATCGATCAGCTGAAGCTCCGATCTATATCGATCTGGCCCGTCTCGGGAATCAAAAGCTCGTCGGTCCTGTAGTAATGTCATTGCTGCAGCAGAGGTCCGACGAGTTTTGTGTTCTATTTTAGCATGTTGGTAGAGTACAGATGATTCTTTACTATCTTGAAGGTCTCGCCAGTGTTCATTTATCCGTTCCCCTACACTACGAGCTGTCTCACCTATGTACACTATATTTTTGTCTCTATATTGTCCTTCAGTACATCTTATGCTATACACTACATTTCTAGTTTTACAGTTAATAGGGGGCTTAATTTACAGGTTATACATTTCTTAATCTATACATGAGGGTCTTAGAAAAGGGTATGTCTTGTTAATAAGTGTTTTTACGGAGGTACCTGGTCTTTCTACTATCTTAATATTGAGTTTATGTTTATCTAGGGCCCTTCTAAATTTGTAAGCTAATTCACCTCTAGGGGTTGTATCGATGAACATTACACTCTGGTATTTATTGCTATCATACCATGAGTTTATTCTATTAGCCTTGTTCCTAGTTCTTTCTATTCTATTCCAAAAGTTGCTCCTATACAAGAGGCAGGTCCCATTTATGTCATTATTTACCATATTTTGCCATTTGCTTCTGGCTCCGCTATACACTCGGATTTTATCTCTCTGATTGTAACCAGAGAACTGCATACGGTGGATGAAGTGTTGTATGTGTATCTCTAGTTCTTCGGGGTTGCACATGCGGGACACGTTTCTCATCACCCGTACCAAATCCGCAATCAGTATGTTGATTTTGGTATGGTCCGAAACGGCCGAGTTTCGGTGGATCAGATGTTTGGAAGTCATGGGTTTGGCATAATGGGAATGGAGGATTTGTTTTTTTTTATTAATTGTATCTAACCAGAGCTCTGTGTCTAGTACAGGTAATCGATGGTTGGGGTGTTTACTTGGGTAGTCTATAGTAACTCTAATGCTCTGGTGGATGGAGTTAGCTATTTGCTGGATGCTTTCCTTGTGTTTTTCTCTAGTTCCTGACTGTTCTCTAGTGGGGGTGTCTTAACTACGATATTTATATCATCAACGTAGCGGGAGTACATTATCAGGGTTCAGGGGGTCTTCTAATTGTTCTTTAAGTTTAAGTTTAAGTCTACTGTCCCACCATACCATGAATAAGTTAGCTATGTCGCCTGCAATGCTAACACCAATGGCTGCTCCTTCCTCTTGGGCATATGTTTTTCCATTAAATTTGAACATATGTTCCTTAAGGGTTAGTTTTATGCTGGCCCCTACCGCATGTGCAATAATTTTCTTCAGTTCATCGTGGTTTTCGGGTGTCCGTATGGCTCTGGTCCACCCGTTCCATCTATCTGTGTGGGTGTTCTTGCCATTGAGGTAATGGTAGGTAGTCTGCCTCTTGCTAGTCTTGTAGGGCACAGGTTGCTAAACAAATTCAGAAACGAAATATATATATATATATATATATATATATATATATATATATATATATATAAATATATATATACATATATATAGGTGTGTGTGTGTGTGTATATGTGTGCGTATGTGTGCGTGTGTGTGTGCGTGTGTATATGTGTGTGTGCGTGTGTATGTGTGTGTGCGTGTGTGTGTGCTTGTGTGTGGCGGGGTGGTGGCTGGGTCTGAATGTATGTGTAAATATACGAATGCATGGGAAAATAATATACGTACAATTGTTAAAAAAGGGAAACACAATTGATCACTAGACCAGATATGATGTATTCAACCATATCAGGAATCAGTGGTATTATTTTGTAATTCCATTTGCTGAAATCTTTCCTGGAATTGGCTTTCTTTTCTGAAGATCTTCTGTTGTCCATCTCTCCTGAGAGTTTCTTACCACTAGTCTGAGTTACATTCATCGTTGGAATTTAAATTGCGAGTTAATATTTCGAGGAGTCTATGAATATATCACGAATATCTGATCACGAATTAAAACCATGTGTAAAATATTTTGAAATTCTGTCCCTATTTGAAATAAAGACCACCATGTGTGATATAATACATTATCAACTGGTACATTTTAAATATAGCATACAAATAAATCTGTATTAATGTTAATCATTGTTTAAAATGACAACAGTTGTAAATGCGACTTTAAAGAGATTTGTGGCTTGCAGATATTTCTGGATAAGAGATACCTTGACAGACAACTTGAAAACATAATTTCATCTTCGTTTTGCTCTTTATATGCATATGAATGTTTTATTTGTTAACTGTGAGTCATAAAACAATATCATGATATATAACAATAACTTTCAAAAAATATATTTCTGTGTTAATTGAAACACAATTATTGTGACAAGCATATTAGAGATTGTTGTTCCATAAATAACCAAATCTTTCTCTATATGTTTTAGAAAAAACATACATCTTAACTGTATTGGTATATCTCAAAGCAGCTATATCCACATTAAACTCGAAAGTAATGCTTTTATGTTTATTCAGCTTTATATTTCTCATTTAAAATAAATGTTGTTCAACATTTTCTTCATAAAACTGTTAATGTTTTATGATAATTTCTTAAGAAGTATTTAATTAATCACATAAAACAATTAAACAGTTGGCTGTTGTGTAAAAATCTAAACAGCATAGAAATTACCATCATATCTTTAAATTTAGAAGTGTCGTTGCAAGCTACTAAGAATTACAATATAGTAGCCATTTAATAACGCTAGCCATCATCACTCTACAGTTTCTCAGAGTAACATTTTTCTCAATTACAGACATTGATTCTGTCATTGTATCACATATTTTTGTTTTCTCCGATGTGTAATAAACCAGTTTAGATGTTCATCACAATCCATTTAATTCACTAGCATAAGATTAATACAAGAATGCACGCAATATACAAGAATGGACATGTTGTCATGCAACACTATTTATCTGCAGAATGTAAGATAGTAGCTAGGAATGTTAAGGCAATAAGGTGAGATTTCTTATATGAGGTATTAAAATGAAATGTAAACCTTTGGGGATCATCTTAATATATCTCACATAACTCCAGTGAATCTTTCAAATTATAACAACACCTTTATTGCATTCTCTATGTTCTTGTTTTCAAATCGCGAGCCAAGGCTATGGCAATATTCCATATTTTTGTGAGCATTAAGCTACTAAAAGCACTGAAGACAAGAGAAAGGCAGTTTATTCTAACTTGCGTAGCATAGAGCACCGATGATAGCCACAAAGCTTGAACGACGTACGTTTCGAGTTCTCACTGGGAAACTCAATGAAACATTCTCAACTAGATGTATATACGTCAAGCAAACCACCATATCATATATGCTTTTATATATGTATATATATACACACATATATATATATATATATATAGTAATAATAATAAATTTGAAGACTAAAATCCAAAGAGGGCTCGAAAAGGTTAGTTTCAGAAGATCCAGTTAAGGGTGAAAGCACCGATTCTTTGCTTAAACTTTAATCTGTTATTTTAATAAATATATATATATATATATATGTAAAGTTATATTTAAAAATTGTTGGGTTACAACTAGTAAATATTTATAACTGATATAAAAGCACTCGACAAATATTTGGAGTATATTTACAATATTAAATAAATGGAAAACTATATTTATAAAACCATATTTATTTCATTATATATATTTCGGGGATATCATATTAACAATATGCTATGCCTTCATCAGACAAAATACAATATAAACAGTTTTATAGATAAATATATTCGACATACCGTAATAAACATCGACTTCATCACGCTAGCAGTGAAAATACAGAGAGAAAGAAAGAGAGAAAAAAAAGAGAGAAAAAAAGAGAGAAAAAAAAAAGAAAAAAAGAAAGAAAGACAAAACGAAGAAAGGGAAGAAAAAGAAGAAAAAGAAAAAGAAGAAATGCATGGAACAAAATAGAGAGATGGAAAAATAGATAAAGCGAAGAGCTTCATGTAAAGAAACAGATATATATATATATATATAGAGAGAGAGGAAATAGAGATAGATACATATAGAAAATTAGGTAGTGGGAGGTCATTTTGAGTAAGTGTATCAATGATACATTTATTTATTTATTTATTTATTTATTTAGCTCAAGAATTAATGTAAGGGAGATATATAGAGAGATATAGAGAGATATAGAGAGAGAAAAATTTTTTTTAAATAGCCAGACATATTCGAGGCGTAGAAAACCCTATGTTTTAATGTATTAGTATTTATAAAACTTACACTATATTGTAAATATCAGTATTCCTGAATGAAACAAGTACCCATAATGTGTGAAAATTCATTATCTTATGTTTAGTTTTAAAAAAATTCATATGTTTAATATGTAAATTTTTAATACGTAATATTTTTTAATACGTAGTATTTTTAATATGCAATATTTTTATTATGTAATATTCTTTCGTAATATTTTTTTAGTTTTCTATTCTATATTTTTGCTTATTATTATTATTATTGTTATCTTTTTATTTTTAGTTTTGTTTATAATATAATATATATTTTTGATTAGTATATTGAAATCTGCTCTCTATTTCTGCTTGATAGATAATCTTGTAGAGTAATCGCAAGAATAATAATACGCTCAAATTTTTATACCATATTGGGAATGTTTTCCGGTAACCTAGAGTTTGCAGAGTGAATCAGTTGGATTCACATTGATGTTTGTAGCTGTCACATAAACATATGAATTTTTTTAAAACTAAACATAAGATAATGAATTTTCACACATTATGGGTACTTGTTTCATTCAGGAATACTGATATTTACAATATAGTGTAAGTTTTATAAATACTAATACATTAAAACATAGGGTTTTCTACGCCTCGAATATGTCTGGCTATTTTTAAATTTTTTTTCTCTCTATATATCTCTCTATATCTCTCTATATCTCTCTATATATCTCCCTTACATTAATACTTGAGCTAAATAAATAAATAAATAAATAAATAAATAAATAAATGTATCATTGATACACTTACTCAAAATGACCTCCCACTACCTAATTTTCTATATATATATATGTATCTATCTCTATTTCCTCTATATATATATATATATATATATCTCTGTTTCTTTACATGAAGCTCTTCGCTTTATCTATTTTTCCATCTCTCTATTTTGTTCCATGCATTTCTTCTTTTTCTTTTTCTTCTTTTTCTTCCTTTTCTTCGTTTTGTCTTTCTTTCTTTTTTTTTTCTCTCTTTTTTTTCTCTCTTTCTTTCTCTCTGTATTTTCACTGCTAGCGTAAACCTCTTCAAATGAAGTCGATGTTTATTACGGTATGTCGAATATATTTATCTATAAAACTGTTTATATTGTATTTTGTCTGATGAAGGCATAGCATATTGTTAATATGATATCCCCGAAATATATATAATGAAATAAATATGGTTTTATAAATATAGTTTTCCATTTATTTAATATTGTATATATATATATATATATATATATATATATATATAAATTAGGAAGCAGTGTGTTTTTTTTTTAAATACACAGACAAACACACATGTATATATCTACATATATATATATATATATATATATATATATATATATATATCAAGTACTTGAAGTGTTTCCAAAGAAAGGGTACAGCAAGTGAGAGTGCTCTATGTATGCTACAGTACTATTTAATTATGTAATAAACAACAAAAAACAACTATTCCAAACACCAATGGTTTCACGGAGACGTCTGAAATCGTTCATCAGAATGAACATTTATTATGGATGTAATATATGAAATTGTATGATAAGAATTGAAAGCGAACTTCAAATAAAATAAAATAAAATTAAAAAAATATATAAAATAAAATAATGGAAAGATATACACACTGATGCAGAACGTAAGGTTAGGGGATGAAAATAAATACATATATATACATGTATATAAAATATATACACATACACATATAAATATATATATATATATGTATATATACACATACATATACATACACATATACTTACATATATATACGCATACACACACACACACATATATATATATATGTGTGTGAGTGTGTGTGTATGTCTGTGTGTGTATGTTTGTATGTATGTATGTCTATGTATGTGTGCATATATATATATATATATATATATATATCCATTTACATGATCATATGTATTTATATGTATTTTTTTAACCAGTGTCTTTATGTACGAGCTGTGCGTATGTGCTGCGTGTGCCTATAGTTTTGTATATTTTTATATCTTATTATTTTGTTTCTTTATTTTTTAGGCTGTCTGATCAGATGGATAAATCAATAACCCGAAATGTGCTTATGTTCGTATCTATGTATACTCATGCATATATACATACACACACCCACCCACCCACACACATATTTATATATATACAATATATATATATATATATATATATATATATATATATACATATATATAATATAAAACGAAAAATCAGTGATGCATCTGAACTCAATTTAGTGTGTGTTAGAATTGTTTCGCCGGCGGTGTCTGATTCTGGATCCGCAGGTTCGACGGACGCGTTTAATGAAAGAATTTGCTTCGAAATTATTAGACGTATCCGTCGAACCTGCGGATCCATAATCAGGCATATCCACACAATGATCGTGTCTCGAGCTGTGCGCCAGCGAAACAATTGTAACATTCCATACATTGAGTTCAGATGCATCACTGATTTTCAGTTTTATATTGTATCATACTCTGCTCTGTAAGAACATACAGTGCCCAACCGGCATACCGCCTATGGAGGCATATTAGCTACCATCGGACACATACATATAAATATATATATATATATATATATGTGTGTGTGTGTTCGCGCATGTGTGTGTGTATATATATATGTGTGAGTGTATATATATAAATATATATATATATATGTATATATATGTGTGTGTAAGTGTATGTATATATATATGTGTATGTGTGTGTATATATATATATATATATATATATATATATATATATATATATATATATATATATATATACACAGAAATAACCACAGTTAGTTGTAGGGTTTAGGCTGCATGAAGAACTCAACGTAATTCATATGTTGAAAATGTTGTAGGTTAAAATAAAACCCGGAAAATAATAAAACCTCAAAAGGAAAATAGAGTCATGATATTTCATTGTTTTAACTTACACATATATATATATATATATATAGTGCAAATTTAGACGGGAACAAAACGGAGAGGCAGACAAATAGGGGTATATATATATATATATATATATATATATATATACAAATAAAATATTGATACCCTGCAATTAAGCAAGCTCAAAGCATAAATACTAACCATTATATAGTAATATGTGTATCAATAAACACAGTAAATTTCGTGTCTAAAATTACGAGTGTAGAGAATACCAGAAATGTTTTAAATATTTAATCTTAAACATACAGTAGGATATAATTTTATACTGACCGTATGAAAAACATTTCATCTCTCGGACAGATTTAATCTGTTTCGCCCTGAAAATTGTGTTTGTAAAGATAATCTATAGGTCATCATCAGCGAGAGATTAGATCAAATGAAACCAAACACATCTAACAGCAAACGGAGGAGTAAAAATATGGTCCTCGTTATTATATATATATATATATATATATATATATATATATATATATATATATATATATATATATATATATATATATATGTAATTATCTTACCCCCTAACTTTATGTTCTGCTTCAGTGTGAATATTTTTTTTTTTTTTATTATTTTAGATATTTTTTATCCTTATTTTATTTTATTTCAACCTCGCTGTCAATAGTAATAGCCATTGTTTTTAATTTCATATCTTACGTCCA
>OZ024740.1:190707019-190767019 GCA_964016885.1 Eledone cirrhosa
AGATTGTGTACTGCACTATATATAGGTGTGTGTATATCATGCGTTCAATTCCAGGTACGATAAAGCTCACTGTATTAATCACTCATGGACATATTACAGAGCATAATAATAGTAATTTAAGTGAAAAACCAGCCATAGTGTTAAATAATTACAACTGCTATACTGATTGGATAGATTAATTAATCAATCAGCAAATCACGATCTAAACTATAATAAATTAAGAAGCGCGGGACTGCATACGGTTTATAATGTGTTATCCCCTTAGTAAAATAAGTTGGATTAATTTGAATAAATAATGAATGAATATTACATAATTTATCTACTAAATTTCGTGGCTCTTCATTAATTATATTTATTACTTATTTAAAGATAAAATTTAAAATGTTCAAATGTCAACATTTCCTGTTAGTGACCGTTTCAATAAACATATATTTCTGTCACTAATCTTCTCCTAATATAGTCGTTATTTGATGTATCTTGGATTACGTTACTGATTGCATAAGAAAGTGTAAGATTTCTGTGTATATTGTCAATTAAGATTTTATTTGATGTATCATATCTATAAGGAAATATACTTGCGTATAACTTGCGTATAATATCAATATGTTCACTACACATGCTAGCAGAAAACCACCCGTATATTTAAAAGCTTCTAGCCCGTTCGGCCGCCCTCAAGCAATAGAAGCTGCTAAATGTTCGGTCGCCCTCATGTCCCTGATTCCCAACCCCAAGATATTTACATGATGATTATATATTATTAGTAATTCTCTGTTTTATTCGCGAAATCTTATTATATCGCCAACGACTCCTATTCAAACAGTTGACATCATATTAATAATATACTGATTATTCTAAATAATAAAACTCTACTACATCGTGTGTTCAATAAATTTCCTGTTACTATTCAAGAACTGGTCAAACAATATAAAATATCTGTACTCGGATTAATACTGATATCATTATATATTCACCTGCACATTTCTATTTATCTGGGATTGACAAAGAGGAAACATAAGATATTATCTGAAGAAAACTATAAAATAATAGAATACACACGGATGTCGTTTCTCATTAGGGTATAATAAATATATTATAGAAGGAAAATAAACACTAAACACTAGAACATGTGAAGTACGCTAGAAAATAGATTGGGTTTCTAAACATTGTGTATACCTAATTTCTCTATATCCTACTTTGGTCAAGTAGGATATAAAGTGTGGATTATTATACTCCTCCTCTAGGTAGATATTCTATGTGTATACACATCTTACCACATACCTGAATTATGTTATCCATGATTGACAAGCTATCGCCTGTTTGAGTGTCCATCTATCTATGCATATCTCTCTCTCGCTCTGTATTTATATATATATATATATATATATATATATATATATATATATATAGGTAAACGTAATAGAAAATGCTGACAAATTGTTCACAGTGAAAAATAGTTTAATTAGGAATAAGTGAGAATTAGTAATAGTATTGGTTAGTATTCAGTTTTGGTTTTAAGTTTTACCGGTTGCGTATTTCTAATGCTTTTCAAAAATAATTTTGAGATAGAGCGTCCGTGATGTTTGCCCAGATCAGAGCAAACATCACGGACGCTCTATCGCAAAATTATTATTTCGATGTCCACTCTTACTGTGGAATATATGAAGCAATATATATATATATATATATATATATATATATATATATATATATCACGATAAATTAATGGAGCCATATACTCTCTCTATTCCCTGCCAATAATGTGCTCAAAGGAGGAGGAATCCTGAGCCCTTTAAAATACAATATGCTTAAAAGGCAACACACTAGAGAGAGATACAGTGCGCTATCAATAAAACAGGGAAAAACCACCAGTGTATGAAATCTATAAACTATGAAAGGCAGAGTAGACACACGATAATTACAAATATAAATTAAAGTGTAAATACATACTCTCTAACTATATAACATACGTACAAATCCGAAGAGATATGTTTCGCCAGTAAGTTGTTGACAGAAATGATATATATATATATATATATATATATATATATATATATAATTATATATATATATTCAAATCTATATATTTATGACTGTCGGTTGCCTGTCAAACTGAGGACCATTTATTTTGTGCTTCTGTCCGTCTGTATGTTTCACTCTCATTGTATTTCTCTATATATCGGACGATTTATCTATCTTTTTATCCATCTATCGATTTATGCACCTACTGATTTGTCTAGTAATCCAGCTACACCATATTCTGGCCATCTATAGCTATCTGATTATGCATATTTACCAATACATCTATTGTTGGACATAAAAAAAAGTATCAGCAACAACATAGTAGGATTTCCGAAAGCATCTCGAAGATAAAGAGCTTTATACGTATGACCAAATCATCATCATTTAATAAATATAGTATTGATAATGATTAGGGAAAATCGGCAGCGTGTGGAACGATACGCTGTGGGTGATCATGAACAGGCAACAAAGGGTTCTTGTGTGGTACTTGCCGATAGCAGAATCGGGGACTTGTTCCGCAGGTCTGTAACCGTTCTCCTCTTTCGACACTGCTTAACATATTTCGTGTGCTACTCGTGACCGACGCCCTAGGAAATAATCCTGGCTCAATCAATATAGAAAGATCTATTCTCACATCCCGACGAACTACCTGGAAATGATGATAAATTTACCGGAATGCTGAACCACTTGGACGTAACTTCTGCCACTTAAGGCATGGAGGTCAGCACCGAGATAATGAGAAATACAACAAAGTCCATAGAGAGTACAAAGTCCACAGAGAGTACAATCCTAATTCAGAACAGGGGAGTGTGACGCAGTTAACGTATCTTCTCGCTATCATCATTGAAGAATGTCTAAAACCAGAGAACTTTGTACGAAACGCTCTAACACATCATTTGCTAAACTGAAACCACTCTTGAGAAACGAAAACACTACTCTCAGATGCAAGATTACAATCCTGCGTGCGTTGTTAAGATACATTTTCCAATGAGCAGGCGTGTCATTGGCTTTGACAACTAAACTGAAAAGAAAGATCCAATTAGTTGAGATGAGTTGATATAGAGGAATTATGTGAATGTCACACACAGAATACATCACGAACGAGAAGTCCTGCAAATCTTACTAATGACGTAGATCACTGTGATGATCGGATGACCACAGTGAAGAGGAGGAAGTTATGGAGACATGGGCATGAGAACGGATAGCACAGGATCTCTAAGACAATTTCCGAATGAACAGTGTGAGGAAAGAGAAGACACAGGAGACAGAGGAAGTGGTAGATAGAAAATATAGCTCAATGGTCGACGTTGAATTTTGCCACAACCCAAGCATTTGCCTGTCACCGCAAATATAGAGGCAGTTCTTAAAGCATTTGAACCTGCAGTGTTTCAAAGCCTTCTAAAAGAGTGAAATAACAATGATGTAAAGTGACGTGAGAGTAAAACTGAATTAAATGAAATTCAATTAAATATAATACCATGGCCAGTGTCACAACAGCACGAAGATCAAGGGAAAACGAGGTTGCAAGAAACTGAAAATAAACATACCATATGTGTCTTCATATACACCCCATGATTACCACACTATGTTAGTGTAACTGCTATATACTCCTAGTTAGTCAATTAACACATTACTCAAATGTGTCTCCAGTAATTAATGTATTCATATAAGCTTTTAGCTTGTTCTTTCCTTAATAAAGAGTGTATACATATGACTGATGACGGATAGAAGTCCTGAAAATTGTGCCAGGCATGCTCACTACCTACTAAATCTGATAACTTGATGTCAACGTACAACATCTATTGCAAGTCTCTTTTCCTTATATTGTACATAAACATTCTGCATTAATGTTCCATGCCATGTACGTATTATTGTCACTAATCTAATCAGCCATGATAATACTATATGCCTAATGAACATCCCGAACAATAATTTCATATGTCGGAAATGGTATATAATCTTTTAGCTTTTTTTTCCTTCGGTACACTCTGTGTGAATGTTAGCCGCGACGGATTACAATATAAAAACACGTGTCTGACAATTTCACCGGCTACTGACATAATATTACAATTTGAAACATACATAATGAGCTTATTTTGAAACACGAAGCGTATTATGATCAAGGAATTATTCAATAAAGTATTCATTAATACAACCCCACCTTATTTGGCTAGAACTTTGGGCGTATACGTATATGTATATATGATATGATATTGCGAAGATTCTGTTAAGATTACTATGATTTAAGGACAGGTTAATCGGGTTTAGAATATATATGTACTAATATGATTTAACTCTGTGCACATTTCTACTTTATAAATAGGATTACCTAGCGCAAATTCTCCTCCACTTTTTTTTAAACAGTAGGGTGTGAACCTATCTTCTGATATTATTCCAATCTCCCCGTTTGTTTCCATGTTAACTTCACAATTTAGTTGTCGATCTCACTAGGTTGTAATATTCCATCTAACATAAATTACCAAGGACCCATGTCCTGCAAGTGATATTATTTGGTGTAATATGATGTGGAGTCAAAACTGAAAACATTTCTCTTCTTGCACGGAATATCTAGAATGTAATATGTTGCATTGGATCTTTCGCGGAATCCACTCTGTTGCAAACATTCGGGTATGAGGATAATCATTGTCTAGGAGGTTATGCAAGATGTAATTGCGTGATAAACTTTCTCTAAAGCTCCCAAAAGAACGAATTATTACTATTATATAACTAAACTTTGTAAGGAATTGCATGACTACTCCACTACTGACATCTTACCTGTTAATATGCCTTGATTATATTCGTGAATGTTTTAATGTAGAGTGGGTTAGCAGGAAATGCGCGATGAAACTTGATACATTCCATTGTTAATATTATTTTCGTCTACCACAAGAGAATTGAAAAGGAAGATATTTTGAAACGTAAAACTGCAAAATAATATATACTGACGTGCCTGGACCACGCATTTACTTACAATTACAGTCTGGCATAAATGAGACATGTGTTTACACTGTTTATACATAGGTGTTTCATGCTTCATTCCGTATAATGATTATTAATACTCACATTGATCTGGGTATAAAATAAAAGATAATAATTCCCTAATACTCTTAGTAGGTTATGAATCTTAGAAAATACGTAGCCAACGATATTATTTTTTAGAAGTAAATGTATTACAGGCGTTTTCGCTTCGTAATATGTTACTTTGGCATATCAAATTTTGTTTCATGATTAGAAAATACTTTCCATTAGATTGCTCTCGTTAAAAACAGCTAAACCTTTGTTGGAATAGCGATATATGGCATATCCATACTGGTATCCCATAGGATGTTAAACAATAGATGGGAAATAAATTCGGTGATATTTCAAGCCAAAATAATGTGATGACCGTAAATTAAAACCGAAATTGATGTGCTTGAAATATGAAATGAGATGTATATTAATCTATATCCTGGGTACACGAGCTTAGCTTCACTTCAACGCATCTATCATGCATTAATAGAATATTTACATTCCTCTTTTATATTGATCTGTAGCAGTACTTAACATGAACATGTGTGACGTCTCAAAGATAGTATTTAAACATGAGGAATTTTAATATTTGTGTTTATTTAATATTGTCATAAATGCTGTATTCTTCATATATGCCCATGATGTAGGTGTCTCTTGGAAGATTCATAAGTGTAAATTCAGTGTGCTTATCTGACACATATTACATATTGACAACTATTATTAATCGGTGGATTGGCAGTGTCGGTAGAAAGTCGGACGCCATGCTTTGACGCATAGAGTTACGGCTCTTGTCAGTCTGTGTTCAAATCCCGCCGAGGTTAACTTTGCCTTTCATCCTTACGTAGTTGATAAAATAAAGTGCCAGTAATGCGCTAGGTAATTGCTGGCCTTGTGCCAAAAGTAGAAACAATTATTATATTCTCTAATTATACTAACTGTAATAGCATACATAGTGCATTATCCTGATACAGTCACAATATAATTTATTCGAATATAAAAACAGTTTATCAATCCAATCAGTGACTTTCAAACTCAATACTTTCTCTGAATATCCGCAACGTATTTTATGATAGTTTGTATATTTCATAACTAATGTATTTGTTTTACATTCCACCTCATACACGATCTGATAGAACTACTACAATGGAAACTATACCTGTATTCCATTTGCGTGTCTTACATCGATTTCAGCCACATCAACTCTTCTTTTAAATATTTAATTTTGTTCGAAGGAGGCTTGATCATTTCGATTGAATATGCAAATAAAATGAATAAAACAAAACAAGAATTACCTATGCATTTATACGACCTTTGCAGAATGAGAAAATCATAACACCAGCCTATTAAGTATAAGGTTGTATTAATCTGCTAGCTTCTTTTTCTTACTAATGGGATAATCTGTAGAATATATTAAGGCCTAATAATAATCCAATGAATGAATAACAAAAATGAGAAAACAACGGCTATTCAAACGGGATTACAACAGAATGAGGCTGTAATGATTAAATAATTTAAATACCATAGTGAGTAAATACCATCGTGTGCAAGTAAATCATATATTTTTGTTGCAGGCACCATGACATATGGTCTTGGAAATATTCATTTATATATGATAACCCAATATTAATACTTTGCGTTACAGTTAGTGTAATTATTAATTTTTGTAGTGCATTTAGTCTGAAGTGGCGTGTTTTTTGATTTTGTAATTACGCATTCATAAAAGGGCATACATACAGAGGTTTAGAATCAGACAGCATGTTTAATGGATTTAATCATGACTGTAATTGCATTAAAACGATAATGAAAAAATGATGATAGAATTCACCAGAAAACGTGTTAGAGTTTGCTGAAAAGTTACTCCCAATTTTAAAAGAAATATATATAGCGAACAAATAATTACAGGTAAAATAACAATTTAAAAATGCACTTTAAGTGAAAACTGTACAATACACATTCATAAACGCACATAGGTATAAAAACATAGATATATCAATATATAATACATGTTTGTATAAATGTCTTTGGAAAAAACATGATCTAGACAAATATGCTTAGAGATAGCTGGATAAAAAATAAAGAAACAGTATATATGCTGTTGTTAAAATAAGTAATGCTGTTAACCGTAAAAAGCTAATTAAAAATGAATATGCCGTAAAGAAAATACAATGTTCGTCAATGACTAATGTTACTTTAATTATTTCTGCAGATACTGTTGAAAATGTCCTTCAAATTTGTGCTGTACATATAACAACCGTAGGATTATGCAGATTACAATATTGCAAAAATGTACCGTAGACAATTAACACTTTCAATCTCTGTGAGAGAGCCAGTCCAGAGTTTTGTTCGGAAATGAAGGATAGTTTGATTCATTCAAGACTTGATAGTTACAAAAAATATTTTTTTAAATCATACATTTAACGTAGAGAAAGGTAAACTTTAAGTGATGTCTTGATTATTCTAATCATGCATTGTCCTCTATAAAGCAATTGAAATGATGTAATGCTGTTTGAATTTATTTAGAATGTGTCTAACATATCATTTCAGGTTGCGTTGTATTAGAATGTGAGATGAAAATTCTTAGTTTGTTTGCGAAATCTATAGTTCAACAACTATAAAGGTTTTGGTTCATCAATGCTATTTATAGTTCCATCCAATCCTGAACGTATGCCAATTATATAGATAGCCATTGTTTAGTAAACATTTCCAGTAAAATCAGGCTATTAGATACCCGATCTAACCACCCCCCTCCTTATTTCTTCCTGCACTCCAATGATTTCCTATAATTTTACCACAAAACATGCTCCAAAACTAATACCTAATAATATAAAGTTATTTCTGAAATCATCCTTAAAAATTTGTGAGATTAAATGTTATATATATGGCAACAAAAATGCCGTATTTATATAAATACAACTGTTTGCTTGTAAATGAATGCATATTTGGTTTCGTTAGAGATAACTTATATTCACAGCGGTAAAATCTTGATAGTGTTTAATATTACTCATTTTCCTATGAAAGCACCCGAGCACAAATACACAATAATATGCAGGATTTCTATTAATATTCACCGGAATGTTTATGAAACAGTAACAACTAGTTTATTCGACAATATATGATCCCGTATCTCTTAGCTAAATATTCAAGTTAATTTGCTTTCGCCATGTGTACGTTCTTCGCATTCCGTTTCTCACATGGGTTTTTCTATGCATACATATATTTAGACCTATTAGACACACACATCCACAAACACGCACACATATTCACACGCACACACATTAAAACGCACAGACGCCAATACAGAAGTCAATGATTACATGCAATGGATTATTATTATTATATTATGAGATCTAAGTTTTAATATGTATGAGCAGGAGTGTGTGTACATATATATATATATACGGTTACACGGTGTTTTAAAAACATGTTAGCTTGAATGTAACAGCTTCATGAAGTTATATAATCTAACACGTTTAGCATATCCCCTACTGACGTGAAACTTTAGGCCCACTGCTCGTGGGATCAGAACTACACCCGCAGTATGATGATGGCTGCCCATCAGTTCAACCAAAGAAGAGGTATAGAAACGTTTTGTTATGTTAAGCGTCATCATTTCGGCCAGTTTGTAAACAAATGAAGTTGTTCGAACCTTCATTCGGTTATCTTGAATCGTTCACACATTATAATTTCAGTTGAACTGTAATGTAGTTTTTGAAATATTAACAGCGTCGATATTGGTTTTTCACAACAATATATAGATAAACTTTAAAATAAAATCAGAAAAAGGATAATAAGCTTTGGAGTAAAAGGTAGCACAGTCGTCGAATGATTTCGTGTTTTAGATAACCACGAGCAACTGTTTCGGCTTTTCAGTATCTAGAGTTTCATATGCCCGACTTGTTACATTTCTTTTATACTCAAAACAGATTTACACACGCACACATACACATACAAACACACACACCAAACCCATATATATATATATATATATATAGCAATGATTGCCTCTTCAGCCGTAGCAACACTGTTTCGATTCATAAGAGCAATGTCTGAGATATAGCTAAATAACATGCATAGTGATGAGCAACACAGTAAATGCGTTTATACACCACGATTGTCTATACACTAAGGTGGACTAAATAACAGGAAGAATTACAGTGTACGTTCCTGAATGTCAACAACATACATATAAGTTGCTGAAAAAAAAATATATGCGCTGGGACGTGTATATGTGACCATAGAAATTATCTCTAATACAAGTGGAAAGCTAGAACATTAGATGTGTACATTTGTCGAGTGGGAAATCGCTGACTCAAGGCAAAATCTATGGGTCTTGAAACATCAAACTACGAAGAAGACGACTGGTAGAGGGGGAGCGTATCCTATTCCCCATTCGAAAACGAAGTCATTTAAAAATAATGCATGTTTTAATTTGACTCTCCATTAGTTAATGACACTGCTTCACTCTATCGACCAACATTTGATGAGCATGCATATATTATACACCCCCAATATATAAAGGACTTTCTGGGGTCTGGGCGGGCATGGGTGAAAAATACTATATTGCTACTTTTGGATGATGAAACTCCAAATCTTTACTAAATGTTGATATCGATCGTGCTTCAATGCGTTCAGGTTCCCCATGTTACACACCGCAATTACAGATTCACATTGCATACATGCACAATAATTTCACTTTTATAAGATTACGGCCGTCCCGAGAATATCCTGTTATATCACCATAAAAATGATAAGAAGTGGTAAGAAGTTCAGACTCCGAAAATAACTGCAATTGTGAGGGCTTCTGTTTATAAAGCAATATGATTCATGACAATGGGGACAATTCCATACGGATTACAGACTCGGACCAGTGGAGAATGCGCTTTATGATCACGCATACATGCATATATATATACATATACACAAAACCGACAGACACAGGAGTTTTGTACTCATATATATCTCGATGTTGATATCTATAAATATATATACATCTATATACGTAAATGGCAATTTCTGTCTGTTTGTTTGTGAACATAAAACTCAAAAACTACCAAACCGTTCTTGATGGAACTTGACACGTGTGGCGGGGGCTCATGCTCATTTGATTTCCTACGTATATTTCATTTTAATCAAAGGGTTCCCCGGGGGTTGAAACCCCCGCTGAGAATCCCCGCTTAATTTTTCCCTTCGATTTATAGGAAATTTTAACCATAAGTCTATGACAAGAGTTGATGCCTATTCACAAAATGTCAACAATGAAACCCACTAATGGAGGTTCTATTTCTTTCCCTATAGCAACTCTCAAATTCTCTGACAAATATTTTTTCGCCTGACCAATGCAATCAACAATATTTGTTTGTATTATTGTTTCGTAAATGAATGTCTTCGCTTTTGATTACCTGTCCTATATTTTGAATTTATTTTTTTGTCTGAGAGGCATTGGGCATACCCCCGTTTCATCGCAAAAGCTCACACATATATATTGTATTATAATAATGATTTCTAGTATAAGCACAAAGCCAGTAGTTGTTTTTTTTTCAATCTACCCCAGTAGGTTAATGGTGCTTTATTTTATCGACCCCGCATGGCTGAAAGACAAAGATAACCTCGGCGGGATTTGAAATCAGACCGCAAATGGCCGCAACTCTAAGCTGCAAAGCATGGTGACCGATGCTCTACCGACACTGCTAATCCACCGATAATGAGATGTTATTTCCATCCACTTTAAAAATTATATATAGCAGATTATTTTATTATGTAAATAGTTATATAGGGTCGCGTTTGCGAATTCCACGTACGAGATTGTATAGATGCTAATGTGAATACAGGCTGGGAATTCTCAATACTTTTCTTGAAGAAACATACAGCCTTTAAAGAATGTTATAGAAAAGTCCTATGTAAATACGTTGAAACTTGGACACAATTCGGAGTTACAAGACCATACATACTTACACATATACATAGACACAATTAGTAAATGAAATCCTGGTAAATAGTTAGACGACATTACTTAACATACTTCGTAATCTGCTGTCAATTGTGACAATTCTGAAATCAAAATTATGAAGCTTTATTTAATAAATAAAGTACATTATGTCAAAATCTAAACAAAGGTTATCAAATATAATTGAGGAATAATCAACATGCCTCAAGATTGATCGACTTACCTTTTTGATCTGCAGATATATTCTCCTCTTTATACAGAGAATATGATACCATGACAAGGTAGTATCATTACTTTATTTTACCTGTATTTCCTCTTCTGTGACGAGAACATTTTCTAAATAATCTCATTATAATTTCCTTTCATTTCACACATTGCATTTAGCTTCACAAAAGAAAAAAAACATTAAAAAAGGCACAGAAATTGAAAAAAATGCGTATTATATGATGATTAAATGCAACACAAATAGTGAACAAACACAATTGAAAACACAGGAAAGATAGAATAATATTCTTATTCGGAAAAAAAACTGGACGAAATGGTGGGAAGTAGATTTATTTAATATTAAATTATACTTAATCTTATAATATCTAGCAAAAATATATAAACGGTAGATTTTACAAATAAATGTTTATTTTTATTATTGCTTACAGAATATATAAGATAGTTTGAATAGATCTGAAACTGCCCTAAAAAATGTTACGTGAATAAAACTTATAGATAAATGAAATTTAGAAGCTTATGAAAATGTGTGGACAATCCCAAATAATGCAAATTTCCTGGACTATATCGAAACTATAAACTATTCTATAAATCACCAAAATAAAATGTAATTTAATGATTTAAAACATTTGTGACTCTACTTAAATGATTTCTTTCTGTTAAGCTTTTTTATATATGAATACAAATTCAATATTCCTTTGAACTTGTAGTTACTACGCGCGTGTTTATGTGTAAATATTTGCGGTGTGGAAGATTAAAATGAAATCAATATCAATAAAAGAAAATTTGATTATATGTTCCAATGGCTCCAGTTCTATTCACCCATAAATAGTAATGTTGTCCAAATTTACTTTTGTGTACAGTTAAATCACACTAGACTATCAATGATGCCTAATGCCTAGCTAAAGTTATTTCTCTTTATGAAGCCTCACAACGAGGATTATACAAATATATATTTGTAAAGCAAACAACAACATATCAAATCTACGCACACAAATGTACGCACAAAGACATACACACACACGCACACAAATACACGCATGAACCTCATATATAGACGCAGAGACATACGTACCCCATATATATTAATATATATATATATATGTGTGTGTGTGTATGTGTATGTGAATCTGTGTGTGTGTGTGTACGTATGTGCGTGCGTGTATGTGTGTGTGCGTGTGTCTGTTTGTAAGTGGATACGAAAAGAAAATGTATATTTTGTATATTATAAGTTTAAAATCATAGAAGATTAATCGAATAAACACAATATTCAGAATTATTTGTAATTAAAAAGAAAATCCTACATATTAGAATATATAGGGCTGCATGTAACTGTCTACTTTGTATGTGGAAGTGAGGGTATAGGTGTTGTGTGTAAAAGAAAGCACGAGCGAATGAGAAAGATTTGTTAAGCAGAAAAGAAAGATGACATTTTTACTTTCTCATAACACAGCTGAATAAAATTTGCAGTTGATTATCGCATATTCAAATCTTTTCACAGTATTCTGAAATGTTATGTATTTCATCCACGTTCGTACATTCTGTATAGAATCTGAAAATATTTTCTGCCGAATTTACTATGATACATGCTGTTTCAGCATGGAGGTTTCTATAAAGCTCAACGTGCCATTGAAAAATGTAAAAGGATTATAATAACAAGTGTTTAGTTTTTATACCATTCGATTTAATAAGTGAAAATAAACAGACACGTTGAATAAATGGATAATTTCCTAACTTTTGATATATATATATATACACACACACATATATATATGGATATGTTTAGATGAATGTCAGAATGGAGAATTTTAGGAAAAATATGGGGACCTTCTGTTTCAGATTTTCAGTATTCGCAGATACATTTTACAGTTAACAATTCTAGGACCAATTACTAACATTAAGAAAGAGATTATATTTTATCGTTCCGTGAACAGCATTATCATATAAGGAATATGGTTCGAGGGATTTGATTGAGAATATTAAAATGAATATTATTTTATAAGTGCATGTATCGATGACTAGTTACAGATATCTATTAACAAGGTGAACTACTATTCGATTAAACATTACATTAAAGATTTAGTGCATGCACGACTGAAATATATACTGTAACTACAGCGTGGATTGTTGGTTGAAGTCAAGTGAATCATGTGATTGCTTTGATGCACCTAACGTACTGAAGTAGAATGTTAGTGGAAACCAGATGTATTTTACGACGTTACATAACGTCGTGACTAAGGGTTAAGTTTGTTGTCATATTCATCAGCAGGACTGTCGAAATGTATTTCATGTTTATACTTTAACAATTAGAATGACAGTGAGAGATATGTTCCTGTCACAGCCAAACACAGAAGATATATATGTATTTCATATAGAAATGATTTCTACAGGACTAGAACTGTCTCATTAAAAAATGAAGGATGGTTTCATAAGAACTATACAATTCTATTCCTGAGTAAGTCATATATATATATATTTGCGTGAAATTGTACTCATCGCTCCAAATAACGGCGTAATTATCCTCGCTTTTCTTTCCGTTCATTGCCATGGAACGTCTTCAAACCAAATATCGTCTTCCTGTTTTCCTTCGGTTGCAACATTTTTCGAAATATTTATTTATGCGTCCACAGAATGTTTTTTTTAGCTTCAGAAGATCCCGTTAAGGGTGAAAGCAGTGATTATTTGCTTAAACTTTACTCTGATGGTTTAATAAATATTTGATCTACGGTTTTTATATATATTTACATATATATTATCCTTACCGAGCCATCTTCGGATTTAGTTTTCACAATTATTATTATTACTATATATATATATATATATATATATATATATATATATATATATATATATATATATATATGTGTGTGTGTGAGTGTGTGCGTGTGTGCGTGTATGAGTATGCGTGTGTGTGTGCGCGTGGGTGCGTACGTTTATGCGCGCGTGTCTCTGTATGGTTATATTGTCTGTGTATGTATTCGTCTATATACAAATAGTGCTGAATACATTATTACTTTACATATAATCAGGCATTATCATTGGCTATACCAGTAATGCACTGTGATAAATGGTGGCCTTGTGCCGAAAGTCGAAACAATTAGTATGTATACCCAATTATTTATGTATGTTTATACCTAAACATATTTAATAGTTTATATTTATTCGCAATTATCTTGTATAAAAAAAGAACCTTTCTATCGTTGAACCTTCCCTTTCAACATCTATGTATTAAGAGGTGGCTTGAAATTCATGTTTGTTTAGGACCCTTTTGGGAATCCCTTTAAAATTCTCCAGGAGTTTTCTTATAAAGTTCGCACTTCGTAGGTGAAGTTCTCCGATGTCTCTGGAAGTATGCGTACCATTTGTAAAGATTGAATGACTTAAAATATTCTGATACTAAATATACCCCCTCCTTCTTAATATCATCACCTTATGTTATGAGGTTCATCAGTTCTTGATTGACCCTCCTCACAAGCACTTAAGTTAGATTTCTTCTTGTTTGATTGTTACTCTTTTATATGTTTACTTTCTGTTTGCCGGTTGTGGGATGTTTTTTTTTTTAAATGGTAGTGGCGATGTTTATGTTGGAAAAGTTGATTTTTGTATGGGTGTCTATATTTGAGACGTGTGTGTTCACTGTTTTCTGGTGTATGTGTCCGTATAGTGTAAGATACGTAATTCTCGATCTCTTTTGTTGTTGCTTCCATCTTTAGGCCGGTGTTGGGAACTCTAAATCCGATATGGGTGGAAGTGCGTCTGTGTGTGTGAATGTGAGTATGTGTGACTGTTGGGAAAAAATCGGAGTGATGAGCAGTAGTGAGAATCCCTCTAAGTGATTTTATTTATAGTTTTTTTTTCTGTTGTTTGTCTGGTTGACAGCTGCTGCTGTTGTCTCGACTGATTTTGTTGTTGCAGCTGATGATTTTCTTCGTTTTACAACTGATGGTAATGTTGGTTTTAGAGCTGCTGGTATATTTGTTTGTGTTGAGGTTGTGATCTCCGCTGTTGCATATGTGCCTCTCTGTCGATGAAGTTGTTATTGTAGACTGCGTGGTGTTGTCCCAGCGTACATGTTATCTTCAAAGGTGAAGACTACGAAGAAGAAAACATTCCGTGTTTCCCTGTCGCACTGGCTTTGAGACCATTCGCAGTTTTTGTTTTCCAAGAATAAAACATTTTGTTTTTATGCTAATAATTGTTTCTATACCAGCAAATACCCAGTGCATTACTGGTACTTTATTTTATCGACCCCGTAAGGATGAAAGGCAAAGTCAACCTCGGCGGGATTTGAACTCAGATCGTAAAGGGACGTAACTATGCTGGAAAGCATGGCGTCCGACCCTCTACCGATACTGCCAATCCACGCTAATAATGTTCGATAAAGTTTCTGTGTTATACTTGTTGCAATATTTCACTGGATGTGTTGACGTTGATTTTTTGATTTTGTCTCCGCTGTTGTGATGTTCATTTTGGTAGCAGTGCTGCTTTTGTTGTTGAAAGTGTTAATGTTATATGTGTCAATAAGCTTTTTATGTGGTGGGGAAGTCATCTTTTCTAGAGGCGGTGACTCTGGTAGTTGTGTTGGTACAATTATTGTTTGTGGTTTTCCATGTGTTAGTTTTGTTGTTGTTGTTGTGGTGACGATAGCTGCTATGTTGACATTGGCGGGAAATCCATCAAAGTTTAAATGTTTTGCCGAGTCTATGTGGTTGTTGTCGTTTTTGCTTCTGTTGATTGTACAGCTGAATTCTGAAATGATTGACTTCTTGCTTTTCAATTTTCTGGATAGCCGGCTGTTCTTTTCAGCGAACAAATGTATCATATACGGATACATATGGTGTTAAACCAGCCAACTCCCTAAGAAGTTGGCTTGTTTAGCCAAACAACATTATATACATCTCTCACAAAAATGACATTAAAGCATGTAAACAACAATAAACGTGTTCTTATTAATGCAGTAGTAGTAGTTGTAGTAGTAGTAGTAGTATTAGTAGTGGTGGTGGTGGTGGTGGCGGTGGTGGTAGTAGTAGTAGTAGTAGTGGTAGTAGTAGTAGTAGTAGTAGTAGTAGTAGTAGTAGTAGTAGTAGTAGTAGTAGTAGTAGTAGTAGTATCAACAGCAAAACTGTTGGTATTATTAAAGTATGCATATGCATTTAAAATGAAGTTCTTTAAACATATATGAGAGGGAGTTTCATCATAGATTCAAAATATATTCTAACAGGAGACACTTCTGGGTCAATTATGTCCACTAGTTTAACTCATTGTATTTAAATACTCAACGATATTGTGTCATATCCCCTAAACGGAATACACAAATACATTTTTTTTTTGCGAATCTTTTCGTAAATGTTATTCACGCCTACATACTTGAATTTACACAACACACATATTAGCAACTATAGACGCCGTCATGGATGTTCGCAAATATAAAGATGTAATATTCGACATTTTTCTTTACAGATGTACAATGACAACATGCATGTATTTACTTGTGTTAGTTTACAATATTTTGAGACAATACATTGCCTGAATGTAGTTTGTCTTAATAGGCGGTTGTGATGGAGTGTCCATCTATAAATCGATAAATCATGAATTCATGCCAGGTCATAAATTCTTAACAGACTAACAATTAAATTACAAACATCTACATATCTACATACACATTTAAATATACTAAATAGGTGCTGGAATGCAAAAGACCAGAAGAAGTTTGAAAACTGATTGCTTAAAGACATGACATAAAAAACGACATCGAAAAAGTGGGACGTTGGTAAATAAATGACTAACAATGTTGATCAAGAAACGAGTGGAATGTTTTTATCTATGTAGCATTCTATCTATCTATCTATCTATATATTTATTCTATTTATTTATCTATCTATTATTTTATCTTGACATACAAAGACACACACATATATACATACATATATATATATATATATATATATATATATATATATATATATATATATATATATATATATATATATAACGAAGGAAATGTGGTAAGGAACCAGGTGGACCATAACGCACCAAAGTACTCAATACTTAGGGTAGTAGAGTCGGTAATAGGAACGAGTAGTACCCCGACGGCTGAGCTCAAGCCGTTTCAACGGCTAATTCGAAACGGCCTGAGCTGAGCCGTCGGGGTACTACTCGTATATATATATATATATATATATAGATAGATAAATCTACCAAAATGTACGGTCGTGTCCAATCCGTATGAAGAACTCAATGTAATCCAAATGTCATGAAAAGAGAAGATGTATTCAAAATGTTTTTTCGATGAAAAACACACGAAAACAGAGTCAAGATGAATTAATAAAAATAATGTATAAAAACAAAGGAACAGTTCCTTATATTAAAACAATTGTAATATAAGGAACTGTTTCTTTGTTTTTTATTTATTATTTTTATTAATTTATATATATATATATATATATATATATATATACATATATACATTTATTATATACATATATATATATATATATATATAATTGGATATATGAGAGGGATGAACACATATCAAATTATACATGTGTTCCAATTGCAAATGACCAAGTTACAAGTTAGCTAGGTTGAAGAAATACTAATTTAAAACAATATGGTTTGCCTGACTCGATTTAAAGTAATAAATCAATAAAAATAACAAACGTATATCGGGCAATAGCCTTTGAGACCCAGACAGGCCAAAATCTATTTCGCAAGAATTATTAAGTGAAAGCCAGAATTCCTGTGCACATCTGCGGTTATCCAGGAACATTCGTACCTTTCACTTCAAAGGATCTAAATCCAGCTGCTATATTTAGCGGCATGAGTATGAAACGCGCTAGGCGTTTATAACTGCATTTCGTTCAGTCTTCTTAGATCCTTTGAAGCTAAAGGCACGAATGTTCATGGATACCCGCATATGAGCACAGGGATTCTGGATTTCAAAGGCTATTGCCCGATATAGGTTTGTTATTTTTATTGATTTATTACTTTAAATCGAGTCAGGCAAACCATTTTATTTTAAATTAGTATTTTTTCAACCTAGCTAACTTGGCCATTGGCAATTGGAACACCTGTATACTTATAAGTGTGTTCATCCCTCTCATATATCCGATTATATTACACAGCTCGGAAAGATTCCCTTCTTTGAGCTACTCAATTGTAAAATAGTATTTTGTGTTTATAACTCAATCTATGACATATATATATATATATATATATATATATATATATATATATATATATATATATATATATATATATATATGTGTGTGTGTGTGCACGTATATAGGTATGTGTATGTATATGTGTGTTCATGCCTGCGTATGTCTGTGCATTATGACAGCATAACTCGTATATTGGCAGATCGTTGGGTTGAACGGTTTGTGGTTAAAATCCTTGTGAATAAAATTCCTCTCAGTATTTCAAAATGTGTAGACAGTGAAGTCAGAGTAAGCTCATTTTAATTGTAAATTCCGAAATCGTGTTGCTTTCCGACATTAAGCTCTGCTTACTATAAATAGAGTATGCATGTCAAGAGATGTGTCTATCGCTAAAAGGCTTTCGGTGCCACAAACGTGATTTCAAATGGGTGAAACATCCGAGCCGTGTTAAAGTAAAACAAAAGAAAGAACCATGCACTGCAGTGCTATAAGCATTAGAATATAAGACTTGTCACACGTTTCTCCCAATCATAATGTTATAGTGACATTCCACTGGGTGTTGATCGTATCATTATATAAACTAGCAGAAAAATCACCCTTCGGGTGGTTTTCTGCTAGCATGTGTAGTGTGTATATTAATAATATTAATATTATACGCAAGTATATATACATGTAGATATGATACATCAAATAAAATCGTAATTGACAATATAAACAGAAATTGAACGAAGGCGTTGTCACACTGTCTTATGTAATCAGTAACGTAATCCATGATACATTAAAAAGAGACGATATTTTATATAAACTGCATTAAGAGAAAATTAGTGACAGGAAATTAGTATGTCTAATTACGTGTTCACCACTGGAGGTGGGGACATCACACACTCTCTCTTTCTATATATATATTAGTTGAAGTGGTGGTGGCAACGATATACCGGAAGTGCAACTTTGAAAAAAAGTCAATTTACATTTTTCTTTTTTTTACGAAATTATTTTTGTTTACGAAATTTAGTAGATAAATAATGTAATATTCATTCATTATTTATTCAAAGTAATCGAAACTCATTTTACTAACGGGATAACAAAAAATGAACCGTACGCAGTCCCGCAGACCTTCCTTTATTATCGTTTAGATACCTTTTCCAAGAATCTTCTAATTTATTTATTTCGTAATTTTATCATTTACACACTCTTAATCGAAGAAAGAAATTATGAGTCAACTTAATATATCATGTAATATTTAGGGAGTTGTCCTGACATAAACAATTGTAAATCGGGAACAATATGTGTTCAAATATAAAGTCTGATAATAAATATGGTTTGCACAAGTCATAAAATGACTCTATATTGATGCTGATGAATTTGGCCAGTACGTGTTTTTCATTTAGAATTATCACATCTAATTCATACAAATCGTAGTTAAAAGTTTCAACCAAAAATGGCGTAGAAAATAATGAAATATAGAAACAAAAATAATAGTTTGACATTTTCTTACGTGCTTTTGTTTTGAAAATTCTGGACAACCACATAATTATTCTAAATATCGTTTCATTTCAAACAAAACATGATTCCATATATCGGGTTACGTGCTGTTGTTTGTCTGGTGGTGCTCCATTCAAATGAAATCTCTCGACATATTTCCATGAAACTTAGAGCCAAAAAATATTTGAATAAATGTATATATAAAAATATCCTAAGCTTAATAATATACTACTTGTCACACGACTCTCCCATTCATAATTTCCTAGGCCCTCTCAAACGAAATGTCAATAATAATAGTTTAATGGTATAGAATCGAAAGTGATTATACGCGCTGAATACGATGGAATGATGAGGGCAGTTTTTGGTTCTATCAAGATGATATGTATTCTTTTAAAATGCATGTGAATTACATAGATTTGTGAAAATCTATGTAATTCACATGTATTCTAAGAGAAAGGAAAATGCAATTTGTATGATTTTTAATTAGGCAAAACGTGAAGAACATGTCACTTAATCGATATTGAAGCTATATTCATTGTTAAGTACATTTCGATTTTTCACTTTTCATACCTACAATTCGGAATCGTTTTAGTTAGTATATTTCCCAATTATATATGTATATATATATATATATATATATATATATATATATATATATATATATATATATATATATATATATATATATATATATATATATATATATATATATATATATATGTATATATACACACACGTATATATATATATATAGTAATAATAATAAAGTTGAAGACTAAAATGCAAAGAGGGCTCGATAAGGATAAATATATATCAAATATATAAGAACCGTAGATCAAATATTTATTAAAATAACAGATTAAAGTTTAAGCAAAGAATCGCTGCTTTCACCCTTAACGGGATCTTCTGAAACTCCCGTTTCACAAGATCCCGTTAAGGGTGAAAGCACCGATTCTTTGCTTAAACTTTAATCTGTTATTTTAATAAATATATATATATATAAATTATCGAGAATCGCATTTCGGCCCACGTAAAAACGAAAAACAACAGCCGAGAGGTGTGGCAAGTGCTCAATGATTCAGATGAACCAGAGCTATAACAAACGTTAAAGGCCAATCACACTGAGACGATGGTTAAACAATCATTCGCATAGCAAAAAAAAGTAATTCGGGTCAAAAGAAATAAAAAATATCTGTGATTGAAAATTTACCCGGACCCCTGGAAGGTTGGTAAAATCCAGCATTTGGGTTTCTGCGGCTCCTAAATCAAATACTCTCCGTTTACATAAATAATGTTAGGCTTCTCATAAGAGGATTGAACAAGGAAACCACTTTCTGAACAGGTTTTAGTTCAATGTTAATACAAGGACTGACTATTACTGACCCCACGTGGGGATCGGCAGGGAGGCAACCCCTATATCAGGCGAATGAATTCAGTTGTGTATGTTATTGCAAGAATGCAAAAACATCACAAATCGAATAGAGTTCTCAACAGAAGGGTTAACATTAACATAAGCTATTCATCAGTCAATAGAATCAACTAAAAAATCAAGAAAATTAACTGGTCAATATCTAGAGTCGGGAGATTAATATAAATATAAATGATCGAGAATCACATTTCGCCCCACGAAAAAACGAAAAACAACCTCCGAGATGTGTGGCAAGTGCTCAATGATTCAGATGAACCAGAGCTATAACGAACGTTAAAGGCCACCTGGTTCCTTACCAGATTTCCTTCGTTATATATATATATACATATATATATATATATATATATATATATATATAGAGAGAGAGAGAGAGAGGGAGAGAGAGAGAGAGAGAGAGAGAAAAAATTGAGGTTGGCACATGGAATATATAAGAAACAGAAAATTTTTTTGTGAAAAAACATATAATTTTATAAGGTAAGAAAAGAATAAAGGGTATAAAAAATGACCGGTTTCGATGGGTCTGAAAAAGCCATCTTTTCAAATGTTGATTAATATTAAGAAAAATTAATAATAAGAAGAGTTAAAATTTGAGATTTGAAAATTCAAGTATAAAATTCAGTGTGGGATTTCATAGTAGTTTTCATCTTGGTAGCAGCAAGTTGACTGCTGAGTGCCTTTCTGGTAGTGAATGAGGAGTTATTTGTGGGGAATGTTTTTTTTATAAATGTCAGATTTAGCAATGGCCAGATGGCCAGCTGCTGGTCAGTGAGGGGGTGGAAGCAATATACATACATATATCTCCCTGTGGTCGGTAGGAGAGGGGAAAGTGATAGAAATGGATTTAGTGCACTTACACCTATATACACACACATTTAACATTTTAGAAAACAACACATACTATGAAAAAACAGAAAACTACAAACACACCAAAACAATGGGGAACCTTTTGACCGTACTGAATAAATACCGCAACAGCTTAACCATAAAAGAGTGTAACTATATAAGCCACTTCAAATGCAATACAATCTCTTTTTACGGCTTACCTAAACTCCACAAATGTAAACTCATAAATGATGCATGTGACACCTCAACCAACAATTACATTGAACTAACACCACCAGAAGACCTAAAACTCAGGCCAATTATAGCAGGCCCTACATGTGAAACCCACAGACTTAGCAACTTTCTGGACATCCTACTGAAACCCTTTCTACAACATATACAGAGCTACATACGAGATGACCTTGACATGCTGAAACACCTCCCTAAAACAGTAAGTGCAAATACAATTCTTGTCTCCTTTGACGTAATAAACCTTTACACAAACATACCCCACAACTATGGAATAACAGCAGTCCAATACTGGCTTAACACACACCCATCAGAAATACCGACACGCATCAATAAAGATTTTATCACTGACGGACTCCGCTTTATCCTACAAAATAACTACTTCACATTCAATGGTTCAACATACAGACAAGTATCAGGTACTGCAATGGGAAGGAAAGTAGCACCCACATATGCCAACTGGTCATGGGATTCCATGAACAACAATTATACAGTCAGTCCCTTCTCTTATTTGGAGACTCTTTCCACACACACCTCAAAGCCAATTGGAAAAGATATCTAGACGACTGCTTTATCCTATGGCAAGAAGACATGAACTAACTTACTATGTTTAAAAACATGATAAACGACATAGATAATAACATACAATTCACAATGGAATCCAATCCCAAGGAATTAGCCTTCTTGGATATTCTCATCTCTGTAATAGACGGGACATTAGATACAGATATATTCTATAAACCCACAGATTCCAAGCAATACCTCTTTTTCACATCAAGTCACCCAAAACATACAAAACTTAACATTCCTTACAATTTGGCCAAACGTATATGTACCATAGTATCAGTAAACGGGAGCAAAGACTAAAGGAACTAAAAGACACCCTTATCTTAAGAGCTTTTCCACTTGAAATAATCAACAATGGAATAGACAGGGCAAAACACCTAAATCCCCATCAACTTAACAATCCAAAACAGAAAACCACACTCAACACCCTGCCATATGTATCCACTTTCAACCCCAGAAATACCGAAATGTTTGATCATCTACACACAAACCTCCCCATCCTACTTAAAGATGTAACAATGAAGTCTATTCTTGAAACACACAAGATCCTTAAAAGTAAAAGACAACCCAAATCACTAAAACGCATTCTCTCTGGACCAAATATACCCAAACCAATCCTCAACCATACAGTTACCAAATGTGGTAGAACAAACTGTGTAACGTGCCTCTACCTCACTGAAGGACAGAAATTTACATTTAAAGATGGCCAAACATTTACAGTAAAAAACAATTCCACCTGCAAATCGGAGAACTTGATTTACGCAATAACTTGCGGTGGGTGCAAACACAACTACATAGGACAGACGGGCACCTCATTGCGCAAAAGAATGACCATCCACCGCCAACAAATCCGGGACGCTAACACAAGAAAAATCCCCTTGAGCAGCCATATTGCGAACTGCGCAGGAATGACACTACCCAACTTTAAAATCTTCCCCTTCTACAAGTGCTCAGATTCGTTCAGACATCAACAAAAAATAAACAAAGAAAATCTATTCCTTAACAAATTTAAACCAAAACTAAACGGGTTATCACCCCAATAGAATTGTCATAAAATATAAACACACATACGCACGGAATCACTACTATTAAAGACCAGAGACTAATTCTGTAGAATCAGGTTTATTCGTTGACAGACCATGCCTTTGTGTGACCAACACATCCATGTTAAACCCTGCACGTGCACACACATATATCTATATATATATGCGCACAAAGAATTCACCACTGTCGGTTGCGGGGCCCAATCTACATGAAGAACTCAATGTGATCAGAATGACTTGTATTTTAATTTCACTGTCCCAACTTCTTATATTATGGAAAAATATATGTGTATGTATGTGTATATATATATATATATCTGGAGGCCATTTCTCTGTGTGTGGGTGTATGTATGTGTATATGTGTGTGTGTGTGTGTATGTGTGTGCATGTGGATGTATGTATTCAATTTTCTCCCTAACCTTCGTTTTATGTAGAAACTTACCCTTTTCATATATATATATATATATATATATATATATATATATATATATATATATATATATAAATATATATAAATATATATATATATATACACACATATATATATATATATATATATATATATATATATATATATATATATATATATATATATATATATATATATATATATATATATATATATAACGAAGGAAATGTGGTAAGGAAACAGGTGGACGTTAACGCACCAAAGTACTCAATACTTAGTGTAGTAGAGTTTTTAATAGGAACGAGTAGGACCCCGACGGCTGAGCTCAAGCCGTTTCGACGGCTAATTCTGGACTAAATGAACATTTTTATCCTGGTATGTGAATAGCCGAGCTTCTCAAGGGGTAATTCCATATATGGTAAAAGTGACTGTCAAAAGAATTGGTCAAAAGTTTGTGGTTGAGACACACAATTCTCTCATGCAATTTGTGGAAGGAAGGGGTAGCTGAACCTGCCAGTAGAAGAAAGAGGGAGAGGGAGTGGAGGAAACCCAGTCGTGCGTTGATAGTGCCAACTACAGCCGGGCAGGAGGTCAAACAAGTATACTAGGGAGGGGGAGGGGAGGAAGTCGAAAGAATAAGTAAATCATTATGGAGTAAATATAGAGAAGAATACCAAGAATGTTAAAAATATAAAAACACAATTTGTGGATACTATTCCCTAACGACAGTCATCAAGTCTCTCACTGGTACTGCTAAATAATAGAAAAGTTTACTAGGTGGGATGGAATTGTAATCAAACCATTTTAAGTGTTAGTAGTAATCAACCGAGTATATCTTACGGTGATAGGTCAACAAGTGGGGGGCCACAATACTAAAGAAACTACCGCGAAATAATAATTCAGAGTCCCGAAACTAATACGAAATAAATGTTTCCACCCTAGGCACAAGGCTAGCAACCACCCAGTGCAAAAAATTAAACTAATACGAAATAATAATTCAGAATCCCGAAAATGAATACTAATACTATCTCTAAGGTTGCCGCTGCGATACAAAAATTCTAGTGCAAACTACATAAATGCTGGTACGAGGTATATGAAAAATTTGATACGGAAAATTAATTCAGAATCCCCCCCCCCCAAAAAAAAATACTGATATACGAGAAATTAAAGCAGAGATACCACTAAGAAATGTAGAAAGCACGGAAATGGGGCAGCCATCGGATAAGAAAGCAAGTATCTGGGGTCAATCCCATCTGCTATAATAAGCGGAGTCGGCCAATTCTATCATATAATAGGGGATGGGGTGGGGGTACTGAGGCTACAAAGGACCGAGGGGCTGCCTCGGGTGGTCGAGAAAATGAAAAGGACGACGACAAAGAAGGAGGACTGGGGAGGAAGGACTAGGAAGGGATGGGGGAATAAGGAAATATAGAGGAAACGATAAAAATATATAAAAGAAGATCTTACGTCTACCCTTGCAAGCAGGGGTTACACATTACAAAGTCGGAAACTGGGGTGTTACAGCCCTTGTCTAACGCCCGGGTCATTATGGGGTTTGAGGGCGAAGTAAGTCATACACAATCTGTGTTTGCATGCAGTTAGCAGTTCGTCTTTCTTGTATAAGAGTTGGTCCGTCGAAAACAGCATTTGTAAAGTTTCCTCCGAGCATAAATTGCACGGACGGCGTCCTACCGTGTAAGAGTTGGCTCTGGACAGTAAGCTCCAAGTAAGATCCTAAGTAATATTGGTATCTTTGAGGTCCCAGATATGGCCCGAAATTGTGGTGGCGTGAAGCCGGGCCGGGTTTCGCAAGGTATGTCTGTGTTGGTATAGCCGGGTCTAGAAGTCACATGCGGTTCATCCTATATAAGCAAACGCACGACTGGGTTTACTCCATTCCCTCTCCCTATTTCTTCTACTAGCAGGTTCCCTCTACCCCTTCCTTCCACAAGTTGCCATGATATAATTATGTGTCTCAACAACACACTTTTGACCAATCCTTGTGACAATTACTTTTACCATATATGGAATTACCCCCTGCGAAGATCGGCTATTCAAATACCATGATAAACATTTTCATTTAGTCCATAATTAGCCGTCGGACGGCTTGAGCTCAGCTGTCGGGGTCTTACTCGTTCCTATATATATATATATATATATATATATATATATATATATATATATATATATATATATATATATATATATATATATATATATATATATATATATATATATATATATATGTATATATAAGTATATATATATATTTATATATTTATATATTTTTATATATATATATCTGGAAAGAATTAGATATTCAGACAGCTAATTCCGTACTGTATATATATATATATTTATATATATATATATATATATATATATATATATATATATATATATACAGTACGGAATTAGCTGTCTGTATACCTAATTCTTTCCATTGGGAATTCTCTGAATTTCAAATCTCCTGATTAGTGAAACCGTCGGTAACGGCAATAGAACACGTGAATATTTAAAACGTATTTTAATTTATTTAAAAGATTGTTTGATGATACTTGTGGCGCTGATTTTATATATATATATATATATATATATATATATATATATATATATATATATATATATATATATATATATATAAAAAAAATAAGCGCAACATGTATCATCAAATATATATATATACATATATATATATATATATATATATATATAAAATAAGCGCAACATGTATCATCAAATATATCTATCTATATCTAAGGCGGGTAAAATTCCCGAGATCCATGGACGAGTTCTCTCCAGCGGTCTCTGTCCCTCATTATCGCTGCCATATCCTGGATCTCCAACAGACCAGTGTCTGTCCTTAGGGCATCAACATATGTTAACCTTGGTCTTCCTCTTCTAGTGTGTCCATGTAGGGGCTCCTAAAGGAGCACTGAGTGCAATGTCAACTCTGGATGTCGGTAAGCATGTCCAGCCAACCTCAGTCTTCTCGGTGTCACTTTTGAGCTGACTTTCGGGATGCTCCCATACAGCTCTGAGTTTTTCATCCTCAGTGTATATTGATTAATGTTCAGAGCCATCCTCACCATTCTCGTGTAGCACCCATCCACCATCTGAGTGAGTCTTTTGGTCAGTGTCCAAGTCTCAGAGCCATACATCAAATATATATATATATATATATATATATATATATATTAGTAAAAAGGAAAGGAAAATGTTGACAAATGTTTCCCGCTGAGAAATAGTTTAATTAGGAATATGTATAAATTAGTTTTGACTACAAGATACATTTTTTTGACTACAATAATTTTTGCAACCCGAATTGGCGCGAAATGTATAGTGCTTATTCACGTGATATTCAAAAACTAATCAGATCTTAAAACCTCATAAGCCACTTTCTTCACATAAAACAGGAAGAATTTCCAAAACTAATAAGATTAGAGCAAAAATCACGAGCACTCTATTTCAAAAGCACAAGAAATGCGCAATCGGTAAAAACTTAAAACTAAAACTGAATATTAACTAATACTTATTACTAATTTATAATTATTCCTAATTAAACTAACTTTCCCTTTCACTAATATATCACCAATTCGTGTGTCACACCTCTATTTTTTTAAATATGTATATATATATATATATATCATAAAACATGTCTATAGAATCACAAGATAACATATATACTATTTGCTCTCCCAATTAGCATAATTAACTATATAAAAAATCGAATAGACCAAGCTATACGAATGAGGCTTCTATGAAGGAATCTCCGACAAATAACCGAAACTAGCGCTTCCTGTCGGCCGTAGTGGAATATTTATCGTATATTTCGACAGCGTAATCGCCTAGATATAGTCAACTAAACAGAATTAGGTTTAAAATAAACTAGGAGAAAATAGAATACATTTAAATACCTCTACCATGGTTTCGTCCGTATTTTGAGTTTTCCAATAATTATGTAATAATTATATAAACTCGATCGCCGGATTCTTCAGGAAGCTCGCTCATATCTAGACATTACTTTTTCCAAAGCGATCGCGCCAAGAATTCCTTTCAAAATGGCTGAAAATCGTGACGTAGTCGCGGTCAAGTTGGAAGGGTGTGGTAGTTGCTTACGACTGGTGGCATGTTTGCTAGAAAGCACAGCACAATACAGCCAAATTTGTATCTCTACCTAGTGGGAGATTATTATATATAAAAGTTTACATATATATATACATACACATACATATACGTGTTTTGCAACTGGTCACTTTGTGGCTCAATGAAAAATTAATAAATTAAACAATCAGAGCTATATATCATAAAACATGTCTATAGAATCACAAGATAACATATATACTATTTCCTCTCCCAATTAGCATAATTATCTATATAAAACAATCGAATAGACCAGGCTATACGAATGAGGCTTCTATGAAGGAATCTCCGACAAATAACCGAAACTAGCGCTTCGCGTCGGCCGTAATGGAATATTTATCGTATATTTCGACAGCGTAATCGCCTAGATATAGTCAACTAAACAGAATTAGGTTTAAAATAAACTAGGAGAAAATAGAATACATGTAAATACCTCTACCATGGTTTCGTCCGTGTTTTGAGTTTTCCAATAATTATGTAATAATTATATAAACTCGATCGCCGGATTCTTCAGGAAGCTCGCTCATATCTAGACATTACTTTTTCCAAAGCGATCGCGCCAAGAATTCCTTTCAAAATGGCTGAAAATCGTGACGTAGTCGCGGTCAAGTTGGAAGGGTGTGGTAGTTGCTTACGAATGGTGGCATGTTTGCTTGAAAGCACAGCACAATGCAGCCAAATTTGTATCTCAACCTAGTGGGAGATTATTATATATAAAAGTTTACATATATATATACATACACATACATATACGTGTTTTGCAACTGGTCACTTTGTGGCTCAATGAAAAATGAATAAATTAAACAATCAGAGCTATATATCATAAAACATGTCTATAGAATCACAAGATAACATATATACTATTTCCTCTCCCAATTAGCATAATTATATATATAAAACAATCGAATAGACCAGGCTATACGAATGAGGCTTCTATGAAGGAATCTCCGACAAATAACCGAAACTAGCGCTTCGCGTCGGCCGTAGTGGAATATGTATCGTATATTTCGAGAGCGTAATCGCCTAAACAGAATTAGGTTTAAAATAAACTAGGAGAAAATAGAATACATTTAAATACCTCTACCATGGTTTCGTCCGTGTTTTGAGATTTCCAATAATTATGTAATAATTATATAAACTCGAGCGCCGGATTCTTCAGGAAGCTCGCTCATATCTATACATTAAATTTTCCAAAGCGATCGCGCCAAGAATTCATTTCAGAATGGCTAAAAATCGTGGTCTATTCGATTTTTTATATAGTTAATTATAATTGGGAGAGGAAATAGTATATATTTTATCTTGTGATTCTATAGACATGTTTTATGATATATAGCTCTGATTGTTTAATTTATTATTTTTTCATTCAGCCACAAAGTGACCAGTTGTAAAACACGTATATGTATGTGTATGTATATATATATGTACACTTTTATATATATATATATATATATGTATTCATATATGTATGTATGTGCGTGTGCTTTTGGCTGCAGATGTATATATACGCACATATATAATTGATATTCAGGCAAACATTCCAATAATGTAACTTGCATTCAATCAAAATTAATATTTTTAACAAATAAATCGATATTTTACATGCTTTATATGAAAGTAGAAGCGATTAAGAGAAAGCATTGAAAAAATCTTTATTCTTTGTAATATTGGAAATTGTGATAAATCTGTATATACAATAAATAGTTTTTTCTTCTTTCACTTCCAGTTTCATCTAATGTTACAATTAAATCTTGTGCTGATCTCTTCTTAAACTTTGATATTAAATTTGAAATGCTTGCCAGGAATACTTTTACTGCATTATATATCTTCTATTCTTTTCGGTTTTACATAAACTAAATTACAAAACAATATCACAGATGAAATTTTACGATTGAGTAAACCCTACAGTATTTGTGTCTGTGAATCAATAATCTAAACTATCATTCACCAAACAGTTTTCCGTTCTTATTTCCTTTTGTAATTTGCAATCGTGCCTTGTGAAATGCTATTGATTCGTTTTAGTCGTTCTTTTTTATACATTACATCACTTCGTATTTGAAGTCATTCAGGCGTACATATTTCATACACACGCGAAGACATAAAAGCATATATATATATATCAAATTTTAACATACAAGCACACACACACACACACACACACACATATGATATATATATATATATATATATATATATATATATATATATATATATATATGTATATGTATATATATATATATATATATATATATATATATATATATATATATATATATATACATGCTGACTATAAAATGGTATTTTATGGTGAAATGCAATATGGCTGCACGTTTTTCAGTGGATACTAAAATTTCTAATTATACAGTTAGAAGCAACTTAAAATACAGTGCGATGGTGAAACGCTTAATACTAAAAAAACTACCTTTTATAGATTATGTGAGCAACTTTCATTGAATTGTTCGATTCAATTATTTGTATATATATGTTTATTCCCGCAAAGTAGTTTCGTTTCACACATCTGATAAATTTTACATGATGTCATATGTCGATTGTACAAAAGAAATGCTCAGCTGTTATGAAATAGTAGTTTATGAGCGTAACACTAGTTTCATTAATGAAGATGGAATTAAACCCGCGAGAGTATTTTCAATATACGGATTATGTCATATTTCCGCAAATTCGTAACAAATGTGTCTTTATATAGCTGATAAATTTCTTATAATGCTAACGTACATTGTATAACTCACTTTTAAGAATTCAATTTTCTCATTAAATATAGCGATGTGTTTACTTAGAGGAAACATGTGAATCTTTAATTTGAACATATATATATATTATACAGGTATTACAAACGAATTTCATCTTTTGTCTTTTTATTATAATTCAGAGGGCTAGAAGTAAACACTTCTTCTTCTTCTTCTTCTTCTTCTTCTTCTTCTTCTTCTTCTTCTTCTTCTTCTTCTTCTTCTTCTTCTTCTTCTTCTTCTTCTTCTTCTTCTTCTTCTTCTTCTTTGTCCGCTTATTCCTGAGAGATTCTTCGAGGGGATAAAGTCCCCAAACACCCCTTTCAGCAGGTCCTCTCAGAAGCAACCATCTCCAACTTATCCAGCGAATATTTCCTCAGACATTCTAACAACATGCCCCATTACCCATAGTATCGGTGTTGTGATTTCCCCATTCAGCGAAATGACCATATGTAAATTTTAATACGAATACCGAAATGACGATAGCGAGTTTGGCATTTACACCTGCCTACTTTCTTCCGATTATCGAATCTTAAAGCTGGTGCATTATCACACCAGCTCATGGAATCAATGCACTTAATGAGGCCTCCTGATTTCTATCAGTGGCGGATGGACAGTGTGGGATCCGCCCCGGACGCAGCACAGCGGAACGAATATTCATAATGCAGCAGGTCTTCGAGAAATCCTGGGTATATATATGTTTGTTTTATAGAAAATGGATATGACCACGTTCCTCGGTATATGCTCTAGGGTGTTATAGGAGTACGGGATCGATGCTAAGCTACCTGCTATCCTGATCTCTCTATTCGAATTCCGGATAAATGGTGTTAATTCCTGATAAATGGTGCTAATTGGAAACCATTGAATGTGGTTTCCGGACTCCGATATGGGATTGTACTGTCTCCTATCCTTTTCGATATTTTCCAGAACACGATGACATGAAACACGAGGTTGAAAGCACTGTCATAACTGACGTGTGTAAAATCAGTCGGTTAGAATGTTCAGACATCAGGATTTTACTTACCTTTAAATAATTTGATCTCCGTCTTGCATTTGATTAGTTTGATCACGAGGGTATCATGGCTGGAATGAAATTAGTCCTGCGAAACCTGTGAAACTAATCCTCTCAAAGAAGCCCGGGCAGTGCATTCTACATATGAATGGAGCTCCACTGAAATAGGTGGAGATGTTCAAGGGGAAATCACAAAATATAAAATGCCCGACATTCAAGGAATATTTGATGCAATAACTATAATTTCGCTTCATATAGGTTATATATTAATTATAGTGTCGTACACATAATTCCAAATACCCTGTGCAGAATAGTTGATTATTATAGATGTAGTAGATAACAGATTGATACATTAGTTCATAGTATTATCATTATATTTCGCAGTAGTTTTGATTTATTAATAGAGTGATAAACTGGCCTGTGCATTTATATATTACAGAAACCCATTAGTGATAACATTTGACAATGCACACAATATTATATTGAGAACATTACCGTTTACATTGTCATTTCCTTTCAAACAGTCAGGGATTTACATGTTCCTTGATATTTTCCGGTTAATATCTCTAGTTAAGTATTGCTTTCCTCTGTATCTCCTTTGTTTACAACCTTGAGTTATCTGATGTAATTTATTTATAATGTGAAACAAATCCTACTGGCCACATGTATCTCTTAAGTAATGATGATTATAGACACCAATGTATAAGTATATGCTCCCTGGACATAGTTTGCTAACATTAATTGTTAAAATATATAGTCTTGCATTATTGAGCCTAGTACTTGCTACACATATACGCATACTTATGTTGGTGGCTGGTGTAGCACTGTGTGGAGCAATAAGTTAGTGTTTGTGGAATCATTGGACACGCAATTATTACACTAAATAAATAAATATTTCCGTTACTAGAGAACCAGGGGCTGACCTGATGTAGAGTGTCTGTGAGTGTGCATGTGTGTGTGTAAGGGTGTGTGTAAATATTTGTGATGTAAGACAAAATAATACGATAAAATACATTTAGTATACGGCTCAAATAGATATTTTATATTTCCATAGAATATACAATGTATGTAACGTATTTTAGCATATTTTAATAAAACAAAACTAATAGCACTATCCTATTATCAGTCAACAGTATTTCCCCTATATCATTTTTATTTTTTAATTGGGCGCTTATGCAATTAATGCGTAAAACAATAACCTAGTTTTAATAAATTATATGAAATCCTTCTTTAAAACATGCATCTTAAAATCACCATCTATTCGACTATAGTCATCCATTAATTTTCGGAACTATTAAATAAATTAAAACCGCCAGCATTTATATTTAATAGGATTGGATATGATAAAAGCCAACTCAAAAGTTACACATGATACAATGGTAAATCATTCGTTGTCATGGGTTCCTGTTAATTTCGCTGACTCAGTTAATTTCACTGACTCTGATAGGGTTTAGTAATATACATAAATCAATTAAACCTTTTCTATAATGCAGGTGACTTTGATATAAAGATAAACAATCAAAATTGTGTATCGCAATTCCCATGTAAAAGAAAAATGTTCAGTCGAACGATGTGGAAAATAATGATGTAATCCTTAGGCACACTTCTAAACCGAATTTCATAAGCATATCGAAAAACGATAAAAGCTTTTGTGATATTAAATGTAAGGAAAAACGATGTCACTCCCCACCGATAAAAAAAACAAAAACATATTTCATTTAAATAATCCTAAATAATATTTTCTGAGAAAATCAATTGAAGTGTCTGCATGCACCATGATGTTTTCATAATATTGAGTCATGAATTTTGAAACATATACATGAGGCAATATTATAAGAACGGAAATGTGATTAAGTGACATTAACGTATTGAAGCAAAGCTAGAAATTCTTAGAAAAAACACAGTAGACGGGATGCATATTGGGATTAGGTAGAAACTCCTTTTATACATTTAAGTATTTCATTTTATGTGGAAAAGACCCACACTGACAAATATGTTTTTGTTGTATATATATATATATATACATATATATATATATATATATATTCTTTTATTTATCTTTTGTCCTACAGATTTCATTCTTTGACGTTCTGTCACTGTCGGGAGCCAACTTCCATGGATTTATTTGATCACATCGACCACAATATTCGTTCATAAATCTCTCTTTGTTGATCTGTTAAATGATATTAATAAACAACAGCTTTACATGTGAAATCAAATGGAAGAGTAATAAAAACTACATATGCAAACTCATACACCTAACTATGCGATGGACTTCCTCAATGCTTCCATCAAATTTCATATAAAGATCAATGGTCATCTCGCGGCTGTACTTTAATTTCGCTTGACATAGCTGCCACGGGAGACCTAACCAGAAAACACTTATATGCCAAAATAAACAACACATTCTCTGCCGCTTTTCTGGGCTTTTCCGTGTCCAATATGTTAAGATGGGACATTTGATAATACTTAAGATTGCAATATCAGTTTTTTTCAAATGCAGGCAATTCACTCTACCATTATTAAATACCAGAAAATGAATAGAACATTTAGCTTCTGCCTTTTGAACTCACTTTCGTAAGACTAAGCCAATGCTGAACAACCCTGAATTTGTGAATAGAGTATGTTTCCTCGCCGATGAAATATGAGTAATTAATTCTCCTTTTAAAATTTCGTGCAAGGAATTTGAGCAGAGTGTTCTCCAATTTCTACTTGCTGACAATTAGGTATTAAGAATGAAAATATGTAAAATTATAACGCTTGAGTTTTGATATTACGTATAACGGAAAACTATACAATATCTGTTATTGAAAACAATAGAATCATAAATCTTATATTGTGAATGAGAACTGAAAATAAGCCTGTGGAGATATTTATCAATGGAGCGTATTTAGTTTTCTGCTATATACATCTCACTCCGATCACGTTTACAGCACATATAATCAGTATGTACAATAACAGGGTAGTTGAAATATCAATACAAGCGTCAATATCGTTACCTGGATTATTATCCTGTGGTGCTTCTTCCTTCTACTAAGCTTCTATTTATTTTCTATTTACAATTTATTTTCTAGGTTACTTCGACATTCCAAATTACACAGATATGATATTTGTAACTATATCATTTTAAAAAATTGGAATAAGTCTGGCGGTACACGCTCTTTTCAGAAGCCTTCCACATAGTGTATGCATACACATAGATGCACAAACATACATACGCACACACTCATATGCATATATACTTATATATATATATATATATATATATGTATATATATATATATATATGTGTGTGAGCAAAAATAGATTTTTATCTGCATTGAAATTTACGAACTTGTGCATCTGCTGTGGTGTCAAACACAAACGCACGCGACCGCACATATGAGCAATGGACTATGCCACGTGGGTTGAACTTGCAAGTGAATTGAAGGATGTGTAACTCTGATATACAGATTATTTATTATTAAGATGTATAAAATTGACATAACTATTATCATCTTATATTCTCTCAACTAATCACATTTGATTATATTTCTCTATCCCGTTTTCTCACCCCATATTCATAATATTTTTACTTGACAAAATCGGTTTTTTTACATTGTGTTTTTCCCTTCTAATACTTGCTTATATTTTTTCATATATTCTCTATATATTTTTTATATATATATTTTTTTTATCTTTATTCTTATTTTCACTCTTATCCTCCTTTATATTTTACCTTATTCTTACTTTTATACCTTATTATAGTGTAATCTTCCCCTTGCCTTATACATTATTAATTATAGATTATTATTATTAATCTTATTTCATTTCTAATTACCTCATGTACTTTATCCTCCGTTATATATATATTGTATGCCCTTTGTGTGTGTGTAGCCTCTGCAACCCTCTGCACCCTACTATCGACGCCACCCCATCTATGGCTCCACTAACCACTCGACTCCCGGGAATAAATATGACCACAGCTAGTAAACAACGACCCACACCCCACCCTCCCGCACCAAAATTAGACTTATCGTCCCCTGCTTTTGCTCTTTACTCTCTTTACTCTTTGTTCTTGAATGTTTGGTTGGTAGAGTCCATAACACCAATCAAACCACGTTTATAACTCTGAACAACTATACGGTTACGTAAGGAAGAAACATTGTAAGCCAATAAAAATATTTTGATGTTGTAGACGCTTTTGTGTTCTTTATCATTTGTATATATATATATATATATATATATATATATATATATATATATATAGTGGTAGAACACTGAGGATCCGCAAAGGGGAAACAATTATTCTCGGTACGGTGAACTAACTGCTATGTAACCACTTGTACATATATACACACACAGACACACACATATATATGTTAAAATAACAGGTTAAAGTTTAAGCAAAGGATCGCTGCTTTTACCCTTAACGTTAAGGGTGAAAGCACCGATTCTATGCTTACAATTTAATCTGTTATTTTAATAAATATTTGCTCTCCGGTTCTTATATATATGATATATATTTATCCTTATCAATCCCTCTTTGGATTTTAGTCTTCAACTTTATTATTATTACTATGTATATATATATATACATATATATATATGAATATAAGTATTTATACGTACATACACATATGCATACAGACGTACAGTAGTATGTATATATATACATACATACACACTTATATATATATATATGTACGTATGGATTCACCGAACATTTATTATAATACTCGGTGTGTTTGTAAACAAACATCCCGAATTAAGCCGTACAGTGTCTAGCAACGATTGTTGCCCATTTGTTCAACACTGACAAAGGAGCGCTGTACTAATTTCTAGATTATTAGCTATCGCCAGCAACGTATACATTCCTGCCAGATGACTGAACGTCTTAAAGTATATACTTTCATTATGCATATTAACGGCTGAGCAGCCTAATTTGCATACCGAGTGAGTTAATCGGCCGGGCGCGCCGAAAACAATAAACGGAAAAAATGAAACGACATTTCATTTCTCACTCTTAGTACGGCTGTTACTTAAATATAAGTATGTATACGTACATACATATATGTATACAGACGTATAAATAACAGTGGTACTAAGAGTGAGAAATGAACTTTCGTTTCATTTTGTCCATATGCATATATATATATATATAGTCAGAGAGAGGGAGAGGAGAGAGAGAGAAGAAATGAGAGAGAGAGGGTGTGGTAGAAAAACGGGAAAGGTGGCATAATTAGCCCCAATCTACTACTTCGTGTTAAGCCGCCTGTAAATGGTAAGCAGACCTTCAAGGAAAATGAAAAGCGCTAGGTCTCAGAATATGGTGTCGCTGGACATATTACGCTAGAGCAGGAATGTTGTCATAGTCAGGGCTGGTTTATTGGCTCATTGCAACATAGAATGAGGTTTTAGCGGCAAACGTTAATGCTGGTATAGCGGATGGTGTAATAGTGGTTGGACACCAACGGTGAAAGAATGTTGTCGATATATTTATGTATGAACTAATTGTGAACGCTCAGGTAAATTGAAGAGGTGTCTTGTTCATTATCAAGCTTCCAGTAAAGAGCCCACACTCCTATGTTAGCATGTTCTTGATAGCCTTTGCAATATTTGGTAGACATGGCTCATGATAAAATAGTATTAGATGATGTGGGTAGCGTGGCTTGCAGGTATATGGACATATATTTGGCCCCAAATATCTTGATGTCCGTTAGCGCCCAGAAATTCTTGGAAAGGTATGATATGAAAGACGCCCAGATGATGAAGATGCTGGGCTTAAGAAGGATTCGATTAGGTTTAACAATAGCATGTGGATTAAAGAGCCTGAACTAGTATAATCATTACGTTCGTATATATGCAACAGGTATTGTACATTTATATAGCTTTTTGAAATATCGAATATGTACAACTAAGTTTGTCAGAATGTGGTACACGTTGCGGATTATTCTACTGTTCCCACTCTTGTTCTTTCTCAATTTGGTTCACCTGCTTATTTTCAAGCAACATTAAGTAGTGAAAAACCAATTAAATTTACCAATTACGTTCAAAATATCAATGCAGAAATTTCGATGAGCCATCAATGTGGAATTCTACAATCATTTATTTTCCAGAGAAATATATTCCATTATAGATCTTGTTGCGTATATTATCTCATATTATAGCTGCAAAAGCAACGTTTCATGGTCTGCAAAACTCGTTCAAAAATGTCTGCCCAGGTTAGTTAATATTTTAAAGAAGTTTCTTCGTGAATTTCAATATTTTAATAATTGTATAGATTAATTATAAAACCACAATTGTTTTATAATTCTGCATATTTAATAAATCCTAATGATATTGGGATATATTACAAATAAATGATATTATTACTAACAAATTACTGGTAGGCACTGGTTGTAACACATTGGCATTTCTTTGGTTCTGTACGTAGGCGTCGTTGTGGTAGTGTGATTGATGAATATTTATATTCTTTAGAGATAATGGGATGATATAATATGTCAGTGGCCCCCTATTTATACAAGATGTTTTGAGTTATTTGAATGTTATATTTGTCATGCCACGTTACATTTGGGGAGCTTCCTGAAACAGAAAAATGAACCCGTATTTGATCATTCATGTGTTGGAAGCATGAATAGACATATCTTTATTAAAATATTTCGTTTATTCCAAAGCAGTACCGATTTAAATGATACGCCAATGATTAAAATAGAGTGGAATATTGACTAATAGATCTGCAATGTTTAAATTGGGTGACTAGTAAAAAGAAAACCATTATAGCAATCAAACATTACATAAAACATGTAATTTGTTAAAACATGTTCACAAAAAAGTTTTAAAATATATGTTTCCTCAGCTCAACATCAAAAAAAATTATTATAGATTATTAATAACTTCGAACTTGCAATAAACATTTAAACTATGTTTTGTAGTTGTGGGAACAAAAATAACAAAGAAAAAATGTACCACCTTTCTCAGCCGTTCCAAAATGTCATGCACGTGATAGAGGCGTCGATCATATACGAGAACGTAGCAAGGAATTATTTCAGCATCAATCGCATTTCATTTCAAATTGGATTGAACGGTTCTTATAAAAAAAACTATTGCACGAAACCGAGAAAAAAAGAGCATAATGTAAGATATGGGTAATTGTGGGCTGACTTTTTCTATTCTAGTAAACCAACATATATTGCTCTTGAAAAGCATCAATTTTGCATGTGTGTGTTAAATATTTCAACACAATTTCGTGACATCATTAAATGAGGCATCCTTTTATAACAGGTATTGCTGAAATGTAGTAACAATGCATTAAACATGTCTGTAGGCATTTTAGAATTAGTATTGGTTTAGCATTTGGGGACAATGCCAATTACATTGCGGAAGGGAAGAGTCGATTAAATCGACCCCTGTGCATTACTTGTACCTTATTTTACCGATCCTGTAAGGATGAAAGGCAAAGCTAGACTCGGCATAATTTGAATTCAGAAATTAAAGTGCCTAAACTATATGCCATATTGTCAGATGACCCAGCGTTACTGCCAATTCACCGCCCTAATTTAAAAAAAAATGTTTGTTATGGCAACATACAGAGAATCAGGTTTTGGTTGCGTGAATAATTCCATCTCTATATAAATATTAGTTTCAACACTGATTTATATAGAAATAAAATTGTTTCTTCTTTTGGAACAAGGTCAGCAATTACCCAAGTGCATTGCTGGTGATTTATTTTATCGACCCCTTAGGGGCAAAGTTAGCACCGGTGGGATTTGAACTCAGCGCGTACAGGGCCATAACTCTCTGTTGCAAAGCATGGTGGGTCTGACCCTCTACCGATACTGTCACTCCTACGCCACACACACACATATACACACAAACACACACACGCGCACAAACACACACACACAGACACGCACACAAATATATACGATTTCTCGAAGTTTTGCAACAAAGTGAGTATTCGGTCGGATTTTCTACGTACTGTGCGAACATTCTACTGTTCGTCAGCTAACTTGAACCCGACATCGCTTTCCCACACATTTAGCATAGCTTTTGCTGGGAAGAATTAACAAAAAGGTGTTTCGCCTTAAATTACAGCGAACTCTCTTGGTAATGTATATGTGAATTTAGATTATCATTCCAAGTACTATTGTGTTCGAGTCGTTCCTGAAATTCAGGAAACTGATCTACACGAATCAACTAGATTATAACTTTATTCAAGGCTTTTCACATCACGGGCCAAATTCCATCATTCCCAGAGGCTTGGGAACATTTGAGCTCTTTACTTGACGTGTAGAACGCAACCAACGGGAGTTTAGTTGTCGGATTTAGGATATTAATAAATAATTTTCTTCAACATACTCGGATGTACATATTTTGAGTGAAAAGAATCCGTGACGAGTTCCTATTAGGAAGAAGTGCATAAAAACCTCTTAATGAGAAGACATGTGAAAGGATTGTATTGGCTAATATAAATTTGCATTCCATATTAAATCTAAAGTAATCCGATAGGGTACTTAGATATCTGTAATTTCTATGCTGTGAGGTTACGTGCCATATAGTACAGCATGAAAGAAGAAAGCCACCTTTACAAATAAAGCTTCTCAAATATCCAATGTCGCTTGAATGCCAAATGTAACTTTTTAATGTAACCAGGTGATCATCCTTCCTCCAAACGCCACATCCAGCCGCTTTCCCACACCCTATTTAACAGATTTAGAAAAACAAAGGCTGAGCTGATCTTTCTCTACTGTGTTATAATGATGTCTAAAATTGACAGCAGTAGTATCTGCATACAAGATCCTTAAATCTTATGAGCTATCGCTTCCCACTTCATTCTGTATGTTGAACTGGGCATGCGTGTTTTGTGGGTTGTCTTGGGTTACGCTAATTTAGCGTTGTACATAACAAGGTGGTTATTAGTTGTCAACTTATCTCCTTTCTCATCGGGGACACCTAGCAAATAATCGATGTGATCTGAGAAAATATAAAATGAACTACTGACCTCAATGTTTAGTTCCCCTTATTTTATAAATGGCTATCATAACCACGCTGTTCATATTTAATTGGGGTCACACTTTCCACCAATCACTCGATAATTGTCATTAAGTACATGGACATCTTGCATTATGATATATGATTGGACCCTAAGAGTATTTAGCGTTGCGCGACTTCATGTAAGACGGATCTGCATCCGAACTATCTGTTTGCTGCAATAAAGTTTACCATTCACCGAAGCCCAACTTTCAGTCTAAACCTCAAAAGACAAATACGCCCTCCCAATTGAATCCATTCATAACATATCCCGATTGTACAGTCCTCCTCTCATCCTGTATCTGGGTATTTCAATTTCCATCCTCCATTCAAAATTACGATAAAGGATAACGAAACTTTGTTTAGAAAACACTGAGAATATCTCACTTGAAACATCTACCATTTTCTGTTAATCCTTGCACCTTACATGGAAGTGTTGCAACGTCTCTGTCTCAATTTGGTAACGTTTAATCTGCTTGGAGCCCTTTTTGGTACTACGGGAAACATAACATTTGAACGGCCATCTCACGTATCTCAGAATATTTGTGTAGCGTCACACGTAAAAATCGATTTGCTATAAGTAACACAAGATTCTACGAAATTCTTATGGATATTATTAAATCGTACAGGAGGATAGGGTAGTCTTGCTTGGGGCGAATTTCCGATAGTATCAGCCCACTACTATGTTAAACTTTATGAAATTCATCTGGCAACTTTGCAAAAAACGTGTGTAGGCAAATATTGGTGCTGTTTATCTTACTGACAGTATATTGAGAAAAATGCTACAGTTTTCTGTCAATCTGTACATCGTGATAAATGACGTAATACCTTTAACACCGCAATATTCAATTAAGAAATGTTTGAATGTTATGTCAAGCATGACCTATGATCCCCAAAATAAATGTGATCACTTCGAACCACCAGGATATAATTCAATCAGGAACCAAGGTTTAAACATATTTTAACAACTATTATAGCAATATATTAAATGAGAGCTATATACATAATTACGGTAGGATATATAAATATATTTTTTGTGTGTGCAATACGTGATACATTACATTTTCATATATTTAATTCATAGATAATATTAATTACCAAGCATTGTAATTATTCATAACGTGAAACATATCATATACCAATGAGAAATATGAACAAGGAATGTCGTTCGAACAGAGTGATTAATATCTTTGAATTTATGTTCTGGAGTAAACCGGTTTTTTCTCGTATTAATAGATAATCCAAATAAATTTCAAGTCAGAATATACTGAATTTAATTAGGTTTCCTCTCCAACATTATTTTCACCCAACGTCAGTCGACAAAACTTAAATTATTCAACAATACCATCAAGGCCACCACCAGTACTGCCAGCAACAATATAACTGCCATCCAAACCACCATCCCTACATCCATCAACACCCCATCTCTAGCATCATCACCACCTCTGGAGACAGAAAAATGACCACAAACAACGATCATAACCTGCATGAACATTGGCAGCATCACCACGATAACCCTTCTTTTTCTCATCCTCCAATATCTACATCCTCATCATCACCGTAATCATAATCATTTTCATCATCAACAAACTCATCATCACCATCATCATCATCTTCATCATCATCATTAGCATGAGCAGCAGCAGTAACACCAGCACAAACATAATATATTTTAAACAATACAAATTACCTAAATTCATATTTGTATTTTAAAATGCCTAAACTGTATTCTTGAAAACATAAATTGCAAAAAGATATAACAACACCGCTACAAAATCGTGTGTTGTCATTTAATCAATTTAGAGATTTATGTACCTACGAACTGTAAAATAAGCATTTTCATTTCTTTCTGTAACGTTGTATATTTGTTTATTTAATTTTTTCACGTAGAAACACATCAATAAATCTTGGAGAGTTTGCATGAAATTAAAATTGAATCAGGCAACAGGTTTACACTTTCAACATAATTTTGGTTTTTGTTACGATTTACAACTAAGCTACAAATATATGGTGCTTAAATAATAACCGTCAATCCTCAGTGAACAAAATATCTCTATATATACATAGGGACGCAACCACGCATATATATGTATGGGGGTATGTAATGTGTTATGTTTGTACACGTCGAATAAAAGAAGCATATTTAACAAGCAGGATATTATGATATACCGATATACACACAAAAACACACCCATACGTAGTATACACATATATAGCAAGTTTTGACACTCGCTTACTTGTGAAAGTTTCTCCTAATATCTTTACACACGCACCATTTTATATATATATATATATATATATATATATATATATATATATATGTGTGTGTGTGTGTGTGTATGTGCGTGTGTGTGTGTACAATGCTATTAAGTTACTATATATTTATACAGACATTTTAATCTATAGATTCAATATACATTTATTTGATTAATGAGGAGGCACATAAATGAGAAAACCATATGTAGTTATATTTATAAACTTGTCAAATTGCAAAACAACATAATTTAAATCATTTTAACTCACCACAGATATACAAGAAAAATAATCAAATGTGTCTATGTTAGCTGAAATTCTGTCTGAATATATATACTGTGCTTTTATTTATGTGCTCAACATCATAGTTTTAATACGAAATCAAGAAAATATAATACGCGAATCGTGTTTACATTTCGAATGTGTACACGAAAGCTTCATTCACAGCTTCAACGGATTAAATCGGAACAAGCATTTGCTCCTAGCCATACATTCATGTTATGCTTCACAGATTGTACAGTCTATATTTCATTCTAGAACTTAAATATTCTAAGTGGCAAATATTAGGTTGCAGTAAAGACATTTACAATTGTTTATTAAATCTAATTCTAATGTTTACAGACTAAAACCATATAAGTCGTGTGGAATGCACGCATTCTTCTTTTATAAGCTTATGTATGTATGTAAGTATGTAATCTGTAATACAGGAATTGTGAATAAAATTACATGAAAATGAGATGTTTTCAAAGATTATATAAAATGTAAATTCGGCATAATTCCAACAACTATGTAATGCGTATGCAATTGCTATTATAGCGTCATACGCGATTAGACATATTTTCACTATTGTACCTTTGTTGAAGTAGGTATATCATTCGAATGAAGAAAGGAGAGTCCTTGATATATTTCTCTGAATATGAAAACTGAAAACTAACAAGCTTAGTTAATTTTTTGAATAATGGCATTCTCAAATCGAATGGCTATAATATAGTTGCTTCGTGACTGTAATATAAGCCCAGGGCGTGTTCGCTTTCAAACCAACTCCATCTATACTAAGGAATGTAATATTTCTGGGTATAAAAAGAAGAATTGTCGACAATGAGAGTTTAATAAATGCATATTTCGATATTTGCATATCAGCAGTATCAACCATTTACCACAACATTCTCTCAAGGATTTAAACATTTTAATGCGCTCTCCTTGATTCTATGATCTCGTAGATTGGTAATGGCTGAGATTCTACAAAATGTAAGGTTTGGCATATGGTGGAAATATCGCAATAAAGATGTTTTGTATAAAGATTTGAGAGACTAATCTAATTAGTTTCAAATTAAAATTTCACTGAGACCTATATTTATATTGAAAATAATAAATATATTACGTATCAGTTGGATGAGTATATGATACCTGATATAAGACACACAAAAATGTTAACCTGATATTGGACATCAGCATTTATTTATTATTTAATCAATTTAAAATTCCGTATAGAGCTAGTAAACCAGGGTAGACTCGAGAATTATCGAGTAATTCTTACAGTTGATAATCAAACATAGCTAGTTAGAGAACAATAATATGAAATCACTAAAAAAACGGAAAACACTTAAATAACAAAACGATGTGCACTGTCGGATTACATTTATACCTCAAACCCCGGTGAGTTACATATATTTTCTGCAACATAAAAGAAACCATATATTTGAATAGATTTGCATATGCCTACATGTTACATGTGACAGGAAATAACTAATCCTAGTTGTCTTCATAAACATTTGAATCTTACACGATTTCTATATCTCCAGAATTCAAGAATTTCAATTGGGCTCTCAATTGAGAAACTACCAATACTTCAAGGGATTATACTAAATCGAATCAGTGGACCTTACCACTGTTGCTGGGACAAACCCACCCTGTTTGACCTAAACCACATTCTCTTTGACCTCAACCACGTTCTGTTTGGATTTGAAAATGCCAGATGTATACCCTTAGTCACTACGCTTGTACATTCAGGGTTGGTGGCGCTATTTAACCCATATTTAACCTGTAGTTGGGTAGATGGTCGTTGACTGATAAATTAATCCACCCTATGAATGGATCATGTTTTTGTGCTGCTGAGGTTCCACTTACCCTCCTCGCTACATCAGCGTGTGATGGAAAAGCCGGTTTATTGTCAGACTACTCAAACATGAATCAACTAGATTACATGGTACGACTAGCACGTAGAAGCCTAACATAACCAAAGGGTTTATATATATATATATAAAGAATTAGTATATCTAGTAACATATATATACACAGATGCATACTTATGCTAGCAAATATATAGGTTTTGTCTTAGTAACTTTGTGGTTCAATGCATGGGGATGCAGAACAATAATATGAGAGACGTAAAATAAGAAAATTATAAAATTAACTTACTTACTAAAATTTCACCCCAACTAATTAGTTTCTGAAAGGGAATAAACATAGTTTCCGAAGAAACGTACGCAGAAGCCCTTCGTCATCAGGGAAGTCTATTCTCAGTTAAGTTTCTAGGCAATACGTGGACACAGGGAACTTATACAAACATAATTCAGTGGATGGAAAAAAGCAAAGCGTGGACTAAATTCCAAGCCATTGAAAAAATCACTGCCTACTGCGTCGGTGGCAAATTCAAAAGAATCAGTCACGTGATTTCGAGGTCAATCAGTGAAGAGTGGTGTGTTAAGAAGACAGCGGCCGGACCGTTACTATAGTAGCAGTTTTGGCCAATTTTTGCTCGACAAAATAAATTTGGAGATAATTATAAAGAATTAGTATATCTAGTAACATATATATATATACACAGATGCATACTTATGCTAGCAAATATATAGGTTTTGTCTTAGTAACTTTGTGGTTCAATGCATGGGGATGCAGAACAATAATATGAGAGACGTAAAATAAGAAAATTATAAAATTAACTTACTTGAACCACAAAGTTACTAAGACAAAACCTATATATTTGCTAGCATAAGTATGCATCTGTGTATATATATGTTACTAGATATACTAATTCTTTATAATTATCTCCAAATCTATTTTGTCGAGCAGAAATTGGCCAAAACTGCTACTATAGTAACGGTCCGGCCTCGATGTCACGTGACTGATTCTTTTGAATTTGCCACCGACGCAGCAGGCAGTGATTTTTTCAATGGCTTGGAATTTAGTCCACGCTTTACTTTTTTCCATCCACTGAATTATTTTTGTATAAGTTCCCTGTGTCCACGTATTGCCTGGAAACTTAACTGAGAATAGACTTCCCTGATAATGAAGGGCTTCTCCGTTTCTTCGGAAACTATGTTTATTCCCTTTCAGAAAGTAATTAGTTGGAGGGGAATTTTAGTAAGTAAGTTAATTTTATAATTTTCTTATTTTACGTCTCTCATATATATATATATATATATATATATATATATATATATATATATATATATATATATATATATATATATGTGAAGACAAACATAGAATATTCGAAAACATTCTGTATGTTTATAATAAACATTCTGAAGACCTAATCGCTATAGAATAGAATACGTCACGTATCACAATTTGAGATTCTCGATAAAAGCAAGGGAAGTAACCCACGCGTTTCATTCTTATTTGAAATCATCAGGATTACATATCCAATGCTTTTATCGAGAATGACACAGCTAGAGACTTATAGAATACTTAGCTGTGTACAGGAACTGGTTTGAAAGAGCGGTTGCCGGTCCGGCAGAAATTAGAATTTGGATTTATATATATGGAATATGTTTTCCCTTTATTGCAATTAATCGAAACTAATACCTATTTTATGGTATTGTTGTATGAGTTTGTATGGTTTTCGTCAATAATATCAATTTCCATGCCACCAATATAATCGTAATACGTATGATATTTTCAGCTCTTTCTATTAAATACATGTCTAATTCTAATTAAATTGAAGTAATCAATGCAAGTACTAACATAATCTATAGATCTACCAAGGACATTTCTCATGTGTAGGTCTTAATTACACACTATTATTATTATTTTATATTACTTAAATAATTTTAACAAATGAAAGCATTGCTGGGACAATTTTTCTTGAGAGCGTAGCAGCCACAGAGTGAGAGAGACAGTGCAAGAGAGGAAGACAGAGTAGGTGATTAGCTGAGATTCTGTAAATTTATCTGAATAAAAATATTTTCGGAAACATATCAGTATACATATAGTATACTTGTAAATTAATAACTGAATTGAGTTTCGTTCGCATTTTTTAATATATGGTTGTGGAGTTACTTCATAGTACATCAACTCTTCCTACTCCACATTTTAAAGATACTCAGTAGAGGATTATCATTAAAATGTGATAAAAAACGGAACTAAGAAAAACACACGGACACTTAATTTGATCACACACACATATATATATATATATCTTCACACTAAGAGAGTTCACCTTCAAAGTAATCCCCCTGGAGTCTAATGCACTTCTCTATCCTTTTCTGCCACGCTTGCATGCACTCCTGGAAGGATTCTTCCGGGATCCTCCGCAGTTCCGTCGTCACGGCCTTTTTGGTGTCGTCCACGTCTTCAAAATGGCTCCCCTCCGGGCGTACTCGAAGATCCATGACTCATAACCAGTGATGATTGTCCCTAGCAAGTCTGGTTCCGTTTCAAGACACTTGTGAATGTCCTGGCATACTTGCATACGTCGACCCTTCTGGTCATCGTTCACCAGTTTTGGCACCATCTTCGCGCAGACATTCCGCATGTCGAAATCTTCAGTGAGAATCTTCCAGACGCTGTGCCGATTCATGCCCAGCTCATTTGCCCTCAGTCGAAAAGTCAGCCATCGATCGCTACGCACCATCTGCCTTGCGCGCTCAACGTTGACCTCGGTCCTGATTGTTGAAGGCCTTCCGCTCCAGGAGTCATCTTCCACGTCCTTCTTTAAACCTCTGGCACCACTCAAAGACACGTGAGCGTGACATCGTCTCATCTCCATACACTTGCCGCAGCAATTCCAGTGCTTCTGACAGAGTTTTCCCCAACGGTACCATAAACTTCAAGTGTGTTCGTTGCTCTGTGCTCATTGCTTGACGACCTGAATCAGGGGACATGTATATACAATTATGAAGTAAAAAGTTTGATCGCTGCAGAGAGCTAAGATTACCGTTACATACACCAGGGGGATTATGTTGAAGGCGAGAAGTCTTATTGTGAAGTTTGGCTTTGAAATAAATATTTTGCGACATCGTTTCTGGAACTTTTCTCTTATATATATATATATATATATATATATATATATATATAAATATATGTAGATCCCGGGTTAAATCGGGGATAACCACAGTAAGTAAGGTACGCAATACATAGCAGAGTAAATGTAATTTAATATAGAAATGGCTTCTACAGGACTATAATTGTTTCATTCGTAGAAAATCATGTGATGATTTCCTTCGAATGAAACAGTTATAGTCCTGTAAAAGCCATTTCTATATTATATATATATATATATATATATATGCGTGTGTGTGAGTGCGTTGGCGTGTGTGCGTGCCTGAACTGTTATCCAGTAAAGATTGAAATTATTTCTAGGAAATTGAATGTACTTTCTCAAAATTCGTGCCAAATATCGAAATATTTCTTGGCAACAGATACATGCAAAATCACTATTAAATACATAAATAAAAAAAAAGAAAATAGTAACACCAATAATGGTGCTCGTCGTCATGACGGTAGACCTAGTTGTTGTAATTGTTAATTTCTTTTGCAAACGGTGGACACAGTAATGGCAGCAACTCGGCTTTTTTCATCTAATTTAATGTATATTGCCATAGGTATTTATACGCATTAGTTCGTATACTTATTTTTGAAATAGGACATGTGAATATATACTTCTGGTAATACTAGTTCAATTGGACTGAAATATAAATAAACATAACTCATTTTGGACTTGATGAATTTCACTTGATAGGTTTCATGCCATGTGCTGCATGACTGGGGTGAATATCAGTGCTACGTAACCTGAGACAATTCACCTTTCAATGGACCCTGCGCTATGGACTCTACAAGTGAAAAGAGTTCCAATGAAACACATGGGGATGTTTGAGTTTATTGTCGCCAGGTTCTCGAATATTGGAAAGTAGGAGGCGGAATGTAAAGAGTTAATGCTGTAATCTGCCAGCTTCAGCACTCAGCAACCAGAAGAAACTGGTATGTTTAAAAGCCAAACCCGCAATCTTCAATTCATTATACGTGCCAACCTTTATTTATGGTCATGAAACTTGGGAAATGACTGTAGTGATGACTGCATAGAGTAGATGACTACATAGTGATGACTGCATACAGTAGAGTTATACAAGGCCAGTAACATACTGTACATATGATTGCATAACTGTACATATGTTTGTTCGATGATGTGATGAAGTCACATGCCTAAACATATAACAGAGATATATATCACACAATCAACAATTATGGTGAAATAAATCCAGTTTTAATTATTATTATGTGATATGTATATGTATGTATATATATGCGTGTATAAATAATACATGCATATATTTATTATTTTAAAAATCTAATTGAGTTCTTCACACGCAAGGTTAAAATTGTTGAACAAATTAATTGACCTTGTGTTTCGCGATTACCTCCCCTTTCCACTTGAAGACAGTGTGAGACTCCTCACTCTGAGACTGCTGGAATTTCAAATTTGGCGGTCATTCTGATATGGAGAGAGACTACTGCTGACATGGGATTAAAACATCGGTAAGAACATTTTTTTTTATATCGATGTTTGACGGGCAACCACTGATGATTTATAAGTGCCCACCTGCATATATTCCTATGGAATGTTGTGAAGGCTTCTACATAACCCGGACACATTCTCCCAACCTGTAGAAAACTTATAATGAAACAATTGTTTGGAAAAGGAGATATATTTTAATTATGTATCATATAAAATAATACTACTGGCCTGCCGCAAAATACATATAGTTAGCACCCCAAACGTAAAATTGGGATTATACTAAGGTATATCCTAATGTTTGTTGAGTGAGATGGAAGCCAGTCAGAGTATAGCTTAAGGCTTTCTCTGTTAATGTATTGAATATTATACTCTTGATTTGGCCTGAGATAAATACTTCCATATACGTTTTAAGCGTAAATTTCGAGTATTTATTATTGATTGTTATTCTGGTATCATATCTCTGTTTTTAGCCTAAGAAAAAAACCTGTATGCGTGTATAAATAATACATGCATATATTTATTTTTAAACAAATCTAATTGAGTTCCCTCACACGCAAGGTTAAAATTGTTGAAAAAATTAATTGACCCACGTGTATATTATTTTAAAGCCTTGTGTTTCGCGATTACCTCCCCTTTCCGCTTGAAGACAGTGTGAGACTCCTCACTCTGGGACTGCTGGAATTTCAAATTTGGCGGTCATTCTGATATGGAGAGAGACTACTGCTGACATGGGATTAAAACATCGGTAAGAATTTTTTTTTTTTATATCGATGTTTGACGAGAAACCACTGATGATTTATAAGTGCCCACCTGCATATATTCCTACGGAATGTTGTGAAGGCTTCTACATAACACGGACACATTCTCCCAACTTGTAGAAAACTTATAATGAAACAATTGTTTGGAAAAGGAGATATATCTTAATTATGTCTCATATAAAATAATACTACAGTCAGAGTATAGCTTAAGGCTTTCTCTGTTAATGTGTTGAATATATATATATGTAGCACCGGCTCAGAACAGGAGGGTTGGGGCGAAAAAGGTATCGGATGCTGAATTTGCCGACGATATAATTTTGGTGACAAATACAGTGAAGGAGGCAGAGGATTTGATGCGGGAGGTTGAGATTGTGTCGATGAGTGTGGGACTGAGAATAAATGAGACTAAAACAAAATATCTGGTAGAGAATGTTGAGAAGCCAGAGGGGATCACTAATGTAGGCGGGAAGCCGCTGGAATTGGTTGAGGACTTCCTGTATTTGGGAGCAAAGATTGGGAATACGGAAGATGATGTGGTTGAGAGGAAGAGCAAGGCCTGGGCGGCGTGTCACAGCTTGAGATCGGTGTGGAAGTCGGACCTTCGTAGAGACCTGAAAATACGCCTCTTCATTGCTGTAGTGGAGTCTGTGCTGCCGTATGGTTTGAGACTTGGACACTGACCAAGAGACTCACTCAGATGGTGGATGGGTGTTACACGAGAATGCTGAGGAAGGCTCTGAACATTAATCACTATACACTGAGGATGAAAAACTAAGAGCTGTATGGGAGCATCCCAAAAGTCAGCTCAAAAGTGACACAGAGGAGACAGAGGTTGGCTGGACATGCTCACCGACATCCAGAGTTGACATTGCACTCAGTGCTCCTTTGGGAGTCCCTACATGGACACACTAGAAGAGGAAGACCAAGGTTAACATATGTTGATGCCCTAAGGACAGACACTGGTCTGTTTGAGATGCAGGATATGGCAGCGATAATGAGGGACAGAGACCGCTGGAGAGAACTCGTCCATGGATCTCGGGAATTTTACCCGCCATATATATATATATATATATATATATATATATATATATTTATATATACATATATATATATAAATATATATATATATATATATATATAGAGAGAGAGAGAGAGAGATGGAGAGAGAGAGAGAGAGAGAGAGAGTGAGAGAGAGAGAGAGAGAGAGAGAGAGAGAGAGAGAGAGGGGGAGAGAGCGAGAGAGAGAGAGATGTGTGAGTATGGGTTGTGTATATGTGTGTGTGTGACAACTGATTATACATTTGATATCGAATACTTGCTAACGTATGATTACGCAAGCAGCGATACATAGGTATACCGTCTGTTACAGAAACATATGTCAATACCTAATAAATTCCTTTATAAAAGCACTTTCATTTGTATTCATCTTTTCTATATATATATATATATATATATATATATATATATAAAAACAAATAACGAAACGAAATTAAATTTCGTTTCGCTTCTAACTCACTTTTGTATGACTGACGCTTAAACAATTAAGTTAAAGTATACATCTACATATGTATACTGAAGTACTAGTATGCACATAAATACACACATGTATACATATGTACATGTACCGAGTTTTTCACTAGACACTTTACAGTGAGTGTCCAGCTAGTCTGTATGTAAACAAACAGACGAACCGGGTTTTAAAGTCATACGAGTTTTCAAGGAAACACACTTCCTCTATTCTCCAGAGAGCCAGACAGGAATATTGGACTAGTTTCGATGTTATTACATTTCATCAGCAATAATTACCCATCAACCGGCTTCTCTCGAGAATTGTAAAAGCACATATCGTTATATGCTTTTTCTATGAAAATTAGTAGTGGGCAGACTAATTTGCATAGAATTTTATATATATATTATATATATATATATATATATATATATATATATATATATATATATATATATATATATATATATATATATATATATATATATATATATATCACCAACACGCATGTATACACACATACACACGCACACATATATATAAATATATACTAGAATTAAAGCCCGGCGTTGCTCGGTGTCAGTAAGTTACCAAAGTTAGGTTGCACCACCCATTTTATTAACACCACTATTTTGTCTGCCAGGCACTGGTTGAATGAATTGCAAACCATCACTGCCGAAGCAGGAGCTGCGCCAGCAGTGACAATTGTAGTTTTGCCTATTGATATTATCTCTGTGCAAAGACGTATTCAAATTTATTGTTTCACAGTACTTGCGCAACACGCGCGTAGACGATTCCAGCCGAACAACAGAGCTGCGATGGAGTTGTTCTGCATGACATGTTTTAACGGGGGAGGGAGTGGATTGAAGGAACCGCAAACAGGGGCCTGAAAACATTGTCGAATTATGACAACCAAAACAGAGGAAGAGGGGTAATTGTATGGTTGGTGCATCATGTATGTCGGACGTAGAAGATGAGCCTGCTGCTGTGCCGACAGAGGGAGGGAAATAGAGCTGAGCGGAGGCCAGGTGTTGGTGAACTGTGAAGTAATTGCAGGGAACCGCCTAAAAATGTATATCCCGTCATTAAAGCATTGTTCACGCTTTCAGAGTCACACGGAGGTTAAATACTAACCTGTCCACGGTCATCCGAGGCACACCAAACGGGGTTTGGTGAGGAGCAACAGCTGATATTTGGGTAGGGTCGGAGTTGCAATGAAGCTTTGTAACGCCGCGAGAATCAGCCTTTGCACGGCAGATGGTGGGGAGTGTCCAGTACATTGCAGTGAAGGTTAACCTACTTAGAAAGTACTCACGAAAAGGCAAAACATAACAAAAATAAAAAAATAATAAAATTAGGAATCGAGGTAGTCCTATAAAACCTCCTTGTACAGAATGTATTTTGTTTTTCCTTGCGGAATGAAAGCTAAATCATCACTCTTGCTGCAGAGACGCGAGTAGCCAACGTAAAGCTGACCATGAGAGAAACACGTCTCCCTCAAATGTATTACCGCGACAGACTAGTGTTTGCCCCTGCGCTTTGTTAATTGACATTGCGAAGCATGGCCTGACCGGGAATTGGGACCTCCGAAATGTGATAGGCAGGTCTGCTCCTGATGTGAAAAAATGGATCTTTGGTATGAGCACAACCTTGCCCCGACCGCACCCAGTGATTATCGTGGCCTCAATCAGATTGGCAGCTAAGGACTTAACGACCAAACGTGTGCCATTGCATTATTTCGTCGGACCCAAATTTCGAATGAGCATTATAGGGTACCAACTTTAAGTTTCAAAATGTGTGGAGTTAACCCGGGGGCCTCAAAGGATTTTAGTATCTCTATTGAATAGTTGATGACGTCTGGAGTTCTATCGATCGACCTATACACGTAGCCATCTCCAAGAATTAGTTTTAGCATTTGATCATTAATATGGTTAACAGTTTTATTCCTCGGGGCCAGAATCCCCATTGGGCAAGCCATCCCATATTCTGATAATTTGCTTGGAGATCTGGGAACACTGCATCCCTGAGATCAGAAGGCGTACTAACAACGGTACAAAGTGAGTCGATGGCAATATTACCCTTTTCATCCCCGGGCGCTTTGCCTTCGCCAAGTGCGAGGAGGGTGTGAGCAAATGCGGTCGATGCGATATCACCTCGCATATGAACACGCATGTTAGTGTGAAGTTTCAGAGTCTTCACTAGAGGCCACAATGCGTATGACTTAAGACACGCCCGTACTGCATCAGGTTTAGTCCCCTTGCGAATAACGGGAAGCGTTTGCCTGAAGTCCCCTGAAAGAAGAAGTGTTATGCCTCCCATGGGAGCCATAGAGTCTTTCATGTCTCTCAGAGTTCTATCTAGCGCCTCAAGAGCACCTCTGTGGGCCATCGTGCATTCGTCACAAACGATAAGCTTGCATCGTCTGAACATTTCTGCCTGATCGGAGTTCTTACTGATGTTGCAAGTGGGTGTCTCAGTCTTCGCTAAGTCAAGCGGGAGCTTGAAATAGGAGTGAGCTGTCCTGCCGCCCGGCAACAAAGTAGCCGCAATTCCAGATGATGCCACAGCTAAGGCAATGTCTTCTGTTCGCCTAATCTCAGCTAATATTAATTTGGTACAAAAGATTTCCCAGTCCCCCCAGGAGCGTCCAGGAGAAAAATTCCCCCAGCTTTGCCCCAGACAGAATTAACAGAGGAGTTGTAAGCGAATTTCTGTTCTGGAAGGAGCTTTGGCTCCTTCTCCGCTATGTACTGGGCAAGATCGTCAACATTATAAGATGTCTCACGCAGCAAATCCGAAGACATAGTGGTTGTGCCTTCCCGGTTTGTTGAAGGTAGGCGATACACCGCCAACGCACGACCGCCCATATCGAGAACAGTATCTTCGATTTCAAGCAGCGCCCTGTTGTAAATGAGGTCACTGTACCCGACCTCTATCGATGGGTTTCGCAAGTGAGCGTGACGCACATATAATCTTTGTAGCTAAGCCATAAAGAGGCCGGATCACCCAAGTCGCACCATAGGAGTAGAATAGCGAAAAGCGATCTTAGTCTTTTAGGAGATTTCAACAAAAAGCTCTCTGCCATAGTGGTGCCCCATTGTGAATTATCCTCCAAAAGGCCACCCCTAAAGCAGGCTTCTCGGAAAGTATCACATAATTCACAGGCAACAGTTCTTATGTCTCGAAAGCTTAGTGGGCCAAAATCCTCATGAAGGAGAATGCGCAGGTGAAAACACTCATGCTGGTTGGGAGGTACAGTGTACACTCTTCCTAGACAACTGTCAAACTTGACACTAGGATGTCCTTCAACATCCTGACCTGACATCCTACGCACCCATGTGTTGTTTGACCACACGTAGTAGGACGGGACCTGAGGATATGAAAGTGTTTTTTGCAAATGTGTCAAGTTGGCAAAGCGTAAACAAACAGTCAAAGTTGTTTCTTTGGGATTGGCCGCCAAATGAGCAGCAGTCTGTTTTGTAAAGTAAGCCCGCTGGCCGTTTTCCAAATGAACCGCTAGTATGATGGCGGGGTGACTTTGCTGAAGTGGAAACCCGAATATCCGCGAAAAAGCTTCACCGCTGCTGATATATCGACGTGCCAAGTACTCCGCGACCTCGTCCCTGCTATTGTCGTTTTAAAGGCCGAACATGGCAATGTCGGATCCCTGTTAACTTATTTACATATGTACTTTATCGACTTCACTGAATGACAGAACTCCACATCTATAGAGTGTTGAAAGTTTTCATCAGAAATGGACAGTACGGGACCACCCACCTATTATCAACTTGATGACCCCGTAACGTCATAGTGAATGCAGCGTTCTCAGGCCGCCTTCGTCTGTGCAGTGGGTATCCGTCGTCGCTGGTCTGGGTCTTCTCAACAAACCTCTTTGGGTTCCGTTTAGTGCAGACATGGTCCTTGTGGCATGAAGAGAACTCTTGAAAACCGGGACCGCACGGACAGACCACCATGTGTGCCTTCACAATGTCATCTATAACTGTAGGGTCTATTTTGGTGACCAACCAAACCAAAATGTGCGCGTGTGGCAACCCTCTCTTGTGCCACTCAACAGTATACATGTGGCACCTAACAGGCACGAAAACCGTCCCTTTTTTTTATTAATTCAATTAGCTTAGCCAGCTTCTGCCTGAAAACCCTGGCAATAATATCATGCCGATGGCAGTGCTGCTGCCCTGGGATAAGTTCCCGTGTAACCTCAACCCACTTGGGGTTACACGTAAATGTGATGAATAAATAGGGGCGCCCATAATGCTGAACGAACGTCATAGCGTCCTGTGTTCGCTCTTACATGTACCCCCCCCCCCGTATAGGTTGAGGGGAGAATTCACATTTTGCCGATGTTCCGGGGGTCAGTGTCATTCCTGATGCTGTCACGCAAATGGATGCAGGAGTCTGAGCGCAGCTGCTTCTGATTCAATTTTATGAAGCACACTCTCTCCGACTCCATCTTTGCAGCCATGTCAACTGCAAACTGGTAAAACAGTTCCCGTGACCTGTGCAGGGTGCTAAAATCGTTAGGCCTCGTCATGAAGCGGTATGAGTATAAAGCCATGCAGGAAACAGTTTTAGATGTCGTAGCAGTGGGCTCGTTTAGTTTGCACCGAGGAATGCCGAAATGGTACCCTTCTTCTCCGTATGCAAAAATAAGGGGATACTTCAGGGCGTCGTATGAACGACGCGTCTCATTAATGCGTCGAAGACCACTGTCCCGACTTTAAAGAACTATGTCTCGCTTTTTGTGCTGTTCGCCATGGATAACTACGGCCTCTTCATTGCACGAAGGAGCATTATAACGGCGTGCGTGTTCCCAAGAAGGTCTTTTGTCAGCATCGATGACAATGGTGAAGTTTGGTGAAGGATGTGTTTCCAATGCGTATTTGAAACTGCGAATAAAACTGTTGTGCTCATGAAGCATGTTTTGAAGACCGAGCAGCACGTCCCTTTCAAAAGTGTCAGCGTCAGAGTTTGCAGGTGTTGGAATAACGCCGAACCACGCATCAACTTGCCTACTGTAGTTAGAAATGAAGTAAATTTAAAGGAGCGAAGGCTTGCAATTTTATAATGGCTGGAGAGTCCCAATAAGATGGTGCACCTGCCCCTGGACCTTGAAAGTAGGCATCCAACCACTTTCTCTGACAACGTTAGATCCGAAAGAAGTCATTTGAAACGCACAATTGTACTTCCTGGTGAGTTGAAGGAATTTGGATGATCTTGAGGTAGAAACAGTAAGTAGTTCCTGGTGGTTCCTCAAGAGGGGGCAAGCTGACCTTACCCTTTAAGCAGCACATTGTAGGTGGCTCCCCAGCCCACTTTTTAGCATTGCATAATTTGCAATTGTAGCTCATTTCCCCTATATTTATGTCGGCACGCATCGAGTAGTTAACGTTGTGCTCATACTTGAAAGCCAGTGGGTGCCAGTATGGGCTGTTGGGGCTCGTCACACCGCGGGAAGCTTCTTGTCGTCGACTGTTCCGCTCCAACGTAGGATGTTGCTCCTGTGGGTCGTGGGAAGCTCTCGCAGCAGTAGCAATCCTAATGGAGCGCTCGTCTGCATCTTCAGAAACCATGGAATTAGTCATAGCCGAAGCGTTCCTAGCAAGGCGATTCGTCCGCTGTTCCAAACCTTCCAAAGTCCTGGACGCAGAAGTAGCCGCAGCGTTTCTAGTCAGTCGAGCCGCCCTTTGTTCCGGGCCCTCTGAATCCCTGGAAGCAGCAGTAGCAGCAGCGTTTGTATTCAGGCGAGTCGTCCTTTGTTCCGGGCCCTGTGAAGCCCTGGAAGTAGCAGTAGAAGCGTTTTTTTTTTAATGACGTATCGCCCGCTCTGAATCGCACATCTCAGCACGTCGCGAGGTGTCGTATGAAGCCATCTTGGTTAGGCGTGCGGTGCGTTGTTGAAAACTTTCAGCAGCTCTGCATTTCGCTGAACGTAAGGCGCTCTAGGAAAGTCTTAAATCAGTTTCCTCGGGGGACACGTTTGCTGTAATCGCCCTCTGCGCCGCCGCTGACGCGGTATGGCGACCCAGTCGACTTCTCTTTTTAGGTGGCATTTTATGTGAAAAAGAAAGGGTGAAAGTTACTTTTACAGCAAAATTAACTTGGAAAGTATAAGGCTGAAAAATGTCTGCGTTCCGCAGGGGGAAATGGGAGAACGACCGACAAATAAATAACTCACAGTTTGTTGAAAGCGCGCTTCTGTCAGCAATTTGAAGCTGTTGGGCCAAAAATCCCTATGTGTTTTTTTGTTTCACTCAATACACGTGTAAATTTGTTATACACAAAATGTAATTGTGTGTGAGTTGAATGATAGATGTTTTAAAAAAAGATGTTAAGCGTATATAAGAGATTGTTGATTAAATATAACTGTTGGTTTCGAATAATTGTAGTTTGGTATAAAATGTAAGCCACATGTATTTAACGTTTGTCTCTGTCTCTCACTCTCTAGCTCACTCCTTTATTTTTTCCTCTCTCTCTAAAGGAAATTATTAAGGAGTGCGTTTATAAGCGTCATGTATTTAGCTTTTGTCTCTGTCTCACTCCTTTATTTTTTCTCTTTCTCTCTCTAAAAGAAATTAGTAAGGAGTGGGTAGGTTGCAGCATGTATTTTTTCTTCTTCTATTTTTAAGGGGAGTTATGGAGAGTAAATCGGAAGTTATTAGTGGGGATAAAGCGTCATGTATTTAGTATTATCGATTATATCCGAAATTGTGGGTGAATTTAAATGAAATAAATAGCGTTGACTTAAGTTAGGACATACAATATTCTTACAGAGGTAGAGTCGAATCGGTTTGAAATTGTGCAAATGTATAGACATGGAACATGCACACACACAACAACAATCTCCCTTTTATAGAAAGTGATATATATATATGTAAGCATGTATGTATACGTACATACATATATGTATACAGACGTACAGTAGCATGCATATATATATATATATATATATATATATATATATATATATATATATATATATATATATATATATATATATATATATATATATATATATATACATACATGTACACATACATATATGCACGTATCAGTTTAGTGGACGCTCAACTATCTGGCAGAAAGGTATACGGTGCTGATGATAGCTAACAAGCTTGAAACTAGTACATCGTTCCTGTGTCAGTGTTGAACAAAAAGGTAACGTTGCTGCCTTAACACCGTACGGCATAAATTCAGGCTGTTCAGTTTGTTTACAAACGAACAAAAAGGTCGTTATAATAAGCGTCCGCTAAACTGATACGTGCATATATGTATGTGTACCTGTATGCATATATATATATATATATATATATATATATATATATATATATATATATATATATATATATATATATGTGCATGCTACTGTACGTCTGTATACATATATGTATGTACGTATACATACATACTTACATTTAAGTATGTGCCGTACTAAGAGTGAGAAATGAAATTTCGTTTTCAT
>OZ024740.1:190772019-190827019 GCA_964016885.1 Eledone cirrhosa
CTTTAGGAAATTATACTCTACCTAACTAATTATTTCCGGATATTTTGAACGAAGAGTACTAACCCGTGGCATCTGTTAAGGGCATGATACACCTGTATCATTCGTTATCCATACATTTCATACACACATTTATCAAAGTAATATATGATATCATTTAGTTTGTTAAAGGATGTTTAAAAGTTGATCGTTTAATATTATAGAGCGTCCAAGGAAAACTGATTCACAAGCAATTGTATAATGATGACTTATGTTAATAATTTAAAACATGTATTAAAATTCAAGGTTCAAACGTCCACTAGAATCGTACTATATTTAGTTGAAAGTAAGTCGTTCTATAGAATGTAAAACTTTTAACGAAATGCGACACGTCAATTTTAACTGGTGGTAAGGAAAATGACATCATGCCTTATAATATAGATAGATCTCTATACAAAAGAGTAAACACAATAAATAGCGAATATATCCTAGAAAAAGCATATTAGGCTAAGGTGTGATTCGTAGATTCTTTATTTATCTATTTAAAATATAGTCATTTACTTGTAAACGCAACATCTATTATAATGCACGGCCTTATCCAACATGCGACATGCGCTATAGAACATTGTTCAGACTAATGTACTAAAATCAAAGATCATTTGTCCAGGTACTACATTGCAGTCTACAAGAAACATTAACTCAACACAATATGCAGCGATAAAATCGCCATATATATTTGACGATATATTCGAATTATTTTCAGTACATAATATTTAAATCGAGTTTAGTTTAAGTTAAACAATATAAAAATAGAAATAGTATATATGTATGGATATATATTCAAATTAAATTGCGCCAAGTAACTGATGGCTTTCTTATAGTCAATCAACTACAACCATGCTTAAAGAATTAGTCAAATTGTTAAATGGATTTGTGTAGTAATGTCACTATATACACAATAAAGGCAACAATATAAAAAGGCAATTCTGAATGTTGGTAATAACATTCCCCGATCGTACTTACAATCTATCAAAATCCTTAAGACGAATAAGAAAATTATATAGCAATGTTTATTTGGATATAATATGCTGTACCACACTGTCAAATATGAGCTTCAAATAAATATACTTTGAGACATAGCAGCGCAGAGGAAATTGCTCCATGGGTTTCAAGTTGTGTCTTACTAAATATATGTTTCTCGGATAGCATTTAGTTACAATGGAAATGCGACACACTGACGCCTTGTAATTTCAGGTTCGTTGGGGAAATCATAAAAAAAATGTAACGTAGTGTATCATTTCTCCTTGGAAAACTGTCAATAGTTATTCATACAAATGTAATAAAAATACCAAATGTATTGGTTAGCAGGCATTCTAACGTGTCTCCTGTTTGTATATTAAAATTATTATGACACAAACTATGTTCATTATCCCATTTCAATCCCCCAAATATTTTATGGAAAATCACCGATAATATATTCCATATTGTCTCACAATAGGTCGCTATTCATCCTGCCGTTAAAAATTCAAAGATGATACATACTTGATGGTTTCTATTTGCTTAAGAGCTTTCATGAATTCAGGGTTAGTTATTTTTGAATACTTTGATTCTTTGATTTGTTTTTTACTGATAGTGTGCCGACGAATGTTACGCATCGCTGAATTGTACAGCATAAGTCATGTACGCCATTCAATACGTCACCATTTTGCTTTTAATATTATTTTAGCTATATTGATATAACATAAAATGGTTGATTCCAGCTTTGAACATTGTGTTTTATTGTATTCTATAGACAGCAATGTAAAGTTTAACGATCTTCACAAGTGACAGTATGAGTGATATTTGGTGTAATTAGTAACTATTTTTAACCTATTAAATGACACATGATTTCTGTTGTTGACACATCTCCATTTCTAAAACATATCTATGATTCGGTGGGACTCAATAGTTACATTTGATAATTTATTTAATAATTAGGTAAATTCAGTTTGCCATAATATATCAAACGTGGCACTCAGTTTAAATGAACAGCATGAATTATTCTTTCACATTCTTTCTGTCCCATGCGTCTCCATCTCTCTCGATATTTGTCACAACCTCGTCTAAACAATCCACTTTTATTTTAAATTATGCAATTATGATGATTGATAGAGATATTCACATATGAATATTACACGAACAAACACATCCACACACACACACACTCTCATATATATATATCTATATATATATATATATATATATATATATATATATATATATATATATATATATATATATATATATATATATATATATATATATATGTATATATATATACATTCATCCATATAAGAGAGAGTGAGTAAGGAATAAGGGTAGTGTGAGTGACTGGTATTTTATATTTATTGGTAATGTCATATTTCTCTTATTATCGGATAGAAGTTTCTTGATAGATATAGCTTTATTTCACCATACATACATCTACGTGTATATATTTTATCATTTTCCTTGTAATGATATCCAAAATCATTTATGAAGTTGTTATAAATTCCTAATAAATCCCTCTATATTTAAGAGTGGCGCTTCTGTTCATGAATGGACATTATAACTGTACGTATATGTAATGTGCTATTTCTCTTTTACTGCTGAAGAGATGGCATAGGCCTGCCTCACAGTGAAGGTTGTTTCACCGCTGTTCTCGCTTCTATTTTTCTTACGATTTATTGGTGAAAATTACTTTAAAGCAAAATGGCAAAATTGAAACATAAATGACAGATGTTATGTATACATATAAATCTTATATAACTATTGTATATATGTATATGTATATATATATATATATATATATATATATATATATATATATATATATATATATATATATATATATAACATATATGTATATACAGTATATATATATATGCATATTTATGTGTGCGTGTGTGTGTATGTGTGTGTATGTGTGTGTGTGTATGTGTGTGTGCATGCGATATGATGGACAGAATTATGAAAACAGAGAGGTGGAGCTAACGTGCATAATAACGTAACAAATGATCAGGGTGTCAGAGAGAATTGTTTGCATTACTTTGCCCGGCTATATGTGCTCCGTGTTCACATTAAATATACATTAATAAGTAACTACTTGTATATCATAAATATCCGTGTTTCATTCTATTTAAATGGATCTGCCTAAAGTGATTTCAACGTAAACGGAAATTATTACTTTCAAACCACTGATGTAAAGAACAAACCAAGGGAAACTTGCATACAATCTAACTTTGAGAAACAAAGTTAAAAAGACCCTCACACGCCATTAATAAACATATTCTTGTTGGTATGTATTACGTCTTAATATGGTTTCATATCAAGTAGCTTATATGGGATATGTTATAAAGACAACTTTGGTTGTCATGGCAGTATAATTTAAATTGCCCCTTATGTAGTTCAAGGATGGCAATTTCGGTTGGAAATGTTTATAGATGTAAATATGTGTTATTTTACGTAATGCAAATAGCCTAGTCATCGATACATATATACATACATAATGGCTGAAAATTTCTGCTAAGAGTATTGCAATGGCTTGTCAGATTACAAAAACTTGTGTACTTTTAGGCTACGTCCAGGCACACGAGCCTGCAATATAACCTGAGCAAGCAATACCTTTGGATTGAAGCTATTTTAAAGTGGGGAAAGGCCTTGTACACCACCAATCCCACTCTGTCATCATCAAAATCACTACCCGAAAAGTAGAACGGGGCAACATTATCGGATGCTTCCGTATTCGCCTTATTTTTGAGAATTTCCCTCTCTTAGAAAGGTGTTGTGACAACAACTGAGGGCCTTTTTCTCCCCACCCCAAAGTACTATTTGGTTGGCCGTTGACTCTGCTGAGTTCCTCCGCCCTTTGCCGGTTCTTGTATTTCATACTGCAGGGTGTCCAAATATCACCCTTCTCACGTGCAAGGTTGTTTGTTTTGCCGGTCTAGTCGCCGACTACCCGACCATAAGACAGGTTGTACTGGATTGTGAGCGACCTGACATAATACATACATATATAATTATATGTTATATTTCTAATTCTTTTGTGAGTATGAACATCTGTGACCTTGATCCTTACTCACAAATTTGAGGTTTCATCTCAACCATGCTTGTTGATAAACATTTAATCAGATTTGCAATAGCTCTTCTGACTAATGGTATAAAAAATGATATATATTTACTAATCCTCTATGAGCATAAATCTTATTATTAACATTGATTTGAAATGAAATTGGCATGTAAACTGCATCTGCATCTGCAGGAACTATACTACTTCAGTCTGTAAGTGAAGATAAAAGTCACCGCGAATGAATCAAAACTAACATTACAAACATTACTGTTTGAGACACAAAAATCGATTTCCAATTTAAAAGAAAGCCAGACGTAATATTTAATAATAAAATGTTAGCATTTTCAATAAACAGATACGAAATAAAATCAAATAATTTAGTTACATCAATATTTGAAGATTTCTAGAGCGCTGAAATCGACTGTTTCTTCTCGTCACTACATTTCAATCTAGCAAACAATAATAAATATTAAACAAACAATAATGCAAATTTGGATCTGTAATGGAGAAAAGATAAAAGGGGATATAATGATAATAACATAGATCTAACGAGAAAATCGAAATTTGATTCCAAGTCATATAGATTTAAAGAAGGAGTGAGCAAAACAATAGATTTTAATAACTATCTTTAAAATAATTTGAAATATATGAAAAATGGAAAATGGAACGCTAATGAAACTAAATAATTAAGAAAGAAACAAAACAATTTCTTTTAAACTAATAATCAGACAACATGAAAAAACGAACTCTCTGACCTGATGAATAATAATAGGCAGTGCTCATATAAAAAAAAGTACATAGTTATGGACGTGCATGTATAACAGGGTTTCGGACTGTTAATTAGTGTTATCTTTCAACAATAAAAAAAAAAATCAAGAGATTAAGTCGCAATGTGCATCAAATACATTCCATTGGAAGACTGTCAGCTGCTGCGTGGGTATTTTCTAAAAGAAATAAACTGAATGAGGATATTTCTAATGTTTTCATGTTTATCGTATTATCAGAATGTTCACTTTGAATGTGCTTTCAATATATCGCTGTATTAACGTATGGTTGTATTTTATTGATTTCAAAAGGCAGGTAAAGATGTTAATAAGGAAGTACATTTCTCCTTTAGCATGGTCATATATTCATATGCTTGACCACTGGAAAACTGTCAAGATATGACTTAGATTTTGCGTTTTTAAATAAATCTGTTTTACTGGCACCATCAGGAATTAATATTGCCTGCATTAATATGGATATATATATATATATATATACATAGATACATGCATACAGACACACATACACACACACACACACACACACACACACACACACACACACACACACACACACACACACGCGCGCACACACACGCACACACACACACACACACACACACACACACACACACACAGACACACACACACACACACACATACACGCACACATACACCCCCCAAACGCACATATATATATATATATATAAATTTGAAATAGTCCTCGTTGATTCCTGACACTTCAGTATTGACGTTAGAGCACTCAGCGAGGTGCGCAAGTGGGTCTATTTACTCAGTGGCAATTTAAAAAAAACAAAGAGGTGTAACTCAACAACATCTCGCTTTCGAAATGGGCTTGTCAATGAATCAATAAGGTAAGCTCTGGTCCACCATTATGTATTCCTGTTTTTTCTGCTCCTGTTCTAGCTCCCTGATGAGGTCCTAACTGTTGAATAATGTTTATAACCGAAATATATGTTATAGCGAATATGAATAAACAAGTTAATTTTAACCTGTTGACTTATACTACTTTATATATATATATATATATATATATATATATATATATATATATATATATATATATATATATATATATATATATATATATATATATATGTGTGTGTGTGTGTGTGTGTGTATGTGTGTGTATACATATATATATGTATGTATATATGTATATATATACATGCGTGGTATGTGTGTGTATGTTTGTCTGTATATATATATATATATATATGTGTGTGTGTGTGTGTGTGTGTGTGCTTGTGGGTGTGTATGTGTGTGTTTGTGTTTGTGTATGGATGAAACTACATAATAAGACTGAATTTATATGCATAATACTATTTCGGTATTGAGTGCTCACTCTCACAACAGTCAATAACCTACGCATATATGTATGTTTTTTATGTATGTATGTATGTATGTATTTATGTGCGTATGTATATATGTATATATGTATATATATATGTATTTATCTATGTATTTATCTATGTATATATGAATAAATATATCTATGTATGTATGCATATAGGATTCCCAATCATACATATGATGTGACCAGAGACACCTCTTTAAAACAAAGAAACGAATTATTCGGAATATAGTTCACAATCCTAATTACAAACAACATACATAACATAGTTTCCCCTAATGATAAACATGTATATAATTATCTTATTTTCCAGATTAATATCCTTCGTTGCCGTAGCACCTAAATATGAACTACAAGTAATATATAGGCACTTACCATATAATTGATTTACTTACAGTAAACCAAAGGTGATTTCAATAAATGGGTTGGAATATTAACTTGCAGCATAACTATATATGATAGATGACACTTATTATCATTCCATCTTCATAGACTTAAAATGAAAATAAGGCATTAATTCTTACATTCTCATATTTTGCTCTCCGTTGGCCTGATGTTCTGGAAACATTACAATGATTTCTATACAATCTCGAAGGTGTAAACTATGAAAATAGATCGATGTGTTTAGATAAATTTCCGTACCGAAGAAATACATGCGAATGGCAATTGATTCAAGTGCTATCACTATAAAAATACTATATATTTTCGAAGTATAATTACATATATACAACAGAGGAAGAAGAAGAACTGCATGTACTACGTAATATAAATAATCTCGTTATGTTGGCTGTCGTGTATTGAGAAAACAATATAGATAATACATTTAAATCATATTAGAATGTGTTCATTTACATACAAAAAAAAATTGCCCACACCTTCCCTTCCAAAACTCATCAGATGTAATACAAAATTTGGTTTACAGATAGTGACATATTCAGACAAGAACACAATGTTGTGAGTTATATTTGAATAGTGAAGAAAAACTAAATATCTCATTGCTTATATATATATATATATATATATATTTATATATATATATATTTAATACATTAACAGAGAAAGCATTTAGCGATAGTCTGACCAACTCCAACTCACTCAACAAACATTTTGATATACCTGAGTATAATCCCAATCATGTGTTTGGGGTGCTAACTATATAGTATTCCGTGGATAGTTGGTTGTATTATTTTATATGATACATAATTAAATAAATATCTCTTTCTTTCCATACGATCGTTTCGTTATAAGATTTCCACAAGGTGGGAAAATAATGTCCAAGTTATGTATATAATGCATAGATATATACTATATATCTATATATATAATCATATTTGTTGGATTATACGTGTTTCAGAGACAGCAATGAGGAATAGTATGTAATCATTACAACACAAACTGACACCGTTATGATATCATCAGATGTTTACCACAGTAACGTGAGTGGATTGATACGTCGCAGGCAAACGCCTCTTTGCGAAGGTCCAGTGCACATATGACTCGCCACTGCTCTTATCTTCATTCAGCTTCCTTTTGGCATCTATTTCTTATTAATGGATTCTATACACTCTAGAATATTGTTGTTAAACAGTGTGCATCTATGTATTTTTATAAGAACACATACTGTATGTATTTATATATATAACCATACTTATTTATAAACAACTCAATGCTTTGAAATTCTTCTCCACAAGCTCATAAAATTATCTTCCTTTCTTCCCATTCTTTGGAGCCAGCACACCCTTCTCTCATCTCCCCCCTCTAATACATTACTTACCATCCCCTTAACAAATGACACCCAACAATACCATCCCCAACATTTTGGAAATCTATAAGTATAAACAAATATCTGTCACTCGGTATTACTGACGATTTCATCCGGAATAATATTCTAGTCCTACAGAATTCATTGGTTTATTAACAATATATATATATATACACCAATACACTATACGCATTATATATATATATATATATATATATATATATATATATATATATATATATATATATATATATATATATATATATATATATAATTGTGCATTGGTATATTCTCGAATTACAAATATTATCGAATATAGATAAATCGGGATACTTGTTTTATATTTTACTTAGTTACTCTAAAGTTGAAATTCATTTTTACTGAAACTATGAGTAACTGGCTAACCTATCACAACTCAGGACAATTGAAATGAAATTGTTCACCAGAATATTAATAGCTCTTTAATTAATAAATCCATATGTTATGAACGCATTACTGCAGCTAAAAATCTTTCCGACCAATATTTTATTATTAAGAAATATGAAATATAATATATTTTAATATAAAAAGCTATTCCAATTTTAGATCGGACAATTCCATATTATTTTTGCCTCTCCTGTTGCCGATTATGTATCTTCCTGAACGAAAGATATATTGATTTTCTTCTAATAGTCAACACCAAAATAGTAACGAAATCATTTCTTCCTTTTTATAAGACATCGCATGTGTTCTCACATTGGATTCTGCTTCATTGTATTGTTTAAATTTATTTAATAATTTCCAAATATAAGAAAAAGCTGAGCATATCAATGGGCATCATATACGTCAGAGGAAACAACTGATAGTCTTAGAGTTCTTGTACTTATATATTTTGAGAGAACAACGCAACAATTTTGATATGTATTTAAGAAAACCTTCTTGGTTAACACTGTGAGATTTCAGGCAAGGGAATTAGGAATGTTCAGATAGATACCTTTGATTTGAATTACACTGAAATAATTAATAAGAATGTTATACTATTTTGAATCCACCCTAAAATTCACCATGCTGGGTGTTCTGCAAACTGGTAAATACTAAGTAAATTGTAAAAAGAACCTACGAAAAATTTTAAACCTTTTAAAAATAATTTCCTCTCCTTCTGCACAGGAAATAATTGTTTCTACTTTTGGCACAAGGCCATAAATTATCCCAGCGCATTACTGGTGCTTTATTTTATAGACCCGGAGAGGATGAGGCAAAGTTAACCTCAACAGGATTTGTACTCACAATGTAAAGGGCAGTAACTCTATGGTGCTAAGCATGGCGTCTGACCATCTATGGAAATAATTGTTTCTACGTTAGGCACAAGACCAGCAATAACCCAGAGTATTACTGGTACTTTATTTTATCGACCCCGTAAGGATGAAAGGCAGTTAACCTCGGCGGGATTTGAACTCAGAAAGCAAGGGCTGTAGCTCTATGTGTCAAAGCATGGCGTCCGACCCTCTACCAATACTGCCAATCCAATGGAAATAATGTTTCAAATTCTTGAACAAAAAACAATATATTCTCTGCGTTTTACTTGCAAGTGGTCGTTCACTATACACATATAGAAATAATTATGTCTACTCATTTTATCGTAGCGTTTATAATACAAAGTATCCATTAAATAATGCAATGTTGGGTATACACAACGACAATAAAAATATATATGAATCTCATTTAAACATTTGTCCGTCATGCCATACAATGTATTTGGGATAATTATATCATAAGGTAGGAGCAATATATAACAGTCGATATGCCCAACCAAAATAGGTATTCTGACTTAATATAATGCGTGTTTCCAGTGCGAATAAAGTGATGCTGGTGATGATGACGATAACGATACTGATTATAATGATAAAAACGATGATGATGATGATGATGATGATGATGATGATAATGATAACTTTTAAAATGAATTGTGACGAAGAAAATATTGATAATGATTTTAATGATAATGTTGATGACGATGAAGATGATGATAATGATGATGATGATGATGATGATCAGGATGATGAAATTATTGATAATGATGACAATGATGATGATCATGATAATGATGATGATGGTGCTAATGATAATGATTATGATGATGATAACGATTATTAGTATTATTATTATTGAACTTGCCAGCCAAGCAGAGGTCGAAGCTGTTTTGTTATGCATCGGAAGTGACATAGAGTATAAAGCAAGGGCCAAACCGTTTGGTACCATCTCGGTACTGTTCAACACCGAGGCCCTTCTTATTAAGCACTCGATGTCCCCCTGCAGAACGGAACGCATTATCAATTACCCGTCCTACATGGGGAAAAGGACAGTAAAGGTCCGCATTCCCAGCATCCAACCAGCAATGTACATATGGTGGCTCCTGGGATGCGTAATCTAGGAGGTGATAGACACTACCCTCCTGGATATCAAAAGGACAGTGAGAGAGGACTGGTCTGGAATGGATTTGGAGATTATTCTCCAAATGAAACTAGAGGACAAGAACAACATCTCGGATTTTGCCCGCCTGCCGGACGGGACAACAATCCAACTAATCACTGAGGGAGAAAGCCGCAGTGCTTCGTCTGCGGGGAAGCAACGCATCTGCAAGCCTTCTGCCCTCAGCGCAAACATGCAGGGGGTCGCAAACCTCCTTTGTTGCCAACGCCAGTGTCAGCACCGAAAGCTCCACCTCCACCAGAAAACAACAACACCAGCAAAGACACATATACCAACACCAAAAAAAGCTGGACCACCACCAACACCGAACCAATCAAAGGGGATAACAAGGAAAGTTATCCCACTTCCACTACCCCTCCAATTATACACATAGACAAAACAATAAACGAACACACAGAAACAGAGACACCCACAACCACAGACCCTTTGTCTTCCAGCAGCAAATATGAAGGAAAACTCCAAAGTGTAAAAAAACAGAGAAAACTCACCAAAAAAGCTCCAACAAAATAGAAATACATACACAACAAAAAATACAGACACCACTAATGCAAACACTTCCCCCAATAATATCAGCACCAACAGCACCATCGACACCACCCTCACGATCTCCGAAACCCAAACAAACTAAACAAACACAAGAACAAATAAACGCACAAATAAATGAAATTGCAGACACCACACCTAGAACAATCACAGACATACCCGAAAAAACACCACCAAAACCATCACCACCACAGTCACCAAAACGAAAACAAATAAAACCACACCAACAAAATGTTAAAAAGTTGGTGCGCGTCAGAAAGGCCAACGATAAACTGAAGGCGCTCTTAGCACGAAGTGCGGACATTCAGCCAGAGAGGGAGATCTTTGAAATTAGTACGTTTTGCGTGCCAGTAGATTTGCTTCTGGTCCGAATGTCACTCGATTCCTTTAAAGAAATTCGGTAGAGCTTTCCTCAAGACGGGGGGACCCCGATGTGAAACCCACATCGAGTCTTTTAAAGAAACTCGACAAACGATGGAGGTCGGTCCACCCGACCTTCACAAGACCCGGGGAGGTAAGTAAACCTTCCCTCTCTCTTTTAGCTTGCCAACATGGCCATATTAAGAGTAGGAAGTTTAATATTTCGCGGCCTGGAGTCACCCTTGAAGCAGGGTCGCCTGTTCAACGACCTCAGGTCGCTGGAAATGGATGTGATTGCCGTCAGCGAGACCAGAATTTCCGACATGCACGCACTAGCCCCCATTTTCGACGATTATCAGATCTTCGCATCTGTTAGCATGCCGGGAATAGGAGGTGGGCTGGCAGTGCTGTTTAGGAAAGGACAGGATCTCGAGGTAAGGTCGATCTTCCGGGATGAGGACAGTAAGTTGATGGTCTTAGATGTGAACATGGGCGAAGGTGGTGCCTTTAGACTGCTGGCCGTCTACGCCCCTACAGGGCCCGGACGACCGGACATCTTTAGGCGCCTGGAAACCTTTCTGGGTACGTCTCGCCCTTTACCGTTAGCGGGGGACTGGAACGGTCTCTTAGACGCACACTGGGATTGTGTGGGAGTAGCTGATAGGAGCGGGAGGTGCAAAAGCCTCAAGCACCTAATCAGCCACTTCCAATGTCTGACAGGTATCGACTTGATTTCCCCAATGCGCCAGTATGAACATGAACCAACCGCATGGGATCATCTAGATCATATAAAGAGAGGATCTTCATTAGGAAAATAGATAGAAATAGTGTAGGTCGCCCACTTTTTAAAACGGTCGCCTATTCAGATCACAAATTTGTGATCTGTATGGTCGACCTAGATAAAAAGCTCAGGTTGGAACCGGGTTACTGGAAGCTGAACATGTCATTCCCGGCAAGTAAGGCTTAGAGGGACCGAGTCAACAATTTAGTTAAGCAAAAGTTGACAGGGGGATCATCAACAACTAATGGTGGGGGGCTCTCAAAAGAGAGATTAGAGTAACTTCGATAGAGTTCAGCAAAGAACTAACGTTAGAGAGAAATAGAAAGGAGCGGGAGCTGGTAGATAAGTTAAACGAAGCTATTTGTAATGGCATTGCAACTGACGCGCTAGCAGCGAGAATGGCATTATACCATTTCTTCAATGCCAAACACGAAGGTTGCATTGTCAGAGCTAAGGCGCGTGCGCTGAGAAACAAGGGAACCAAATCTGTTCCATGAGCCGCGTGGCGGAAGCGCTGCGTGGTAATAAAACTACAATTCGGTCTTTGGCGGACCGAGACGGACACGAGATAAGCGATTCCAGCAGATGTGTGAGGGCTTTCGCCAGCACTTTGCTCGGTTGTTCGGAAAGAGTGGCGAGTCAGAGAGAATAGCGGATTTCAGTCCCTACCTAGACGTCTTGCCACGCATCTCGACGGTCGACAATGAGCGCTGCGAAAGGCTGATTACTACAGCCTAAATTCAGGACGCCCTTGTCGGCTACATGAAGCGCAAGTTTGAATGACTTGCCCTACGATCTTTACGAAAATATACCCGACTTGTTCTCCGATCTCCTCGAAGCACTCTACTGCAACTGGCAGCAGAATGGGAGTATTCCCAGCTCTGTGAGCTGGGGAGTGGTGACGCTGATAAGGAAAGACGAGAACAGGAGGGATACATTAGACAATTTCAGGCCCATAACTCTGCTCAACACAGATTTTAAAATTTTGGCCAAGGTGTTAGCAAAGAGAATGACGCTTGTCGTGGAGGATTTGGTTGGGGAGGCGCAAACTTGCGCAATCCCAGCCAGGTCCATACACGACAATCTCCACCTCATGCGATACATCATAGAGAGTGTGGGGGTGTAAACCTGGCTTCGGTGGGACACTGATCAATTTAGATCAATCGAAAGCATTCGATTGGGTCGACCATCGATATCTGCAATTTGTCCTCAAAGTGGCTGGTTTCGGCGATATCTTCAGAAGCTGGATTGCTGCAATGCACAGCGGCACACGCTCGGTGGTCAAGGTTAATGGCCACCTATCAGAACCATTTCGGCTCTCCCGATCGGTCTGTCAAGGGTGCCCTCGCTCTTCCTTTCTGTACGTATTGACACTAGAGCATTCACTGTGGAAGCTGGAGCTGTTGCAGGGTATCCCGCTCGAACTGGGACGTGGAAAGGAGATGTCGGCTTCGCGAACGACATCACCGTGATGGTGTCGGACACCTCAGAGATCGAGGTGGTCGGCACCTTATTGAAGGAATATGAAAGGTTGGCAGGAGCCAAACTTAACCCGGAAAAGTAGGTGGGCTTGCAGCTCGGAACCTGGAGAGGCAAGCCTATGCCGTCCAACAGCGTCGTGGGCCGTTGGACGGCTGGACCGGTAAAGTTACTCGGTTTTTGGTACGGACGAGACCTCCAGGTGGAAAAGCTTTGGGACGGAGTAACGATCAGAGTAGCCAGTCTCACCCAAAAATGGGCTGGGAGAAATCTATCACTGAAATGTCACGCGGAGGTGGCGAATACGTACATCGCGTCCGTCATCTACAACAGCCTACAACCGTCGTGCCTTGCCCACGTCTGCGCCTCGTCAAGAAAGAACGGCTCCTCTTCAAATTCTTGTGGAGAGGACAAGTTCCGTTGGATTAGGCGGTCCATTTGCTGCCAGCACCCTCTACGCGGAGGGCTGGGCATGCCGTGGCTAATGATGCGCAGTCATGCGCTGAGGCTGCGACATCTCCAGATATCCTGCCTAAACGATGATCAGATGTGGTCACCGTTTATCACACGGACCTTTCCGCAGCTCGTTTCTTTGACTGAGCTGCAGTCCTCGGTCAAAAAGCAACCGAAACTGGGTGACTGGCACCAGGAATGTTGCCAGGCACACACTGCCCTCTACAAAGCGGGCAATGCGACCAGTGCGACTTCCACTCTCGAGTTCTATAGAAGATTAGTGGTGGGGAAGTGCGATGACGCACTTGGAGAATCTTTGGGCCTCGAAGAAGTCGCACTGACCAGTCTGTACCGGAGGACTTTCGAGCCGGGGGCGATGGACAATTTCCAGAAATCCCCCTATTGGCAGTGCTACCGGAGGGGGGGGGGGGGGGGCACGCCGGTTCGGGATAAACTCTACAGGCACGGAAGTGCTGTCAGACGGACCTGCCTAAGATGCGCACAAAACCGTTCTGCACGCACTTGTCCAATGTCCGTGCATTACTGATTTGTGGAGTTATGTCGAACTGTACTGTCACGCGTGGAACGAATCCGGCTATCGGCCGAGTCCATAGTGAAGATCGAACCGCCGCCTGCCTTAGGTGAGGAAGAGCAGGAAATGTTCCTCTGTCTGGTGGCCGTTGCGAAAGAGGTTAAATGGTGGACCAGATTAAAACGACTGAAGACAGACACTTTTCTCTTCGGCCAATCCCTCATCAACTTCTTCAAGTTTCACCTAGAAGGAAGGTGAGGGTGGTGAGAGAAGTGCTGCCACCCAGTACATTTGCTAAAAGCTGTATGAATGTGGCGAGAAAGGCCCGTATGGATGGCCTACTCGGACCATGCGCCTATAGGCTAGCTAACTTGAAGAGAGGGGTGCTCTCCTTGGGTGCCCTAGAAGGGCAGTTTGGTTCAGGATTGGTGGGGTACCTGATTCACCCCATGGTCGTCCACCCCCTATCGGGGAATTTATTTTGTTATGTTTATGCATAGTTTATTTCATATATGTTATATCTTCATTGTTAAATTAGTCTTGCCATTGTGCACTTTTACTCGAATTTATTGTAAATCCCCACTGTCCCTGTCTTTGTAATGTCTCCTACATGTCGGCCCTTGTGGCTAATAAATGAAATCATTATTATTATTAATAATAATGTTATTATTATTAATATTGTTATTACTATTATTATTATTATTATTGAATGCTAAAGTTGACGGAGGCTCGGCTCTGTAAGGTACTGTAAATTTTGAACGCTTTAACAATTGTAAATTGTTTAAAACTTAGACCAACTTGTAGACAAAAACACCCTCCTCCTCGTGAGAGGGGTCTTTCTGCCCGTTAATTGGCCCTTCGGGGTTAAATAACTGCTTATTGGGGTGTTGTACCCAATATTTATTTTAAACAAAAAAAACAACATGGCTACGAAAAAGCATTTGCATAGGTCATTCCCACTCATTCCGTCTCCTTTTTCCTCAATCGTCACTACAGCAGAGAGAAGATTGTCTCTCTCCCTCCCTTCTTTAAATGTGTCTCTCTCCCTCCCTTCTCTTTCGCAAGCGACGAAAGAAAAGAAAGGTCTCGTGCAAAGCGTGCAAGGTTTCTCCACGACGACGACGACAGCGACGAAACAGGTGTGCGGGAAATACGAAAACCCAGTTCATTCGTCTGACGTCAGGAATAATAGCAGTAGCAGCCGTAATAACAACAGCAACAGTGACAATGAAAACAAAAGTAGCAGCCGCAACAGCATCACCAGCAGCATAAACAACAACAGCATTAACAGCAGCAACACCAACAACAACCACAGCAACAGCGGCGGAGGCAGTAGTCGTAGTGCCTGCAGCAACAACAAAAGTAACAGCAGCTCTGACGACAACAACAACAACAGCAGCAAAGAAAAACCAATCTCATTTGCAGGTATTGCGAAAAACTTGGAAACAATCCTCATAACAAATGAGGAATTAGAGGAAGCGAAGAAGATGGTGACAAAGACTGGACACCGAGCAATCTGCAAGGCAGCGGAAACATTTTTCGAAACCCAACAGCACTGTACGGTCACGTACCGTACAGTAAGTACAACATTCCGTAGGGTGGAAAGAGCCACAGAAGCTCAAATACAAAAAGCCTTTGGGTCTGTGTGGCAGCGGAAAACGCACATCACCCGAGGCAAAAAATATGCCACCGTAGACGTACTTTTTTCCACACCCCAGGAGGCAAAGGCCCAATCCGTAGTGACCCTAATGAGCGAGGAAATGGTGTTGGTGCCCTCCTACTGCGGGCAAAAAATTGTGAGGGTCAAACTGACCCACGTCCCCCCCGGAATGACCCCTTCTTGGCTGGCCGCGTCTGTCCTCGTCGGAATCGAGGACAAAACAACTGTACTGCAAGTACAGAAAAAAGTAAGAGAAGATTGGGTCGGCACCTCCATTGAGATGCTAATCCAAACCAACCAGGAGTGCATCGAAGCTATCCCGGATGTGATAGACTTCGATAACGGCACTCAACTGCCCATAAGTGTTGAGGGAAAACGCCCGAAATGCTTTCGCTGTGGATCAAAGACTCACCTCAGGGCCTTCTGCAACGAGAAGACCCTGAGAAAGGAGAAAACCCCCTCCTTCCGAAACCGGCTCCACGGCTACCAGCAACAGGGCAAGCGGCAACCAGGAACGATAGGTCCGTGGCACCCATACCCACGGCACGGAAATCAAAAACAGCAGCAGCAGTGGAAATATTAACACCAACAACAGCAATAAAAAATGCAGCTGCAACAGAGACTCCTGTGCAAACATCACCAACAACAACAAGTGAAGGAGTGGAGCTGGTACCCCTCCCCAACCTCACAGAATCAGACATGGAGTGTGAGGTGGGAGAGAGATGGCAAAAGGTCGTAGAAAGGCACAAACGCACAAGCAGCGCATCGTCGCCTTTGAAAAGGGAGGAAAGAAATGAGAAAAGGGTAAAGTCTACTGCAAAGAGACTCACAGCAGCATCACCACCAACACCATCACCACCCACACTAGCACCACCATCACCACCGGCGACAACCCCACCGCCAACACCTTCAACACCACCACCACAAGCACCAACATCGCAAACACAACAACAAAACACACACCCAGCAACAACGACAAGAAAATAGCAGAAACACACCCCACCCCTAGAAAAACAAATGCACGGCAATAAATACACACAACAAGAAACTAATGACTTACATAATTGAACACACAGACATTTCACAACACGACTACATAATACCAGCACCAATCAAAACGACAACTAACATAAGACTGCTAAAAATAGCACAGAAACAATACACAACCATTAAAACGAAATTCCCCAACGCAGTTGGTGATTTCAGGGACCTAGGAGGAACTATCAATCGAAGAGTATATTCAGACATTCTCTTAGAAGAGCCGACGACCAGCCGAAGGGACAATTCAAAGGTCCCTTCACCAGACGATCAAGTGGAAAGGGATGTAAAAACCATCCCTCCTCTACGAAAAGTACGGTAAGTGGTCTTTCCCATCTTTTCCACTCTATTTTAAACATGACCTCACTCAGAATAGGCAGCATAAATGCGCGTGGCTTGGGGTCGTCATGGAAGCAGGGTCACCTGCTCAACGACCTCAGGTCACTAAACATAGATGTAGTGGCCATCAGCGAGACCAGAATCTCTGAAGCACGGGCCTTCGCACCGATCTTCGGCAGCTACGATGTGTACGCATCTCCCAGCCGTCCTGGATCGGGGGGAGGAGTTGCTGTGCTTTTTCGGAGAGGTTTGGATCTCGCCATACGGGCCATCTTCCTGGACCCAGAGGGTAAGCTGGTGGTGCTGGACGTGACCAGCGGAGACGGGCAAGCTTTCAGGCTAGTGGCCGTCTATGCCCCGACAGTAGCAGGGCGGCCTGATTTCTTCCGGCGTCTGGAGACCTTTCTTGGAACGTCCCGCTATTTAGTGTTAGTGGGCGACTGGAACGGGATCTTAGATGCACGCTGGGACTGTGTGGGATTAGCGGATAGTGGTGGAGGGTGCAAGAGCCTCACCAACCTGCTCAGGCGTTTTGAACTGTCTGACAGGTACCGATTGGATTTCCCGAATGCGCCAATGTGGACTTGGACAAATCGCATAGGGTCATCCAGATCATATCTAGATAGAGTATTTTGGAGGGAAATAGATAGGTCTAGCATAGGCTGTCCACAATTCAAGATAGTCAGCTACACGGACCAGAAATTCGTGATCTGTGTGCTTGACTTAGATAGGCACAATAGACAAGGACCAGGCTACTGGAAGCTAAATGCGTCCTTACCAGCGCGCAAGGCCTACAGAGACCAGATTAGCGAACTAGTTAAGCGGGCGTTGACGGGGGCCATCGTCAACAACAAGTGGTGGTTTGCTCTGAAAAGAGCGATTAGAATAGAATCCATTAGGTTTAGTAAGGCTTTAGCAATAGAGAAAAATAGAGCAGAGGGAGAACTAGTTAGAACATTAGACGAGGCGCTTAGCAAATGCATTGCGACCGACGTGCTTGCGGCGAAATTGGCCCTTGACCAATTCTTCAATGCAAAACACGAAGGCTGCGTTGTCAGAGCAAGGGTGCGTGCTCTCAGACACGAGGGGACGAAAGCCGTTCAATGGGCCCGAGTGGCGGAGGCGCGTCGTGGAAACAAAGCCACGATCCGGTCTTTGGTGGACCACGACGGGCACCGGCTACTCAATACCGGGCAAATGTGTGAAGCTTTTCAGCGACACTTCCTTCAGCTGTTCGGGGGCAGCGGTGAGCCGGGTCGAGGTATGAACTTTAGTGTCTACCTCGACGGACTGCCGCGGCTCTCGGCCACTGAGGCGAAGTGTTAGGTGAGCCGATAACAGCCGCTGAAGTAAGGGAGGCAATGACTGGCTGCACAAGGGGTAAATCGCCTGGTTTGGATGGTCTGCCCTATGAACTTTACGTACAGATGCCAGACTTGTTCGGAGGCCTCTGGTGGCCATGGCGAAAGAGATAGTATGGTGGACACGTTTGAAATGGCTGAAGACGAGCACTTACCTCTTCCGTGATGCTCTGATTGACTTTTTCAAATTTCATTTGAAAAGGAAAATCAGAGTAGAGAGAGAATTGCTCTCTTTCCAGCATTTTGTTGAAAGATGGGTGAGAGAAGCAAGAATGGCCCGAGTGAATGGGCCTTCTCTGAGTATGTGTCTGTAATTTAAAGGTGGAAAACTGGGAGAGGGCACTTGCCCTGGTGGTCAGGGCCACTGTGGTCTTTTAATGGGCTTTCTCCACAAATGTCCCTGGGAAGTCTCCCCCCTATTGGGGAATTTTTCTTTGTTATTTTATTTCAACCTCTGTTTTTTTTACACGCAGAAATGCCCTTTTGTACCGTCCTGTATTGTCCTGTACTGTCCTTAATGTCTACTTTATGTAAACCCTTGTGGTTAATAAAGAAAACATTATTATTATTATTATTATTATTATTATTATTATTATTATTATTATTACTCTTTGAGTCTCAGTCATTGATGTCAGTTAACTGGAAAGTTTGTAGAAATGAATATCAAGCCACTACCTACAGCTTCAGATATACAGGACGTATCGGAGGGTTCTTGCTGTTCCCAGCAAACATGCCTTTTGAAATGTTCCAAAAAGCGGGGCGGGGCCAATTGTCTTTAACCATCCCTTGAAACCTTTTGAGATAGTGCCTAATGCGCCTATGACAATCGGGACCACTTTGACTTCAAGGCAGTTCCAAATCCTTTTTACCTCCCAATTTAAGTCCTGGTATCGGTTAATTTTCTCCCTCTCCTTCTCTTGCACTCTCGTGTCGAATGGGCAGGCCACATCCACAATCCAGCACGATCATTTTTCCTTGTCCAAAACCACCAGGTCAGGTATATTGTGTTCCAGTTTCTTGTCCGTCTGTGTCCTAAAATCTCACAGCCCCTTCAACTGATCGTTTTCTATCACCGACTCTGGCTTCTGCTCATACCACTTCTCAGAATGTGGTAAATTGTTTACTTTGCATAGGTGTCAGTGGATCACCCTGCCCATGACATTATGTCTCCAGCCTTTATAGTGGGTCAGGGCTAGGTGTTTACACTCGGATACAATGTGAGCCACAGATCCTGCACAGTGGGCTAGCCTCCTCCTTGTATAATATGATGTTCCAGCCACTTCGTTTTGACGACCTGCTCTTGCGCAGCCATTGACATTCCTTCTGTAGCCTTTTTAAGGTCTCCTCTTTTCAACCAGTTCCATATCTGTGGATCTCTGAATTCAGTTTTCTCAAAGAAGGTCATATGAAGGGATTTTTCACGAAGGCTGCTCTTTCTCCTTGTTGTTATTTCCTCCTTGGATATCCCCTGGTCTATTGTCCTCTCCTTCAGTACAATTCTGAGCATTGGCCCCTTACTATCAGTCACGTATTTGTGTATGTTGTGTTTCGCCATCTGAACACAGTCCTCTATGTGTTAAGACCTATTCCACCTTCAGATCTCCTTAAGTAGAGTCTATGGACATCACTCCACTTGTGGAACATGTTGTAGATAGTCAATAGCTTCCTAGTCTTCCTATCCATTTCTTTTTGTTCAGCAACATTCCATCTCAGAATTCCATCACTGTACGTAATAATAGACACAGCTCGGGAATTTACTGCACTTATGGCATTGCTTCTGTTCAGATGTGACTTTAATACGCTCCTTACTCTCCGAAAATATTCAGATCTTATCAATTCCTTCATTTTTTGGTTCTTGATGTCATCAGCCTCTAGATTACCCAAATACTTCTATCCTTCTTCAGTGACAATTTCCTTTATCTTCTCACCTGTTGGTACCTGGTTTCCGTTGCTTCTGCTCAATTTACTCCACTTCATCACAAGGACTCCACACTTACTTATACCAAATTGCATACATATATCATTGGTGAAAATACGGACAGTGTCAACAAGCACATCCAACTCCTTCTCACTCTTCCCGAAGAGCTTAAGATCGTCCATGAAGAGGAGGTGATTGATGGTAATCTCCCACTTTCCCAACTTGTATCCTGCTCTCACTTTTCGCAGTATAATGGTCAAAGGCATCAGGGCAAAGACAAAGAACAGAGGGGACAGACTATCTCCATGGAAGACACCTCTCGTGATCTTCACGCCTCCCAAGGATTCTCCAGCTGATGTTAACACTGTTTTCAAGGACTTCATACTTTTGCTCAACAACTGTCTGATTTTATCTGCCACCTTGAAGATCTCTAGGGTTTTGGGGATCCAAAAATGAGGCAACATGTCAAATGCCTTGTGGTAGTCTATCCATCCGATGACAAGACCAATGTGTCTCCTCTTGCAATTCCTCATTACCGTCTTATCAATAAGTAACTGGTCCTTTGTACCGCGGGACTTCTTTCGGCATCCTTTCTGTTCGTCCGGTAACAAGTTGTTTGTGTGGAGTGAGGTAGATTGCCTCAGACACAATGCTTGTCAATAGTTTCCACATTACGGACAGACATGTGATAGGTCTATAGTTGGTAACATCATTACCCTTGATTCGGTCTTTCATTACCAGAACTGTGGTACCTTTTGTCAACCACTCTGGTACCTCACCTGACATCAAGCATTCATTGAACATGGTTGTCAGTTTCGGGTGGAGTGATGTTATATTTTTAATCCAATACCCCTGCACACTATCTGGGCCTGGTGATTTCCAGTTGGTTAGATTGTTGGCCTGCCCCGTAAGATTTTCATATATGATACTCAAATCAGTTTGTTGGTGTGCCTGTTCACTAATCTCCGTTTGTACTGTCTCAATCCACACTGCCTAATCATTATGCTTAACATCCTGCTCCCATATTCCACTCCAGAATGTCTTAGTTTGTTCCACATCAGGGATAAAGTTGTTGCCTCTTTCTTTCCCTTGAAGCTGTCCAAATAGCATCTTCTGGTTGTTGTCAAACATGCGGTTCTGTCTATACTGACTGACTATGCACTCGTATCGCCTAATTTTTGCACTCTTTGCTAAAATGCGTTGATTCAGTTCCTCTATGACAATATTAGATTTTTCCTCCTAGTTTTGTACTTTATTTCCAGTCTATTTTCAGTGTTTATGTTTTTTAGTGTCCCATTCAGTAGGGACTCAAGCTTTCCAATGTCATTTCTCATTTCCCTGATTAGACCATTCAGTCGTTTCTGCCACGAAGGCTCTGATCTGTCTTGTTTGTTGTTTCCTCTCGCTTTTATACCAAGTAATTTCCTCACCACATTTGCTGTTGCTTGGAGGATATTGTTGCACTGGTGAAGGCTCCTCGCCTCAAGGTATGGGATGATTGTTTCTTTTAACTTTTTCCTGTCTACAAATCTTAGGTTCATAGATTTCCCACTATCATTGTTCAATTCATCTACCACTAAGTTTAGGATATCAACCAAATCTTGTCGTAGCCCGTCAGTATTCATCTCCTCAATGGCCGTATCTTTGTTCCAGGTATTATTTATTTCAGCATTCAGATCGTTGTCTGCTTCGGATGGTTCCTCCGTTCTCTCAACCTCTTCACCTTCATTTCCCACTGGCTCGTTTGCCTGGCATACTCCACTCTCCATTTCCAACTTAATCTCTCTGCTCAGTTCCTCCAGTTCCAGCTCGCTTATCCAGCCATTAGTTCTTATTACCCGAGCCTGCCCGGCCAATTTTTCTTCATCTAATTTAAATAGACCAATGTCGTTCCAGATGTTATGCATCCGTTTCCTATAGCCTTTCTCCTTGGGGTTACTCTTCAGGTAACATTGCATAACAGTTCTATTCAATTATTTCGTCCAGTTTGTTCTGGTCCCTTTCTTTCTTCTTCTTCCTCCGACACCAGCAGTATTTGGTTGGCAGCCAGGTCCCTACTGCTGAGCCAGGGAGCACATGCTGGGTGAGAGTCTGTCACATGACATTCTAGTCTCCACTTCACCGTTATTCGAACTGTTTAGGTTCGACATTTAAACACTCTTATCGAGGATTGGTGAATGTATGGTTACATAACCACCGGTGATTTCATCACTCCCGGTGATTTTTGTGTGGCACTATCACGCTGTAGACGAACATAAATAAACAAACAAACAAATAGGTGAAAAAAAAACAAAAAAAGAATAAGCATAAGTTTCATTGTAATGTAATGTTTGAATGTCTGACTTAGTTTTTCCCTTCCCTTCTCTGTCTGTCTGTTTGTTTTTCTTTTCATTTTTCTTTTCTTTACGTTTTTCTTTGTTGCTGTGCTGCTTTGATTTTTTTTTGTTTTTTTGATTTTTGACCGGGTTATCAAATCAGTCTATTTATATCTTTTGATGCCTTCCTCTTTTAGTGGGGACACTACGATACATGTCTTAGCAGGAGGTAGTGGGAGAGAATAGCGGCGGTAGCGATAATGAGGCAGCTGTGGTGGTGATGTGATTGTAGTACTGTAGTGATGGTATTGAAGTTGAAGAAGAAATAGAAGTTGAGGAAACTTGACTAGAGTTTTTAGCGTGGTAGTGGTGGTGGTGTTTGTGGTGAAATTATTTTTCTGTCTGTCCACTTAGCCATTTAGCTATTTAGCTATTTAGCCATTTTGCCATTTGTTCTCTTTTTCGACTATAACATTTCATTTCTGATCCAATTATTATAATTAATATTATTATTATTATTAGTATTATTATTATTATTGTTGGTCATTGATGTTGGTTAACTGGAAAGTCCGTTGGATTGAATATCAAGCCACTACCTGCAGCCTCAGATATTCAGGACGTATCGGAGGGTTCTTGCTGTTCCAAGCAAGCATGCCTTTTGAAGCGTTCCAAAAAGCGTGAAGGGGCCGATTTTCTTTAACCATCCCTGGAAACTTTTGGAGATAGTCCCCAGTGCGCCTATGACAATCGGGATCACTTTGACTTCATGGCAGTTCCAAATCATTTTCACCTCCCACTTTAGGTCCTGGTATCGGTTAATTTTCTCCCTCTCCTTCTCTTGCACTCTCGTGTCGAACGGGCAGGCCACATCCACAATCAGACACGATGTTTTTTCTTTGTCCACAACCACCAGGTCAGGTCTATTGTGTTCCAGTTTTTTGTCCGTCTGTATCCTAAAATCCCACAGCATCTTAACCTGATTGTTCTCCATCACCGCCTCTGGCCTATGCTCATACCATTTCTCAGAATGTGGTAAATTGTTTACTTTGCACAGGTGCCAGTGGATCACCCTGCCCATCAAATCGTGTCTCCAGCCCTTATAGTGGGTCTGGGCTAGGTGTTTACACTCGGACACAATGTGAGCCACAGTCTCCTCTCTCTCTCCACATATTCTGCACAGTGGGCTAGCCTCCTCCTTGTAAATATGGTGCTTCAACCACTTCGTTTTGAGGGCCTGCTCCTGCGCAGCCATTAACATTCCTTCTCTAGCCTTTTTGAGGTCTCCTCTTCTCAACCAGTTCCATGTCTGTGGATCTCTAAATTCAGTTTTCTCAAAGAAGGTACTATGAAGGGATTTTCCCTTAAGGCTGCTCTTCCTCCTTGATGTTATTTCCTCCTTGGACATCCCCTGGCCTACTGTCCCCTCCTTCAGTACAGTTCTGAGCATTGGCTCCTTACTATAGGTCACGTATTTGTATAGGTTGTTTTTCTCCATCTGAACACAGTCCTCTATGCTGATAAGACCTCTTCCACCCTCAGATCTCCTTAGGTAGAGTCTATCGACATCACTCCTCTTGTGGAACATGTTGTAGATAGTCAATAGCTTCCTAGTCTTCCTATCCATTTCTTTTTGTTCAGCAACATTCCATCTCAGAATTCCCGCACTGTACCTAATAATAGACACAGCTCGGGAATTTACTGCGCTTATGGCATTTCTGCTGTTCAGATGTGACTTCAATACGCTCCTTACTCTCCGAATGTATTCAGTTCTTAACAATTCCTTCATTTTTTTGTTCTTTATGCCATCAGCCTCCAGAACGCCCAAATACTTATATCCTTCCTCAGAGTCAATTTCCTTTATCATCTCACCTGTTGGTATCTGGATCCCGTTACTTCTGCTCAACCTACCCCTCCTCATCACAATGACTCCACATTTACCAATACCAAACTGCATACATATATCACTGCTGAAAATACGGACAGTGTCAACAGGCACATCCAACTCCTTCTCACTTTTCCCGAAGAGCTTAAGATCGTCCATGAAGAGGAGGTGATTGATGGTAAGCTCTCCCCTTCCCAACTTGTATCCTGCTCTCACTTTTCGCAGCATAATGGTCAAGGGCATCAGGGCAAGGACAAACAACAGAGGGGGCAGGCTATCTCCTTGGAAGATACCTCTCTTGATCTTCACGCTTCCCAAGGATACTCCAGTTGATGTCAACTCTGTCTCCCAGGACCCCATACTCCTGCCTAGCAACTGTCTGATGTTATCTGCCACCCTGAAGATCTCCAGGCTTTTGGTGATCCAAGAATGAGGCACCATGTCAAATGCCTTTCTGTAGTCTATCCATCCCATGGCAAGATCAGTGTGTCTCCTGCAATTCCCCATTACCATCTTATCAATAAGTAAATGGTCCTTTGTACCACGTGACTTCTTTCGGCATCCTTTCTGTTCGTCCGGTAACAAGTTGTTTGTGTGGAGGTGATGGTAGATTTCCTCAGACACAATGCTCGACAACAGTTTCCACATTACGGACAGACATGTGATAGGTCTATAGTTGGTAACATCATTACCCTTGATTCGGTCTTTCATTATCAGAACTGTGGTACCTTTTGTCAACCACTCTGGCACCTCACCCGACCTCAAGCAGTCATTGAACATGGCCGTCAGCTTCGGGTGGAGGGATGTTAAATGTTTAATCCAATACCCCTGCACACCATCTGGGCCTGGTGATTTCCAGTTGGTTAGTTTTTTGGCCTGCCCCTTAAGAGTTTCAACTGTGATACTCAAATCAGTTTGTTGTTGTGCCTGCTCACCGATCTCCCTCTGTACTGTCTCAATCCACCCTGCCTGGACATTATGTCTAACATCCTGCTCCCATATTCCTCTCCAGAATGTTTTAGTTTGCTCCGCCCCAGGGATCAAGTCGTTGCCTCTTTCTTTCCCCTCAAGCTGTTGTTGTCGAACATGCGGTTCTGTTTATACTGACTGACTCTGTTCTCGTATCGCCTGATTTTTGCATTCTTTGCTACAATGCGTTGCTTCAGTTCCTCTATGATAGTATTTAGCTTTTTCCTTCTAGTTTTGTATTTTATTTCCAGTCTATTTTTTAGTGCCTATGTTTTTTAGTGTCCCATTCAGTAGTGACTCAAGCTTTCCTATGTCATTTCTCATTTCCCCGATTTGCCCACTCAGTCGCTTCTTCCACCACGGCTCTGCTCTTTCTTGTCTGTTGTTTCCTCTCGCTTTTATACCAAGTAGTTTCCTCACCGTATTTGCTGTTGCTTTGAGGATATTGTTGCACTGGTGAAGGCTCCTCGCCTCAAGGTATGGGATGACTTTGTTTACCTTAGCTGTTGTTTCTTTTAACTTTTTCCTGTCTACAAATCTTAGGTTCATAGGTCTCCCACTATCATTGTTCAATTCATCTACCACTAAATTTAGGATGTCAACCGAATCTTGTCCTAGCCCGTCAGCATTCATCTCCTCAGTGGCCGTATCTCTGTTCCAGGTATTATTTATCTCAGTATTCAGATCATTGTCTGCTTCGGGTGGTTCCTCCGTTCTCAGGACCTCTTCACCTTCATTTCCCACTGGCTCGCTTGTCTGGCATACTACACCCGCCATCTCTGCTCAGTTCCTCCAGTTCCAGCTCGCTTATCCACCCATTAGTTCTTATTACCCGAGCCTGCCCGGCCAATTTTTGTTCATCTAATTTAAATAAACCAATCTCGTTCCAGATGTTATGCATCCGTCTCCTGTAGCCTCTCTCCTTGGGGTTACTTTTCAGGTAACATTGCATTATTTCAGGTTGGATTGGCAGTATTGGTAGAGTGTCGGATGCCATGCTTTGACGCATAGAGTTACGGCCCTTGCCATTCTGAGTTCAAATCCCGCCGAGGTTAACTTTGCCTTTCATCCTTACGGGGTCGATAAAATAAAGTACCAGTAATACACTGGGTCATTGCTGGCCTTGTGCCTAACGTAGAAACAATTATTTCAGGTAACGTTCCATTATTATTATTATTATTATTATTATTGGCATTTATCTTGCTTTATGTTTATACGAGTTATCACCAAGTCACAACCAGTGACCTCAAGAGACAACAAGGTCCGCCATGTTCAAGAAAGAACATACATATTCACACATGCATCCTTAGTGTTTAGACTTGTGATGTACTTATATTGACAGGATCTTCCTTAGTATATGGGCAGTTCCCATTAGTACTATCTTTTGTATTTCTCCTATACGCGGGTTTCCTGGGATTTGCGATAAGTAGTCGTTAGACCCCTTAGGTATCATTCCCAGAGCGCCTACAACCACTGGTATTGTTTTAGTTCTCAATTTCCACATTTTTCCAATTTCTATCTCCAGGTCCTTATACATGCTCAATTTTTCAAATGTTTTTATAGATACATTCTTGTCTATTGGAACAGACATATCAATTAGCAGGCATACCCTCCTTTGAAAGTCCTTCAATATTATATCAGGTCTATTTGCATCTATTTTTCGGTCTGTTTGGATGCTAAAGTTCCACAAGATTGAGATGTCATCTTTTTCAAGTATGGGAGGTGGTTGATGCTCCCACCAATTCTTTTGATGGGGCAGGTCAAAATGCTTACACATTATCCAATGTATGTATTGTGCAGCTATGTCATGCCTGTTTAGGTATTCGGTTGGAGCTATAGGACTGCACATTGAAATTATATGGTCAATGGTCTCTGGTTGTTTTTTGCATACACGGCATAATGGGCTGCACCCTTTTTTTATTATGTTGGCTTGGTAATTTTTTGTTGGCAGACACTGATCTTGTGCGGATATAATCAGTCCTTCAGTCTCCGATTTCAGTCCAGAGGATGCCAACCACTGATGGGTTAAAGTTTTGTCAACATCAGGATTGTTAGCTCGCTCTGGGTATTTTCCATACAGAGGCTTTTCTTGCCATTTCTTAGCCAGTTTCTGTAGCAGTTCTTTCTTTGCAGTTACTTTTACCTGCTTTGCTTTTTCTGTGTTTTCCATTTCAGCAGTAAATGGGACTTCTGAAATTTGTAGTCCATTACTGTATCTTTGTGCATCTTTTGTAATGGAATATGATCTGTTGGTGCTTTCGTGTTTCAAAACGAGTTTGATCATCCAATCATGTGATTCCCTTAGATATGTGGATAATCCAATTGTTGCAGTTTTCAACGCAATGTCTAACTGGATTAACCCACGTCCTCCTTCTTTCCTAGGGAGATATATTCTATCTATGTCTGCCTTCGGGTGATGCATTCTGTGCATGGTTAAGAATTTTCGGATTTTTGTATCGAGCCTACGGATCTCTGTGCTTGACCAGTTGATGACATTGTAACTGTAGGTTACTACTGGTATGGCAAGCGTGTTTATGGCATCGATCCTATTCCTTGCATTCAATTCCGTTCTTAAGATTGCTCTGACTCTGCGGTAACATTCCTTCCTTATCCTTTGCCTCATTGTCGAGTGCTTGATTCCGTCTCCTTCACAAACACCTAGATATTTGTAAGTTTGTTCTTGATCAAGCTCTCTTATCACGTTCCCCCGATCAAGATTAATGTGTGAACTCTTCAGCAGCTTTCCTCTGGTGAACGTTGCTTTGGCGCATTTATCCAGTCCAAACTCCATGTTAATGTCATCACTGAACTGCTTTACAGTGGATAATAGCCCTTGCAATTGTTCATCATTTTTTGCAAATAGTTTCAGGTCATCCATGTAGAACAGGTGATTAATGGTTTTGTCGTAGACTCTATATCCATGTTTTGTTTCATTGAGCATTTTACTTAATGGTATAAGTGCGATGCAGAATAAAAGCGGTGATAAAGAGTCACCCTGAAAAATTCCACAATTAATGTTAACTTCTCCAGCTTCCAGTGATTTTGTTTCACTATTCAAAAGGAGTGTCGTTCTCCATGTCCTCATACTGAATGACAAAAACCTCCTGACAACGGGGGATATTTTGAAAATCTCTAAACATTTTTCAATCCAACTGTGTGGCAAACTATCAAATGCTTTTTTATAATCTATCCAAGCAATCGATAGATTTTTGTGTCTATTATGACAATCTTCCAGTATCATTTTGTTAACCAGAAGCTGATCCTTACAGCCATATGAGCCTCGTTTACACCCTTTCTGCTCAATGGGAAATAGGTCATTTGTTATCAGGTGGTCATATGTGTATTCAGTTAGGACTGATGTTAAAATTTTATACATTGTGGTCAAGCAGGTTATCGGTCTGTAATTTTTGGGATTGTTTGTCTCATCATTCTTCGGTAGCAGGAATGTAATGCCGTTAACTAGCCATGAAGGTATCTTTTCTGGCTCCTTAACTATTTCATTGTAAAGTTGGGCTAACAGCTCATGAGACTCTGTGAAGGCATTTATCCAAAAGTTTTGTATTTTGTCTTTTCCTGGGGATTTCCATTTGCTGGTTTTTCTTAGAGCCAAGCGCAGCTGTTCAACTGTTATATTTTCCCATGTTGGTTCTTCAAGGTGAGCTGTTTCTTTCATTTGTCTGTCTATCCATGGGGCATGTATGTTATGAACTTTTTCTTCGGCCCAGATCTTTTTCCAGAATTCTTGCACTTCCTCCTTGGGTGGTATTGATTTAGCAGTTATTGTTGACTTACCAATTTTTCTGTAGAAGTTTCTTTGGTTGTTTTTGAACATATTATTGTCCTTATAGAATCTAGATCGTTTTGCAAAGCGCCTTATGCGAGCAGCTTTGGCCGACACTTTTTGCTTGATTGTTTCTATCAGCATGTCTATGTCACATGTTGATCTTATACTGTACTTTTTTTTCAATTTTCTAAGTTTAGTTTGTTTAACATGTTCACCTACTTTATTATTATTATTATTATTATTATTATTATTATTATTATTATTATTATTATTATTATTATTATTACAGTTGCATTTATCTTGCTTTATGTTCATACGAGTTATCACCAAGGCACAACCAGTCACCTCAAGAGACAACAAGGTCCGCCATGTTCAAGAAAGAACATACATACTCACACATACATCTTTAGTGATTAGACTTGTGATGTACTTATATTGACAGAATCTTCCTTAGTATATGGGCAGTTCTCATTAGTGCTATCTTTTGTATTTCTCCTGGGATTTGCGAGAAGTAATCATTAGACCCATTAGGTATCATTCCCACAGCGCCTACAACCACTGGTATTGTTTTAGTTTCTCAATTTCCACATTGTTCCAATTTCTATCTCCAGGTCCTTATACTTGCTCAATTTTTCAAATGTTTTTATAGATACATTCGTGTCTATGGGAACGGACATATCAATTAGCAGGCATACCCTATTTTTAAAGTCCTTCAATATTATATCAGGTCTATTTGCATCTATTTTTCGGTCTGTTTGGATGATAAAGTTCCACAAGATTGAGATGTGATCTTTTTCAAGAATGGGAGGTGGTTGATGCTCCCACCAATTCTTTTGATGGGGCAGGTCAAAATGCTTACACATTATCCAATGTATGTATTGTTCAGCTCTGTCATGCCTGTTTAGGTATTCGGTTGGATAAATAGGACTGCACATTGAAATTATATGGTCAATGGTCTCTGGTTGTTTTTTGCATACACGGCAGAATGGGCTGCATCCATTTTTTAATATGTTGGCTTGGTAATTTTTTGTTGGCAGACACTGATCTTGTGCTGATATAATCATTCCTTCAGTCTCCGATTTCAGTCCAGAGAATGCCAACCACTGATGGGTTAACGTTTTGTCAACATCAGGATTGTTAGCTCGCTCTGGGTATTTTCCATACAGAGGCTTTTCTTGCCATTTCTTAGCCAGTTTCTGTAGCAGTTCTTTCTTTGCAGTTACTTTTACCTGCTTTGCTTTTTCTGTGTTTTCCATTTCAGCAGTAAATGGGACTTCCGAAATGTGTAGTCTATCACTGTATCTTTGTGCATCTGTTGTAATGGAGTATGATCTTTTGATGCTTTCGTGTTTCAAAACGAGTTTGATCATCCAATCATGTGATTCCCTTAGATATGTAGATAATACAATTGTTGCAGTTTTCAACGCAATGTCTAACTGGATTAACCCACGTCCTCCTTATTTCCTAGGGAGATATATTCTATCTGTATCTGCCTTAGGGTGATGCATTCTGTGCATGGTTAAGAATTTTCGAATTTTTGTATCGAGCCTACGGATCTCTGTGCTTGACCAGTTGATGACATTGTAAATGTATCTTACTACTGGTATGGCAAGCGTGTTTATGGCATCGATCCAATTCCTTGCATTCAATTCCGTTCTTAAGATTGCTCTTACTCTGCGGTAACATTCCTTCCCTATCCTTTCCCTCATTGTCGAGTGCTTGATTCCGTCTCCTTCAAAAACACCTAGATATTTGTAAGTTTTTTCTTGATCAAGTTCTCCTATCACATTCCTCCGATCAAGATTCATGTGTGAACTCTTCAGCAGCTTTCCTCTGGTGAACGTTGCTTTGGCGCATTTATGTAGTCCAAACTCCATTTTAATGTCACCACTGAACTGCTCCACAGTGGATAGTAGCCCTTGCAATTGTATATCATTTTTTGCAAATAGTTTCAGGTCATCCATGTAGAACAAGTGATTAATGGTTTTGTCATAGACTTTATATACATGTTTTGTTTCATTGAGCATTTTTCTTAATGGTATAAGAGCGATGCAGGATAACAGCGGTGATAAAGAATCACCCTGAAAAATTACACAATTAATATTAACTTCTCCAGCTTCCAGTGATTTTGTTTCACTATTCAAAAGGAGTGTCGTTTTCCATGTCTTCATATTGAATGACAATAACCTCCTGACAACGGGGAATATTTTGAAAATATCTAAACATTTTTCAATCCAACTGTGTGGCAAACTATCGAATGCTTTTTTTATAATCTATCCAAGCAATATGATAGATTTTTGTGTCTATTATGACAATCTTCCAGTATCATTTTGTTAACCAAAAGCTGATCCTTACAGCCATATGAGCCTCCTTTACACTCTTTCTGCTCAATGGGAAATAGGTCATTTGTTATCAGGTGGTCATATGAATATTCAGTTAGGACTGATGTTAAAATGTTATACATTGTGTTCAAGCAAGTTATCGGTCTGTAATTTTTGGGAATGTTTGTCTCATCGTTCTTCGGAAGCAGGAATGTAATGCCGTTAACTGGCCATGATGGTATCTTTTCTGGCTCCTTAACTATTTCATTGTAAAGTTGGTCTAACAGCTCATGAGACTCTGAGAAGGCATTTATCCAAACATTTTGTATTTTGTCTTTTCCTGGGGATTTCCATTTGCTGGTTTTTCTTAGAGACAAGCGCAACTATTCAACTGTTATATTTTCCCATATTTGTTCTTCAAGGTGAGCTGTATCTTTCATGTGTCTGTCTATCCATGGGGCATGTATGTTATGAACCTTTTCTTCGGCCCAGATCTTTTCACAGAATTCTTGCACTTCCTCCTTGGGTGGTATTGATTTAGCACTTATTGTTGACTTACCAATTTTTCTGTAGAAGTTTCTTTGGTTGTTTTTGAACATATTATTGTCCCTATAGAATCTAGATCGTTATTCAAAACGCCTTATACGAGCAGCTTTGGCCGACACTTTTTGCTTGATTATTTCTATCGGCATGTCTATGTCACTTGTTGATTTTATACTGTACTTTCTTTTCAATTTTCTAAGTTTAGTTTGTTTAACATGTTCACCTACTTTATAGTTTGTTAAAATTTCTGCCAGATCGGAGAAGGTTTATTTGGCGATTGATGTTCTCTTGCCAAGTAGATGTCTTGTGGGAATTCCTTTGTTTTTTCATCTTCACTCCACATAAGTGAGTGGTGACTTTAGCCGATGCATAATAGAGATGATTTAAATCAGTAATGTTTAGTTTGTTTGTGATGATAATGTTTTTGAGAATGATGTTAGTCTTGTGTATTATCTTTTGGTTCTGTTTGGAGTTCTGGATCTTAGGGAGGGTGTCTCGTTGCCCCATGTCAGATTATTTCCTTTTCATCCATTAGATCATAATGTCATCCTTCAAGTTGGCAAGTTCATTCTCATTCATTTCTTTATCATTTACGATCTCATTATTTTCATTTGGAGTTTCATCTTGAGCATGCACTCCCTACATTTTTCGATCCTTTCTTTAATTTGTTCTGTTGCCAGTGATTTCGCCCCAACCCTGGGATTCGAAGTGTTACAATTTACCTCGTTTTCACTGACACATGTTTCATTTTCCCTTCGCTGACTTTTTGCTAATAGCTTGATCTGATCAATTGCTATATCAGTTAGTAACTTTTTTTTTACAATATTTCTTCGTATATTGGCTAGTTTGTTACTCTCAATATAGCCTCTGTTTTCGGGATGTTTCTTTTTCCAGTTGATATATGTCTGTTCTGTATTCGATGTATTTGATGGGTAGCACATGGCAGTGTAGAAAGCCTCAAGGACTTCTGTATTATCTTCCCTTGGCCATTTTTCTCTCCTTTTCTTTGGATTTCTTTGTGGTGAGCATGGACGGCCAACAGTAGGAGTATTCCGGTTATGGGAGGTCTCCAGCTCCGAAGTGATGGAAAGGTTTGAACCATTAGCTGATTTTTCGACCCCAGTCTGGTTCCTCTCTGAGGGACGCGGCCCTTTTTTACCCGGGGGACGGCCGATCCGGTATGAGATTTTATCATTAAACATTTACTTTATTATTATTATTATTAGTATTACAGTTGCATTTATCTTGCTTTATGTTCATACGAGTTATCACTAAGTCACAACCAGTGCCCTCAAGAGACAACAAGGTCCGCCATGTTCAAGAAAGAGCATACATACTCACAAATGCATCTTTAGTGTTTAGACTTGTGATGTACTTATATTGACAGAATCTTCCTTAGTATATGGGCAGTTCCCATTAGTACTATATTTTGTATTTCTCCTATACGCGTGTTTCCTGGGATTTGCGACAAGTAATCATTAGACACCTTAGGTATCATTCCCAGAGCGCTAACAACCACTGGTATTGTTTTGGTTCTCAATTTCCACATTGTTCCAATTTCTATCTCCAGGTCCTTATACTTGCTCAATTTTTCAAATGTTTTCATAGATACATTCTTGTCTATTGGAACGGGCATATCAATTAGCAGGCATACCCTCTTTTTAAAGTCCTTCAATATTATATCAGGTCTATTTGCATCTATTGTTCGGTCTGTTTGGATGCTAAAGTTCCACAAGATTGAGATGTGATGTTTTTCAAGTATGGGAGGTGGTTGATGCTCCCACCAATTCTTTTGATGGGGCAGGTCAAAATGCTTACACATTATCCAATGTATGTATTGTGCAGCTCTGTCATGCCTGTTTAGGTATTCGGTTGGAGCTATAGGACTGCACATTGAAATTATATGGTCAATGGTCTCTGGTTGTTTTTTGCATACACGGCATAATGGGCTGCATCCATTTTTTATTATGTTGGCTTGGTAATTTTTTGTTGGCAGACACTGATCTTGTGCTGATATAATCAGTCCTTCAGTCTCCGATTTCAGTCCAGAGGATGCCAACCACTGATGGGTTAACGTTTTGTCAACATCAGGATTGTTAGCTCGCTCTGGGTATTTTCCATACAGAGGCTTTTCTTGCCATTTCTTAGCCAGTTTCTGTAGCAGTTCTTTCTTTGCAGTTACTTTTACCTGCTTTGCTTTTTCTGTGTTTTCCATTTCAGCAGTAAATGGGACTTCTGAAATTTGTAGTCCATTACTGTATCTTTGTGTATCTTTTGTAATGGAATATGATCTTTTGATGCTTTCGCGTTTCAAAACGAGTTTAATCATCCAATCATGTGATTCCATTAGATATGTAGATAATCCAATTGTTGCAGTTTTCAACGCAATGTCTAACAGAAAATCCGAGTCAGCGTACGTCGGCGTCGTCAATGTGGTCGTGTTGAGCACCAGACACGTCCAGATGCTCAGCACCGTCCTCATGGATACGAAGCGGTGACAGGAGCAAAGATAAACCAGGAAAAGTCGGTGGGCTTGCAGCTCGGCACCTGGAGAGGCAAGTTCATGCCGCCCGACAAATTCGTGCGGCGTTGGACGTACGGACCGATTAAATTGCTCGGGGTCTGGGTCGGACGGTCCCTCCAGATGGTGAAAAACTGGAGCAAGCTGACGAGCAAGGTGGCCTCCCTCACCCGGAAATGTGCCTAGAGGAAGCTGTCCCTGAAATACCGGACTGAGGTGGCGAATGCGTTCATCGCATCCATCATCTGCTACCGCCTCTCCGTCGTCCCTTGCCCAACTCCCTCCAAAGTGGAGAGCCTCCTCTTCCGCTTTTTGCGGAAGGGACGCGCTCCCATGGTTAGACGATCCATCTGCTGTCAACATCCATTGCTTGGAGGACTCGGAAAGCCATGGCTGATGATGCGCAAACAAGCTTTGAGGCTGCGACATCTCTGGTGCTTCCTTGACGGTGAACAGGTGTGGTCGCCGTTCACCAGGGCCATTTTCCCACAGCTTGTCTCCTTGACGGAGGTGCAGTCCTGGCTCAGGAAAAGACCAAAGGGATAGCGCTTTGAAACTGGAATGTCACCAGGCGCCCACTGCCCTCTTCCAGCTGGGGACCAGTATCGTTGGAACATCCACCTCGGCGTTCTATAGAGGACTAGTGGAGGGGAAGAGCAATGACGTTCTCGGAGAGATCCTGGGCGTCGAAGAAGATCAGCTATTTGCTCTCTGCCGGAGACTTTCATCCCAAAGCCTATGGATAACTTTCAAAAATCCCTAGCCAGGAAGTGCTACCGCGGAGCGGTGCCGGTTAGAGATAAGCTCTACAGGCACGGAAGTTCCGTCAGCCGAGCCTGTCCGAGATGCACGCAGAGCGACGAAATCATCGTGCACGCACTCCTTCAGTGTCCGAGCATTGCTGACTTGTGGAGCTATGTCGAACAGTTGCTGTCGAGTGTAGGACTGATCCGGTTATCGACTGAGTTCATTGTGCAAATGGTCTCGCCGTCTTCCTTCGAGGAGGAAGGGCAGGTGGTTTTCATCTGTCTGGTGACTATGGCGAAAGAGATTGTGTGGTGGACAAGGTTGAAAGGGTTAAAGACAGACACTTTCCTCTTCGGCGAATCCCTAATTAACTTTTTCAAATTTCACTTGAAGAGGAAATTCAGGGTAGAGAGGCAAGTGCTGCCTTCTACTAAGTTTGTTGCAAGGTGGGTGAATGTAGCGAGAATGGTCCGAGTGAACGGATCCGCTCTTAATATACGCCTGTAGTTTAACAAATGGAAAAATAGAGAGAGGGCCCTTGCCCTGTTGGCCAGGGTGTCCGTGTTCTTTTGTGTGGTTTTCGCCACGAGTAAACCTCGGAGGTTTCCCCCTATTGGGGAATACAGCGATGTTTCAATTTTCATCTATATTGTTTATATAAATATATATATATATATATATATATATATGTTTTTATGTCTTTTTGCTTTCTTCTTTTCTCATATAAAATAATAAAAATCTTTACACGCACAAAACCCACATCGTACCATCATGTACCGTCCTGTGCCCTTTGTAATTCTTTTCTTGATGTCAGCCCTTGTGGCCAATACAGAAATCATTATTATTATTATTATTATTATTATTATTATTATTATTACAGCTGCATTTATATTGCTTTATGTTCATACGAGCTATCACCAAGTCACAACCAGTGACCTCAAGAGACAACAAGGTCCGCCATATTCAAGAAAGAACATACATACACGCCCATGCATCTTTAGGTATCTAGACCTGTGATGTACTTATATTGACGGAATCTTCCTTAGTATATGGGCAGTTCCCATTAGTACTATTTTTGTATTTCTCCTATACGCGCATTTCCTGGGATTTGCGATAAGTAATCATTAGACCCCTTAGGTATCATTCCTAGAGCGCCTACAACCACTGGTATTGTTTTAGTTCTCAATTTCCACATTTTTACAATTTCTACCTCCAGGTCCTTATACTTGCTCAATTATTCAAATGTTTTTATATATGCATTCTTGTCTATTGGAACGGACATATGAATTAGCAGGTATACCGTCTTTTTAAAGTCCTTCAGTATAATATCATTCTATTGCATCTATTTTTCGGTCTGTTTGGATGCTAAAGTTCCACAAGATTGAGATGTGATCTTTTTCAAGTATGGGAGGTGGTTGATGCTCCCACCAATTCTTTTGATGGGGCAGGTCAACAGGCTTACACATTATCCAATGTATGTATTGTGCAGCTCTGTCATGCCTGTTTAAGTATTCGGTTGGAGCTACAGGACTGCACATGGAAATTATATGATCAATGGTCTCTGGTTATTTTGTACATACACGGCATAATGTGTTGCATGCATTTTTTAATTATATTGGCTTGGTAATTTTTTGTTGTCAGACACTGATCTTGTGCTGACTTGTTATTATTATTATTATTATTATTATTATTATTATTGGCGACCTACGTAGTAAATCGTATCATCGTGAGTTCCGCAAAGGTTTTTTATTTTCAGTTGTTAAAAATTGCCATTTATGGAAAATTTTTATTGTTAACTGTATATAAGTGCACATACATTGATTTCTGAACAGGACACTCAAACATATTGGGGCCTTGAGCTCTAAATTTAAACTTGTTATAATTATCAAACAAAAATTTTTTCTTTGAAAAAACTCAGAGTCACACCTTCCTCACAATCTAACACCTCAGACCGACACCACCATTGTAAATATTGCTACGTTTGCCAACACTGGAAATGTAAGCAGTAGCAATATTTTAAATTTATCTCAGGCAGACATTCATTTCCCGCCATTACCAATGACTGCAGGCGTTAAAGCCGCCACCCTCCCCACCACCACAGCGACAACAGAAACAAAATAAAAAAATAAATTAACTCGTGATATCGAAATGAATTCAACCAAAATGAACTCTTCCACACCGAACACCACTGACGCCACCACCACCACAACTGAAACTAAAATTAACAATAACAAAAATAACGATAAAAACAACAGCAATAATGAAATTAAGAAAACTACCCTGAGTTTTGCCAGAGTAGCAAAAACGTGCGAAGCAATGCAGGTAACTCAGGAGGAATTTAGTGAAGCCAAAGGAGTGGTAAAGAAAGATGGGTACAGGACAGAGTCAGCCTCACCCCCCAACCCAATAAAATGGAGCATCGTCGCCTATGCACCGTGTCTTATCGGACAATTAACATAAAATCGCGCCGAGTGGAACGGGCATCCGTGTCCCAAATCCAAAATTCTTTGGGACATGTGTGGGCAAAGAAATCCCACATCAGACGTGGGCAGAAATATGGTACGGTGGACGTGTTCTTTGAAACACCACAGGAGGCCAGAGAACACTCCACAGCCCCATTAAGAAGTGACGACTTCACACTCGTCCCAAGCTATTGTGGCCAGAGACTTTTGAAGATCAGGGTGACCCACGTTCCACCGGCCATCGAAATTCCCTGGCTAATGGCTGCCGTCCTCGACGGCATCGAGGCCAACACCAAGATGATTGAAATAGCGAAAGAAAAGCAGGAGAACTGGTCCGGATCTGGGATGAGACTCCTGATCCAAGCGGACCAATAAGTATTGAGGAGATCCCAGAGGTAATCGACCTCTCTGACGGCAGCCACCTCACCGTAATCGTCGAGGGCAGACGACCTAGGTGTTTGGATTGTGGTGAAGGAACCCACCTAAGGGCTTTCTGCCCTCAAGCTAAAAGGTTGAGGCCACCTCTCTTACCCACCCCAGTGACTCAACCATCAACACCACCAGAAGCAGAAATGCAGCAACAACTGTAGCAGCAAAAACATAAGCAACTGTAACAGCAAAAACCCCAGCAACAGTAGCAAAACCAACACCACCACCACCCAACACGCCAGAACTAGCACCAGCGCCTACACTATCCACCATGCCACAACGAAAACCAACGCCTGTGGAGGAATTTCCACTCCCCGACCTATCGCAAATGGAGACAGATTGTGACGACGAGGAGTGGGAAATGACATCAGGAAAAACGAAAAAAAAGAAAAAAAAGCCAAAAAAGAAAAAAATCCCCTTCCTTCCCCCTCCAAAAACAAAATACAGAGGGAAACAAATGAACTATCAACCAGAAGAGTTAGGACAGCTATGCCACCATCCACACCAGCATCACCTACCCCATCACCAGAAACACCAACACCATCACCATCCTTAACCCCAAAACCACCATCACCAACACCACAAAAGTCACCAAAAAGCGAAACAGAAACAAACCCACAACAAACGCAAACAAAACAAAACAACCAACACGATACACACTACACCGCATTAAATTTGAATTGGCAGTATCGGTAGAGGTTTGGATGCCATGCTTTCTTGCATAGTTACGTCCCTTTACCTTCTGAGTTCAAATCCCGCGGAGGTTAACTTTGCCTTTCAACCTTACGGGGTCGATAAAATAAAGTACCAGTAATGTACTGGGTAATTTATGGCTTTGTGCCAAAAGTAGAAACAATTAAGTTTGAACAACAATCAATTATTACACTACATCTAACACAACATCAGCATCACAGAAAAAGTCTACACAACAACCCAAATGTTCACACCACCTCCACACATACAGATCACTCGCATCACACAGAAAACGTACAGGACAATAAAACAAAAATTCCCCAAAGACATCGCAGATTTCCGACAAGCACTCTCCAGGAGTTTTATAATGACGAGGCCACAAGCAGTGAAAACGATTCAGAAACCATCCTTCCTCTACGAGAAGTAGGTAAGTGATCTTTCCCATCTTTTCCACTCCATTTCAACATGACCTCACTCAGAATAGGCAGCATAAATGCGCGTGGCTTGGGGTTGTCATGGAAGCGGGGCCACATGCTCAACGACCTCAGGTCACTAAACATAGATGTAGTGGTCATCAGCGAGAGCAGAATCTCCGAAGCATGTGCACACATCTCACAACCGTCCCGGATCGTGGGGGACGTGTTGCTGTGCTTTTTCGGAGAAGTTTGGATCTAGCCATACGGGCCATCTTCCTGGAACAAGAAGGTAAGTTGGTGGTGCGGGGCCGGGCAAGCTTTCTGGCCAGTCGCCGTCTATGCTCTGACAGGCGCAGGGCGGCCTGACTTCTTCCGGCGTCTGGAGACCTTTCTTGGAATGTCACGCTCTTTAGTGTTATTGGGCCACTGGAACGGGATCTTAGATGCCCCTAGGACTGTTTGGGATTAGCCGATAGGGGAGGAGAGTGCAAGAGCCTCAGCAACCTGCTCAGGCATTTTGAACTGTCTGACAGGTACCGATTGGATTTCCCGATAGTGCCAATGTGGACTGGGACAAACCCCATAGGGTAATCCAGATCATATCTAGATAGGGTATTTTGTAGGGAAATAGATAGGTCTAGCATAGACTGTTCACAATTGAAGATAGTCAGCTACGCGGACCAAAATTCCTGATCTGTGTGGATGACTTAGATAGGCTTCATAGACGAGGACCCGGCTACTGGAAGCTAAAGGCGTCCTTACCATCCCGCAAAGCCTACAGACACCGGATTAGCGTGGGTGCTCTCAGGCACAAGGGGACGAAAGCCGTCCAATGGGCCCGATTGGCGGAGGCGCGTCGTGGCGACAAAGCCACGATCCGGTCTTTGGTGGGCCACAACGGGCGCATGCTACTCGAACCCGGGCAAATGAGTGAAGCTTTTCAGCGACACTTCGCTCAGCTGTTCGGGGGCAGCGGTCAACAGGGTCGAGGGATGGACTTTAGTATCTACCTCGACGGACTGCCGCTGCTCTCGGCCACTGAGGCGGAGTGTTACGCCAAGTCGATAACAGTCGCTGAAGTACGGGAGGAAATGACTGGCTGCACAAGGGGTAAATCGCCTGGTTTGGACGGTCTGCCCTATGAACTTTACGTACAGATGCCAGACTTGTTCGTAGGCCTCTTGGCGGACGTCTACTGCAACTGGCAGCAGAACGGGAGAATTCCCAGCTCAGTGGGCTGAGGAGCTGTGGCGCTGCTGAGAAAGGATCCGAACAAACGGGATAACTTACATAATTTCAGGCCCACAACTCTGCTAAACACAAAGTTCAAGATTTTGGCCAAGGTGCTAGAAAAGAAGTTGGCGCTTGTCGTTGGTGGTCTGGTGGGAGAGGCACCGTTCCCGACAGATCATCCACGACAACCTCCACCTCATGCGATACATCGTAGAGATGGTAGCTAGGGAACCTGGCACGGGTCGGTCCTTGATCAATTTAGATCAGTCGAAAGCTTTCGATAGGGTCTGCCGTCGTTACCTAGCGGCAGTCCTGAGGGCGGCTGGATTTGGGCCCGTCTTCAGAGGATGGATCGCTGCAATGCGCAGCGACATCTGCTCCTAGGTGAGAGTGAGCGGTCACCTTTCGGAACAGTTCAACATCATGCGCTCGGTCCGCCAAGGTTGTACCTTCACATCCCTCTTGTACGTATTGAGTCTTGAGCAATTATTGCACAAACTGGAGACGTTGAGGCGGTCCCGCGCGAACTAGGATGCGGAAGCTCCGTGTCAGCATATGCGGACGATGTCACCGTAGTGGTATCAAACGCCAAACACATCGAGGTGATCGGCACTACACTAAGAGAATACGAAGCGGTGACAGGAGCAATGATCAACCAGGAAATGTCAGTGGGCCGGCAGCTCGGCACCTGGAGAGGCAGGTCCATGCCGTCCAACAGCGTCGTCGAGCGCAGGACGGACGGACCGGTTAAATTGCTCGGTGTCTGTTACGGTCCGGACCTCCAGACGGACAAAAACTGGGACGAGGTGACGTGCAGGGTGACTTCTCTCACCCAGAATGGGCGGAGAGGAAGCAATCCCTGAAAGGTCGAGCGGAAGTGGCTGACGCCTACATCACGTCCGTCATCTACTACCGCCTGACCGTCGTACCTTGTCCTAACCCCCGCCTGACTGCGCTGGAGCGTTTGCTCTTTCGATTTTTGTGGAAGGGACGCGCTGCGATGGTCAGGCGGTCCATCTGCTGTCAACACCCGCTACGTGGAGGGCTGGGAATGCCGTGCCTAATGATACGCAGACACGCGCTCAGGCTACGACATCTCCACCTCTTCCTCGACGGTGATCAGGTGTGGTCGCCGTTTGCTAGACGCGTCTTGCCCCAGCTCGTCTCCTTGGCGGAGCTGCAGTCCTAGGTCAAGCGAAGACCGAGAGGGAGCGCTTGGAGACTAGAATGTCTTCAGGCGCTCACAGCCCTTGACTAATCGGGCAATATGATCGGTGGAAACTCCACCTTGGCGTTCTATAGAAGATTAGTGGAGGGAAAGAGCGACGACTTACTTGGGGAAACTCTAGGCGTCGACGAAAATCAACTAGCCAATCTCTTCGGAAGTACTTTCGGGCCGGGGCCTATGTAAAACTTCCAGAAATCCGAGGCCTGGCAGTGCTACCAGGAGCTTTGCCATTTCGGGATAAAGTGTACAGGCATAGAGGTGCCGTCACCTGGGCATGTCCGAGATGCGCGCACGGCGACGAAACCGTCCTGCACGCACCCGGGCCAGTGTCCCAGCATTGCTGACTTGTGGATTTATGTCGAACACCTGCTGTCGCGTGTAGGACGGATCCAGCTATCGGCTGAGTACATCGTGAGAATTTGCTTCGACCTCTTCCTTTAGCCGGGAAGGGCAGGCAGTTTGTATCTGTCTGGTGGCCATGGCGTAAGAGATAGTATAGTGGACACGTTTGAAAGGGCTGAAGACGAGCACTTACCTCTTCGGTGATGCCCTGATTAACTTTTTCAAATTTCATTTGAAAAGGAAAATCAGGGTAGAGAGGGAAGTGCTCTCTTCCCAGCATTTTGTTGAAAGATGGGTGAGAAAGGCAGATGGGTGAGTATGTGTCTGTAAATTAAAGGTGGAAAACTGGGAGAGGGCACTTGCGCCGGTGGTCAGGGTCACTGTGGCTTTTTAATGAGCTTTCTCCACGAATGACCCTCGCAATTTTTCATTTTTATTTTTTTATTACATACACTGTTTTTGTTTTTTACCCGCAGAAATGCCCATTTTTACCATCCTGTATTGTCCTGTACTGTCCTTAATGCCTACTTTATGTAAACCCATGTGGTTAATAAAGAAAGCATTATTATTATTATTATTATTATTATTATTATTATTATTATTGGTCTGTTCGGACGTCTTTCTGGCTCGCTCCAAGTAAGTCGCTTTATTTGCCTGTTAAAATTATTTGTTGTTAAATATTTCTTGTTGTGTAAGGGTTATAAGCCCTTAGACTAGTCCTGTGAAGGGGGAAGTATAATATTTGGGCCTTTTGGCCCAAATATTTGAACTATTTTTTTACATTTTAAAAATGCACGGGGAAAAAAACATGGCTGAGCCACGCCCCCCAGCGATATGTCTGCTGTCGTGCGACAACGACGTAGAAGTTGAGAGGAGCGCTAAAGCGAAATTAACACAGATTGCTAACACAAACACCACCATAAACAATGTGAATAAAGACACCAATGATATCAATGAGTACCGTAATTTTGAAAAAAATGACAGTAACAGCCTAAACGAAAATACAGATAACAAAAACAAAAAACAAATGCAACAACAATATCAACACCACTAACATGAAAACAAATAGCGACAACACCAACAGCAACAATACCAACTGCACCGAGAACAACGGCGGTAAGAAAGACAACTATGATAACAGCGACAGTGATAACCGCAACACCAACAAGACCAACGACAACGACAACAACACCCCAACGAAAACAAGAAGAACACTTTCGCTACGGCAGCAGGAAAAAAGAGGCCATGCTTCAACATGGACCTCTCAAACAGAGATGAAAAGTTGACCCAGGCATGGAAGCTCATCAAGCAAGAGCAAACCTAGGCCAACTTAACTGTCCCGGTAGAAGCTATTGAGGCAGTAGAGCGCAGAATGGTGCATTATAGATGCATCTCAGCACAAACCAAAAGGGCAGCTTTAATCCCACAAGAAGATGTCGTGGTCGCGCTGAGGTGCATCAGAGAAGACACCGAATACATAGAGAGAGGCAGACAGCACGGCACCATTTCGGTGTTGTTCAAGTCAGAAGCCCTCGCTATGAAACACGCTATGACTCGTTGCAAAACCACCAAGGTCATAATGTACCCCTCCCACATGGGAAAAAGAACGGCCCGTCTCCGCATTCCCAGAATCCCACCAGGACTTGACATCTGGTAGCTTCTGGGATGTGTGATTGTGGAGGGGGACAGATACCATCCCTATAGAAGTGACCAGAAAGGCCAGACTGGTCCGGAGTTGACCTGGAGATCCTTCTCCAGATAAGGCCCGAGAATGTGAAGACAATCCCGGACCACATCCGCCTTCATAATGGGACGGTCATTCACATTATGACCGAAGGCAAAGGCCACAGTGTTTTGTTTGTGGGGAAAAAAAACATTTGCGAGCCTTCTGCCCTCAACTGCTGAAAGAGGCAAGGGGTCGAAAGGCTCCGGTGTTGCCGACGCAGGGGCGAGGACCACAACCAACACCAGCACCGGCAAAACCACCAACCACAACACCAATAGAAAGACCACCACCAACATTGACCACCCAGGGGGGAAACTAGGAAATCTGTCACACCCCCCCCCCCAATAAATACACACACCAATAAAACCATAAACATACATACAGACACAGTTACAGACACAGACCCCTCATCTAACAGTAGTGAAGATGAGGGAAAACCAAAATCACCCAAAATACAAAAAAGGAAACACAAAAAGAAAAACAAACTCAACAAAGGACAAAATCACCCACAATAAAAATCGCAGACACCAACCACGCAAAAAATTACTCCAATAACACCAACATCAACACCACCATCAACATAACCAGAATGCCCCAAACGCAAACTTCCTAAACAGACGCAAGAACAAATATACACACAAACATCTGAAACCACAGACATAGTACTCACAATAAACACAGATACAACCGAAACAACACCACCAAAACCATCACCACCACAGCCACGCAAACAAATAAAATCACACCAACAAAACATACAAAACTTCTTGCTCGTCAAGAGGGCCAACAAGGAACCGATGGCCCTCGTAGCACGAAGTGAAAATATACAAAAAGAGGGGAAATGTTTAAATCGAGCACATTTCGCGTGCCGGAAGATTTGGTTCTGGTGCGAATGTCGATCGATTTATTGAAAGAAATACGAGACAGCTTTCCTTGGGATGTGGGAACCCTCGAACGTAAAACCCACTTCAAGACTTTTAAAGGGGTTCCCAAAAGAAACCACACCAACTATAGAGGTAGAACAACCCGACCTTCACAAGAGCCCGGAAGGTAAGTAAACCTTCCTCTCTCTCTTTTTAACCTGCCAACATGGCCGTATTAAGAATAGGATGTCTAAATGTTCGAGGCCTGGGATCGGCCTGTAAGCAGGGTCACCTACTCAACGATCTCAGGTCTATAGAAATGGATGTAATTGCCGTCAGCGAGCCCAGGATTTCTGACACGCGCGCACTAGCCCCCATTTTCGACGACTATCAGATCTTTGCATCTGTTAGCCGGCCGGCAATGGGAGGCGGGGTGGCAGTGCTGTTTAGGAAAGGCCTGGATCTCGAGGTAAGGTCGATCTTCCGGGACCCCGACGGGAAGTTGGTGGTCCTGGACGTGAACAATAACGAAGGTGGTGCCTTTAGACCGGTGGCCGTCTATGCTCCTACTTGGGCAGGACGGCCGTACTTCTATAGACGCCCGGAAGCCTTTCTGGTTACGTCTCGCCCTTTACTGTTAGCGGTGACTGGAACGGCATCTTAGACGCACGCTGGGACTGTGTGGGAGTATCCAATAGGAGTGTGGGGGGGGGGGGGGGGTACAGAAGCCTCAAGAACCTGATCAGCCAGTTCCAACTGTCAGACAGGTACCGACTAGATTTCCCCAATGCGCCAGTGTGGATCTGGGCTAACTGCATAGGGTCATCTAGATCGTATACGGACAGGATATTCATTACGAAAATAGACAGAAATAGTGTAAGTTGTCCACGTTTTAAAACGTTCACCTATTCAGATTATAAGTTTGTGATCTGTATGGTCGACCTAGATAAGACGCGTAGGTTAGGACCTGGTTACTGGAAGCTAAACATGTCATTTCCGGCACGTAAGGCTTACATGGACCAGGTCAACAATTTAGTTAAGAAAAAGTGGACAGGGGGAATCGTCAACCATAGATGGGGGGGGGGCTCTCAAAAGAGAGATTAGAGTAATGTCGATAGAGTTTAGCAAGGAAGTAGCGTTAGAGAAAAAAAGAAAGGAGGGGGAGTTGGTAGATAAGTTAGACGAGGCTATTGGTAGTGGCATTGCAACTGACGTGCTAGCGGCGAGAATTGCATTATACCATTTCATCAATGCGAAACGCGAATGTTGCATTGTCAGAGCTAAGGCGCGTGCAAGGAGAAACGAGTGCGAGGGAACGAAAGCTGTTCGATGGGCCCGCGTGGCTGAGGCGCAGCGTGGTAATAAAACCACGATTCGGTCTTTGACGGACCGAGACGGACACGAGCTGAGCGATTCCAAGAGGATGTGTGAGGCCTTTTACCAACATTTTGCTCGGTTGTTCGGGGGAAGTGGCGGGTCAGAGATGGTGGCGGACTTCTGTCCCTACCTCGATGGCTTGCCCCAACTCTCCACGGCTGATGCTAGGCGCAGCGAACGGCCAGTTACTTCAGCCGAGATTCAGGATGCCCTTGTCGGCTGCATGAGGCGCAAGTCACCCGGTTTGGATTGTCTGCCCAACGAGCTTTACGTAAATATGCCAGACTTGTTCCCCAATGTCCCCGAAGCCCTCTACTGCAACTGGCAGCAAAATAGGAGTATTCCCAGTTCTGTGAGCCGGGGCGTAGTAACGCTGATAAGGAAAGACGAGAACAAGAGGGACACATTAGACAATTTCAGGCCCATAACTCTGCTCAACACAAAGTTTAAGATTTTGGCCAGGGTGTTAGCGAAAAGGTTGGCGCTTGTCGTCGCGGATTTGATTGTGTAGGCGCAAACTTGCGCAATCCCAACGACATCCTCCACCTAATGCGATACATCATAGAGAGGGTAGGGTGTAAACCTGGCTTCGGTGGGTCTCTGATCAATTTAGATCGATCGAAAGCATTCGATAGGGTCGACCAGCGGTACCTGGAGGCTGTCCTCAAGGCGTCTGGCCTCGGCCCCGTCTTCAGAAGCTGGATTGCTGCAATGCACAGCGGGACCGGCTCGATTGTCAAAATTAAGTGTGCCCTCTCTCCTCCCTTATGTACGTATTGACTCTAGAGCCTTTACTGCGGAAGCTGGAGCTGTTGCAGGGCATCCCGCTCAGACCAGGAAGCGGAAAGACTGTGTCGGCTTATGCGGACGACATCACCGTGATGGTGTCGGACACCACAGAAATCGAGATGGTCGGCAACTTATTGGAGGAATATGGAAGGTTGACGGGAGCAAAACTTAACCCGGAAAAGTGGGTGGGCTTGCAACTCGTTACCTGGAGAGGCAACTCCATGCCGTCCAACGACGTCGTTAGGCGCTGGACGGACGGACCGGTAAAGTTGCTAGGGGTTTGGTTTTGGCCGGACCTCCAGGTGGATAAGAATTGGGATGAGGTGACGGGCTGGGATGAAGCTATCACTGAAAGGTCGGGCGGAGGTGGCAAACGCGTACATCGCGTCGGTCATCTACTACCGTCTGACCGTCGTCCTTTGCCCCCGTTCGCGCCTCACCATCTTGGAGCGGCTTCTCTTCAAATTCTTGTGGAAAGGTCAGGTTCCGCTCGTGAGGCGGTCTATCTGCTGCCAGCACCCTCTACGTGGAGGGCTGGGCATGCCGTGGCTAATGATGCGTAGGCACGCGCTGAGGCTGCGGCATCTCCAGATATTCTGCCTAAACGGTGAACAGGTGTGGTCGCCGTTTGTCAGACGGGCCTTTCCGCAGCTTGTTTCTTTGACTGAGCTGCAGTCCTGGGTCAAGAAGAGACCGAGACTGCGTAATTGGCATCTGCAATGTTGCGAGGCACTTACTGCCCTCTACCAGGCGGGCAATGCGGTGAATGGATCTTCCACTCTCGAGTTCTATAGAGGATTAGTGGTGGGCAAGTGCAATGACGCAGTCGGAGAGGCTCTGGGAGTCAACGAAGTCGAACTAACCAGTCTGTACCGGAAGACTTTCGAGCCGGGGACGATGGATAATTTCCAAAAATCCCTCGCTTGGCAGTGCTACCGGGGGGGGGGGGCACTGCCGGTTCGAGATAAACTTTACAGGCACGGAAGTGCTGTCAGACGGACCTGCCCGAGATGCGCGCAGAGCGACGAAACCGTTCTGCACGCACTCGTCCAGTGTCAGTGCATTACTGACTTGTGGAGTTATGTTGAACAGCTGTTGTCGTGTGTAGAAGGGATCCAACTATCGGTCGAGTCCATAGTAAAGATCGACCTTATTTTGGGCAGGAAGGGCCGGCAATTTTCCTCAGTCTGGTGGCAGTAGCGAAAGAGGTTGTATGGTGAACGAGGTTGAAATGACTGAAGACAGACACTTTTCTCTTCGGCCAATCCCTTATCAACTTTTTCAAGTTTCACTTGGGAAGGAAGGTGAGGGTGGAGAGAGAAGTGCTGGCTCCCAGTACATTTGCTGAAAGGTGGGTGAATGTGGCGAGAATGGCCCGTGTGAGTGGGCCTACTCTGCTTATGCGGCTGTAGTTAGGTAAATTTGAGGAGGAGAGGGGTGCCCTTCCATGGTGCTATCGAAGCGTCGGGTCGTTCAAGATTGGTGGGGTACCTGAGCGAACGCTGGGTGGTCATCCCCCCTATTGGGGAATTTTTTCTTGTTGTAATTTTCTTGTTACTTTATTGTTACTTTGTTTTTGTTACCTTGTTAATGTTATTCATATTGTTTACTCGATTTTTCTGTAAAACCCCACTGTCCCAGTCTTTTGTATTGTCCCCTATATGTCGGCCCTTGTGGCCAATAAATGAAATAATTAATATTATTGTTATTATTGTTAGTATTATTGACTTTGCCTTTCATCCTTACGGGCTCGATAAAATAAAGTACCATTAATGCACTGGGTAATTGCTGGCCTTGTGCCTATAGTATAAACAATTATTACTATTATTATTCTGTTGATTCATTGCGTGTTTATCCCTGTATAAGCTTAGCTAAGCAGAACTATGATCAGACGCATTTCAACCAGGGCAAATTTGTTTATTTTGTTCATAACTGAGACTACATTGGTTTATGTATGATTTCATGTTGGGATATGACGGGAAGTGTCTGTTAATTTCATCAGGCCGTGTGACCATTAAGAAACCATATGACTGTCTTCAGACTTGTTGATTATGTACTACAAGCAACACAAATATATGAAAATATTAACAACCAAAACAAAGAAAACATTTCCTGTTTCGCAGTAGCCATTTGTATTAAATATTACCAGAAACTTTGTCAGTGATATGTGAATAATTGAAGCTTAACAACACACAAAAAAAAGTCTGACGCTTAAGAATTTATGAAAAAATATTTTCCATTATGTGAAATTATATGTATACACGTGTAAACAGAAACTACAGACACTACAGTCCTTGACATACATTTAGAATTGCATTATATAATTAGGTACAATTCCTCAAATTTGTTGGATGGATATAATCAATAATTGCCTCACTTACTCAACTTGTATTTCAGTAAACAAGGCAAACCTGTCTCGAAAGGACTTGAACCCTGAACACTAATGGATTAATTGCTTGGGATAAACTCAATATATATATTTCATACAATAAGTACGAATTTCAGTTTAGTTACGAATTTAATTATCGGTCTATTTATTTTCGTTTCCCTACGCATCTAACTAAAACCTGGTTCATGTCAAATATAGATTTATATTATATTAGTTAGATAATATATTAATGAAATAGGATACTGGAATCACAATGTATTTTATATTTACGATGGCTATATATATATAGGAATATATGCCTACCCATAGACCTGATCTAGATATATTTCAGAATAAACGCACCGTCGAAATTATTCTACAGAATATAGAAAGTAAATGTTAATTATTGCACATTGTGTACTCTAATTCCCTATATCGAAGTATAAAAGTGATTAATATATGGTACCCAATTGTATTCATGATATGTTCATTATTTAACCTATGTTTTAAATAGCCCGGACACCCTCTTTTATTTTTATTTGTTCTCAATATTTCTATTGATATTGTGTACGTTATATTGAATTGTTCAATGTCTCGAAACAGCATAATGACAGCATTTCTCCTAATGTGTTAGTGTAGTTAACCCGCAAAATAATAACGGTATTCTATATCTGAATATCATATTAGTTCAATATATACGTGCCACACATGTTCATTATGTTGAATGTATTTTAGAATTTGCCACATTGCAATAATTGACATATACTCACTTTCTGTTTTCTGATTATAGGGAAAGCGATTTACACCTGCAGACTAATTTCATTTATATGCAAGCAATAAACTACGGTGGCCCATAGTGTATCACTTGTTTAACAATAATTTCCGACTAATGGATATAAAGATTTGTTTACTGTATGAATGCAATCACGTAGCGGTTCAATGGACTATTATGGTAGTAAGCCTTTTAGTGTAAATATGACATCTTATAATGATTTTGATATATATAACTAACCATAAGCTACTATCTTGTTTTCACATCTCATACAATTGCAAATATCGAAACCAAGCATGTTTATAGTTATTCACTTCTGTGCATCCATTTATATCTCTTAAATGTCTAGATTGCATGCTTATCCAGATTGGTATCGAATTCAATTTAGAATGTTAATATACAGAGAATTAAAATGATTGGCGTTCATGGTAGCATAATCTGGGCAAAAGTGCGGAGATATTATTTGCCATGGGCAAATTTAATACGATCAATCATCATTCGTATTCGCATTGAGAAAGGTAATCTTTTTCAAGGCTATACAGAATCACGTTCTTATAATCTATTGGCATCGATCCAATTAGGAGCAACACTTGTTAAATTAGTTATTCCCCAGTTGGGAATGTTCTACTTATTAACATTTCAAGAAAATTATGATATGCAGATCTTCTTCATCCCAAATAACTGATTACGATATGAATATTTGAAACATGTGATGATCCCAACGCTACTATTATAATTGAAACAATTTCATTTATCTAGAATTACAACTGAAAATGTTCAATATTGCCACTCTTTAACTTCATACATATAGGAACCCATTTCGTTTGGCAGTAATAATATTGGCCATGTGCTTACATACTCACAAATGCATATATTTATGAGGACGTAATATTTCTCAACATAATTCCTTCCCTATATGATTCATATCATGTAAATTCAACAGTTTATATTTAGCATAAATCCATTTAAAGTTGTAGTAAATTCCTTATATATGTGTTCATAAAATGTACACTCCTATATTTTACTCTCAGATGTATGTTCAAAGATAATGATTATATACCCTTTTTGATTGGATTCATGTGTGTACACTAGATAGAGTATATCACTTACATTTTATTGATACATGGATGGATAGTTAGAAATCGTAGATGTATATTCATTTTGTATATTTCTTTTGAACTATATATTTCTTTTGAAATTTCCATTCAGGTAAATAAATATTTCTCTTCAAAGATATACCTATAATTAGTAACGATAGCGAAAACAACTTTAAGGGTCTCCAAAAGGAAGCTTCTGATTCATCGTTTTATCAGGTATATATAAGAGCTACATTCCCCACATATCCAACCAGACCTTCTACGAAAGATGAATATATTAGGCAATGTGGTAATAGACTGGATATTCGTGACTTGAATATGTGTGCTTATAAACTGCTTGATTCTTACTGAACATAAAATAAAACAACAATAATCATTTATGCTGTTAATTTCCTTTTATAACAGTATACTCTTCTATGTGTAAATCTAATGTAATGGAATTCGTCAGTGTTATTGCATATCAATCAATATTTGCAAAGAAAGATAATACATACTATTATAGACTTCTAAATTGCATATCCTCAGACTGTGATCAAACTCATCTTAATCCGTCCTATAATACGAACGTTCAATCTCGTGTAGTAATGTTGAAACAAATAGTAGTTTCTATGCTGATGTATCTCAGATGAACAAAGGCCCGTTATAACAACAGCCACTAATCTAAACAGATTTACAGCATATAATGTTATACTAACTTTACAAACTTGTATGTGATATTGAAAATAAGAAGCTGGATATTATACAAGAAGCATGCATACTATGGAGAGTCAAATAATAGACAAGCGATTAAATATTTACTAAATATATTTATGGGTTAATTGATTGCAAAGAAAATAATTCACAATGATCAAATATAATATGGTCACAGAATCTAGCCAAAGTTTGTACAAGTAATACGAAGGATGCCTCAATTTAGAATGCATATTTTGGTGCAATACAGCTGCCTCCAATTCAATATGTGTTTTAAGAAACAAGAAAATCGGTAAAATGTATATTTGAGGATGGTTCACTGTGGTTTACAAGAAACAAAATTCAATCAATAATGTTATCAATAATACAAATAAGTTGAAACTGGAGTAAGGGACATTTGTTATAGCTTTGGATGACTAATAATGGGTTAACGAAATGTTCTAGTCGGAATATATATATATGTTGTTAGAGACAAATCATGTTTTAAAATATATAAATTACTTCTACCTGATAAGAAATGTGTTATTCATTTGAAATCATCTGGTACGTATCGATAATTATTGCAGGAATCTGAAAATATGTGGGTTCTGATATAATATTAAATCTTCAGTACGTGGTAATTCTAAATATATCGATTAAAATGAGTGATTTTCATGTGAACGTAATATTAAAAAATAACAGAAATCGCGTATGGATCTCTTCTTCCTATTGGATTGTAATATCTACACCATTTTTATTGAATTTCTAATTAGATAAAAATTAATTAAAAATTAAATCAAATAAAAATGGCGTAGACATTACAATACAATAGCAGGAACCATCGATGATGGTGCAGTTGTGCAACGAAAGAAATTTGATAGACTATATATATATATATATATATATATATATACATATATATACAGATATTATAAATATAGATATAAAAAATAGATATACAAAATACAGATGCAAATATATATATATATATACATATATATATATATCCAACATTTAAATTAAATTGAGGGTATCATGTGAAAGAGACATGCGCCATATCCACTGTAAATTATGCTCCAAGATTCCAATGAATAGATCTGAGCATTTTATATCAACGTTGAGACGAAGCTGGCGCCATGTCTGTATTTCTATTAAATGCAACACGAGATAATAGTTAGTCACAGATTTGAATTTGATGAGCAAACACAGAAAGTTAAGTCTTCTTCCTTGTTGAAAATTCAGGATTTGGCTACTGTCGTTTATCAATCGATTAATTGGTCAAATATATTTCTTTAATGAAATATATACAGGGAAGATTAATCAATTCATGGGTATCTATTTTTGAAGTTCTAGTTAAATTTTAATTAGTTACCCACATATCTGTGTGGGCTAACACACTTTTACAGATTATCCACTCTGATTGTTTCATATGTTTATTTTAGATATATATATATATATATATATGTCAATCAATTCCTAGTTGATATATATATGTATATATAGTGAAGGCGTGTGGCTGAGTGGTTAGAGAACTGTATTCGCAATCGTAAGGTTGTGAGTTCGATTCCTGGACCAGGCAATGCGTTATGTCCTTGAGCAAGACACTTTATTTCACGTTGCTCCTTCTACCTGGAGTTGCGACCGATAGATAGTATTAGCAATTGGAAAGACCAACGGAAACATTGTTCCCTCGCTCCGATTTGACAACAAAGTCGATCGTTCCTTTTATATATATATATATATATATATATATATATATACATATATATATATATTTATATATATATATATATATATACATATATATATATACATATATTTATATATATATATATATATTCCTTTTTTTTTAATCGATGATCAAACAATGATAAAAATTGATCGCCAGATGAATTAACTATAGAGATATAAAACATACAGAATCGAACACCAAACAAAGAGTATATTCTGTTATTATTTCTGGCAATATTTTAACAATATGACCCTCCCCAAATATAACACTATTTGTTACGGCACATATCAAACACCTTGCAAAACGAATATATATACATATATATATATATATATATATATATATATATAAATGTATGTGTGTGTGTGTGAGTGTGAGTGTGTGTGTATGTGTGTGTGTTTGTGTGAGTGTGTATGGGTGTGAATATGTACGTGTGTTTCGTCTCTATGCGTAAATAAGTCAGTATGCGTGTGTGTGTGCATTTGTACGCGCGTGTACCTCTTTTATTTTAGAATATGATGTTCAAACGTACAGCCACCGCGATATTTGTATGTTAATTAACTCATCTACTCTATGTATATTTATACATAAGGACCTATATACGTACATACATACACACATACAGACATACATACGTGCATACATACACATGTTTATAGGTGATTGTAAATTAAATTCCTTTCCTTCGTGAAGATCACAAAGAGATGCAACTAAATGTATTTGTTCAGATTCTCACTCAGAAATTTCAAACAATTAAGAAATTATTGTAGAGATAATTCACTACAGCACGGATTAATTAAGTTATCAAAATTAATAACATTC
>OZ024740.1:190829519-190849519 GCA_964016885.1 Eledone cirrhosa
GCTTGTATATTTGGGGTCTATATTCTAAGGGGGCTCTTTTATATTAGTTGTCGGAGTTGTAAAAGGGATGGGTTATGGGGAGTTAAGAGAATCTGAAAAGGGCCTAAGAGTCAGGGATTGAAGGTTAAAAATTAGATAATTTATAATTTACGCATTCAAAGATGACATGCGAACTTGAAAATACCACAAGAGAGACCCTTTGGATAGCGTAGACGCCGGACCATACCCGCAAATATATACCCTGATCTGTCTTGAATATGCATGGCTGACGGAATATGGATAACACGACCACCATCTAAGCTGGAACCGACCCCTACAACAAACAAAGAGGGGACAGCCCTTCGCATTTGACCAGTCGCGTGTGTGCTTGGAGTTCGTGAGAGAAGGTGATATTAGCGAGAGTCGCAATATACCACCCCAGTCAAATCCACACTGGTTTTTTTTACCAATATAGCATGTAAACCAATACATCCTATGCAGACATACCTTTGATTTAGAACCGGCAGGCTGATCTATCGCATAAGCGTGCAACCCCCGAAACTAAAAGATCGAACGGACCACACCCAGCAACCACTAGCTATTTGATCCACAGGTACATTTCCCAGAGAGTCCACACAGCTGATAGTGAATCCCAGTTGATTCGTGAACTCGGAACTTTTAAACAAGACCAACTGTGCCTGGAGCTATGCAGATGACTACATACGCACAGTGGATATCGCACCCACAAGGTCACCTGTATTGTTCATCTTGCCGTATGTGTGTAAAGTATCCGTGCGTGGGATATCCCTGAGTACATTTTCTTGACTATCAATTGTTTATTGATTGTTTGTTAATTAGGAAGGAATATACCATTATGTCTTTGTTAATCCTATGTGTTGCTGTATGTGTGTAAAGTATCCGAGCGCGGGTTATCCCTGAGCTAATTTTGCTTGACTGTTAATTGTTTATTGATTGTTTGTTAATTAGGCAGGAATATACCATTATGTCTTTGTAAATCATATGTGTTGCTGTATGTGTGTAAAGTATCCGAGCGCGGGTTATCCCTGAGCTAATTTTGCTTGACTGTTAATTGTTTATTGATTATTTGTTAATTAGGTAGGAATATATTATTATGTCTTTGTTAATCCTGTATTAATAATTTTATAATAATTTGTTGATAGTACATTATTAGATTACTGAAGCTACCTTATACCTTCTTAAAAATACATTTTATAATTATTGTCTTTTTGCTTATGTATTTTCTTACTTATCATTTTCTTTAATCTTGCCCAACTTGATAAGCTCTTTGAATTGCTCCCTAATTAAATTACTTAAGTTATTTTATCTAGTATACTTAAGTTGTATCTGTTGAAGCAGCCCTTTGAAAATTACTCGAATATCCCAAATCCCGTAATTTTTAACTTTTAATTTATAATTTTCCTCAATTCGTTTATATATATCCTTAAAGGCTCTTAAAATGTTAATTCTTCGAAGGGTCTCTCGGGAGAGGTTCTTATTAAAAATATTAAAGGGGCCTTTTCTGAGGGATTTTTTGAAGGCTTTTTGAATTAACCTTTAATTGATTAGTTTCTTTCAACTTAGTAGGGATTATCAAAACTTCGTAAATTTTCTGAAATTTTTTAACGTGATCTCTGGGGAAGAACATTTTTTTTCTTTCTAAAAAAATTTTTTTCTCTCGAAGGAATTTTTTAGGAAACTTTATATTTTTTTAGGAAACTTTATATTTTTATTTTTTTATTGTTTTATTTTTTTAGTCTCTTAATCTCTTCTGGTTTGTTAGGTTTATTGGGGCTTATAAGCTTTATGCACTTATTGAGGGATTTGTTAAGGTGCTTCTACGAGGTACCAAGTCCTTTACTTTTAATGCGTAAATTATAAATTATCTAATTTTTAACCTTCAATCCCTGACTCTTAGGCCCTTTTCAAATTCACTTAACTCCCCATAACCCATCCATTTTACAACTCCGACAACTAATATAAAAGAGCCCCCTTAGAATATAGACCCCAAATATACAAGCGGAGTTGATGTATACCACAATTTCAAACTGCTAATCTTGAGTGAAACGTTGATGTAAATAATGAACTTACAATCACCTGTTATATGCCTTGAAAAGTCCCACCATATGGTCGGACGAAACGGCTGTCGGCAATAAACTTGTTATAATTTCATAATAGTTCCTTTGTTCTTTTTCATTAATATTTCTGCACTGCTTATACGCATAGAGCTTAACTAGCTACCGTCGCATATTTGGTAGGTCAGGCGTGATCATCGCGATTCACATAAGACCTACCATACATCTTGCTTATATATATATATATATATAGATATATTATTCATATTGTTAGCAAGTGAAACATATTCTCATACTCAAAATATATACTGTATTATACATATTTCAAAAGTACTTGGTGTTTAAGGACGTTTTCATCAGACAAAATATATGATTTGATATAACGCTACGGTCTTGATTATTCATTTCCCGTATTGGCAGTGATTTATTTCATCAAATCTCAACGTTTTTATACCACAAACAATATGATATCTTAAAGAAGAAAAGGACGTAGATCAAATTGGAGATATAAGAGAGGGTGCAAAGAAGAGGAAAAGACAAGAAATAGATAAATAAATAGAACAAATAAATGAATAAAAAAAATAAATGGACGAATGAATAAAAGAAATATATAAAAGCAAAGAGGAATAAAGACTAAGAGAGTGAAGATATGATGAGAGTAAAAAGAAAACAAAAGGGGATATAGAAAAACGAAGAAAAAGAAGAAAACAAATATGTTCGTATATATATACGCACATATTTGTATACAGACGTAAAATAGTATATTTGTTCAACACTGACAAAGGAACGATGTACTAGTTTCAAGCTTATTAGCAACGTATACCTTCCTGCCAGATGATTGAACGTCTGAAAGTATATACTTTTCTTATGCATATTAACGTCTGAGCAGCCTAATTTGGATATCGAGTGAGTTTATCGGCCGGATGCACCGAAAACGATAAACAGAAAACAATAAAACGAAATTTCATTTCTCACTCTTAGTACGGCTGTTACTTAAATATAAGTATGTATACGTACATACATATATGTATACAGACGTACTTATATATAAGTATGTATACGTACATTCATATATGTCTACAGACTTTGTCAGTGTTGAACAAACGAGCAACGATGGTTGCTAGACACTACGGCTTAATATGGGATGTTTGTTTACAAACACACCGAGCATTATAATAAATGTTCGGTGAATCCATACGTACATATATATATATGTGTTCATGTATGTATATATATATATATACATACTACTGTACGTCTGTATACATATATTTATGTACGTATACATACTTATATATAAGTAACAGCCGTACTAAGAGTGAACAATGAAATTTCGTTTCTTGTTTTCCGTTTATATATATATACATATATATAAACTATATGATGAATAGTTATGTTCTAACATTGCAATGCAAAATGCTTCCAATTCACAAATATACTCAGACGTATATATACTATAAAATATAATATAGTATTGTTAATGCGTAGCATTGTGAGATATGTCATAAAATATAATGTATTTATCACCACGAATCATCGACTAAATAAATTGGATCATTTTATGTATGTATATCTCCAAATCTTCCGAATAAAACTTGAATGGGACTTCACACAAGCCGTTGCAAATTCCACATATGTGACACGATTTCAAATTAGTACTGAAAGCTAATGGATTATTCAATATAAAATAATATCTGTGCATCATGTTTATGGTAAATCATTCCATTGAATTGATACTACATTTATTCGGATAAAAATATTTCCTTGCTAAAACATTTCCTTGCTAATATACGATGAATGCAAGAAAGGCAAAAACTGATATATTAAAACATAATGTTATTCTTTGAAATAAAATTAGGAATAAAATCCATCAAAGGAAAATAAAAAATAGTTTTCATTGCCGACTGATCATACACAATCTAATCGTGATACCAACCGGTGACTCTAGGATAAGTTGGCAAAATTAAATTGTATTATTTGGCAGTATCGGTAGCGTGTTGGACGCAGTGGCGTAACTAACGTGGGGGGGGGGGATACCCGCCCCTCGATTTTCTGTCGGTCTAGGTGGGCTCCCTAGGCTATAATTCTAAACACATAACTTAACAACGGAAAGAAAACGCTTAATCTCTAATAAGACTAGAAGTTAAGACCAATCTCTTGTTTATTTAAAAAAATATAATATTTCGGTAAAAATGGCAACTGCATCTAGAAGCAACTGTAAACAATGTTCCGTCGAATAAAAACGTTAAATTTGTTTTACTTGCTTTTCCCACATCTTATTTAATTGAGTCAGGTTTCAGTCAGGTGATGCATCTGCTTTCAAAAAGTCAAAATCTCCTTGATATAGAAAGAAGAGGTGATTTACGACTCTCTCTAATGGCTTTCACATCAAATTTGACAAATAGTAGCCTTGCATCAATCACATGGATCTCATTAAAAACCGATTATTATATTCTTTGAGTAAATATAAATAAATGATTTGATATCTAAATTCTATATTAATCTATTTGTTTGAAAGGTTGTAATACATGCTTATGTTATTCTCGATACTCGGGTTTTTAACCTAATATTTAATTAAAAGTATAATTATGCATAATATATAGATCTATATATTGTGTGTATATATATAAAAATATATATAATATTTTAATTTATGTTGTTACTTTTTATCAATTGTGACATTTTAGAACAATTTGGTATTTGCGATATTTCCTGGACTTTTGCTGTATGTTTTGTTTTTCGTCGATTATTTGACGTATTTTACATTCTTCGGTGTTGAATATCAAATCAAGCAAATTGCATTATTCCAAGTGTATCAATACAGTGCTCATTGTGGGTATGATGTGGTGAGTAGTGGCTGGAGGCTGGACGTGATTCACCGGAAGCGTGCTCGACCGGAAAGGCGAGCAGATGTGACGTCAGCTTGAGAGGCCCCTTTCTCTTCTACGGCGGTTATCGGACTGAGACAGACGTGCGATTTGAGGCTGCGATCGGCGAGCTGAATTGTACACACGTGGAAGAGAGGAAAACCAGCCAACGACTTTGCCAGGACGAGCGAAATGCGGTAAGTGAAGTTGCTTTCTAATCACAAGCTATTTCGGCCTTAAAGACATATAGAAAAAAAAAAAGAAAAAGGAAAAAGGAATAATTTTTTTTAAGACAAAGCCACTGGAAAACATGTCAATATAGTGCTCATTAACAATGCTGCCTAAAAAAACTTACAAAACTGGAGCAAAAAAGAGGAGAGAAGCTAAATAAGCTGCCACGGAAGAATCTGAATAGAATTGTCATCTAATCACAAGTTTTCTGAAAAGTCAACAGTCTTCGTCAACAAGTAGTGACGCATCCCAACGCAATGTAACTGCCGGAATTTCCGGCGAGTCGGTCAGGTCAGATGAACTGGAGAAGCAGAAAAGCACTGGAGAGTCACGAGAACCAGACATCAAAGATGCCTCAGGTTCTCAACAACCGTGGTAATCACTGAAGATGTAGTTCCAACTGCGGCTCCGGACTCAATAGAAGGAAAAACGGCTGTATCGGAATCTGAAAATGAAAATGATTCAGAGGAATCTACATTGGCAAAACAAATCCCAGAGTATGAGCCAGTAGAATGCATGTTGAATTTTCAAGAGAAGTATCCAAGCGACCCGAAACATTTCGAGGACAGACCATTGACGACACCTCTAATTCGCGCCCTCGTGGCCGTTGGTCCTTGTCAGCCAGGATTGAAAGATAATTTTGCTGAATTTCCTCTCGACTCGAACCACACAAAATTCAACATCAGTTGGTACAAGAGAAAGTCTGCTGGAATCCATAAAGTTGACCGGCACTGGTTAGTATACTCTCCAGAATCCAACAGACTATACTGATTTTGTTGTTGGCTGTTTGCTAATAAAAATGCCGAATCTTACTCGAAGACTTGGGTAATTCAAAGTGAGGGATGGCAAACTTCAAAAAGGGAATCGAAAAAAAGGCCAAGCATGACAAAAGTGCCATTGCCATCAATGTACAAAAGCAATACTTCATGACAAAATATCGTTTGGACGCAGATAAAACAGTGATCGATAACCTCATTAATAAAGGGAAGAAGCGCATTGAACGAAATCGCTAGATATTGAGGCGACTGCTTGATTGTACGTTATTTCTCGCAAAACAAGGCCTGGCCTTTAGAGGTCACAGGGAATATGCTGGACCTGGCGCCAACTCAGAAAATGAAGGAAACTTTATTGAATTGTTGAAATTGATGGCCAAGTATGACACGATCTTGGAAAGCCATTTATTTTCGCCTGTGTGCACTAAAAGACAGCCTATGTACTTAAGTCCAAAATTACAAAAAAAATTGCCTGGCAAACAAATGTACTCAACACATAATCACGGAAGTGAAAACGGCAAAATACTATTCAGTCATCGTCGATTCCACAATTGGAATTTCGCATCAGGATCAATGCTCTGTGTCACTGCGATATGTATCGAAAAGTGGCTACGCACAGGAGCATTTCCTGTCGTTTTGTGAACTAGAATCAGCAGCCACTGAATCATTTTACGATACGTTTATGGAAGTTCTTTTCCAGGATCTATCCATGGATGCTCAATATATTAAAGGACAAGCTTACGACGGAGCGTCGAATATGTCCGGCCATATTTCTCGGCTTCAGGCTAGAGTTGAAGAGAGATGCTCTTCGAAAGCTATTTACATCCATTGTTGCGCTCATAGCCTGAACCTGGTGTTAATCGATGCTACGCAATCGTCAGAGGATGTTAAATTATTTGTTGGTATATTGGAGAGCCTGTATGTTTTCTTAACATCAAGCTTGCCAAGGCTGAAAATCCTCGAAGAAGAACAAGAAAAACTATTGACTTCAACGGTATTAACATTAAAAAGACTCTCAGATACGCGCTGGTTTAGTCACATTCAGGGCGTAGAGGCTACCATTAACAACTTACCGGCAGTAATAAGTGCACTAGAGAGGATAATAAGTGGGGATTTTCACAACACTGATCCGAAAGTATTAACCGAGGCCAGAGGTTTGCTACTAAATATGAGCAAGTTTGAATTCATTTTCATGTTGAAGTTTTTTCAGAATTTACTTAAAAAGCTGCATTCTGTTTCACAATATTTGCAGAAGGAGGCTATCGACTTATATTCCGCGGACATCATGATTAAAAATGTCGTAAAAGAAATTGAAGACATCCGCTCAAATGAATATTTTGACCGAACATTATTAGAAGCTAAAAATATCTCGCCGAGCAATGTCAAGTTGAACCACAGTTTACAACAGAAAAACGAAAAAGAAAAAAAGAAGCGTTTTCATGACGAAAATGCCAGTGACGAACCTCATGAAAAGATGAGTCAGCATTTTAAACGGGACGTTTATTTCACTATCTTAGATAGAATCATTAGTAGCTTTAATGAACGTTTTGCCAACTTGCACAATCTCGTGAAGCATTTTTCGTGCTTGATACCGGCGCACTTCGACGACGACGACACATGCAATAGAGAGAGAATCGATAATCTTGTGAAATTCTACGAGGGCTACATCGAAAATGACACTATCTTCGACGAGTATTTATCATTCAAAGATTTTTAAAAGGAAGTATGTTTAGATAAATCCATATCGAGTTCTGAGATCGTTCCGTTTATGATTTCTAATGACTTAGTTACAGCCTATCCGAACGTGTTTGCCTTATACAACATGTTCATAACTATTCCAGTTAGCTCGGCGCAGTCTGAGCGAACCTTCAGCAGCCTCAGACTGATAAATAATTATTTGCGTAGTACCATGAGTGAAGAGCGGTTGAATGCCCTGGCAATGATGTACATAGAGCGAGAACTGGCTGAAAAAATTGACTTCAGCAGCGTGATTTAAAAATTTTCTAAATTAAAACATCGCAAATTAGATCTGTAGTACAAGTGATGTAGTCGAATGTGAAAGTAAAGTTTTAGATGGACGATTTGTTGTACATACGCATTTTTGTTGGTGAATAATCGATTGCAAAACTAGTTTTCTTGGATGTTGTTTTTTTTCTGAAGATAGACCACCGTCTTCGCAGTTAATAAAGTTTTCACGGAACATGCTAACTCTGTAATCTATGATGCTGTCTACTCTATTATAAATTATTATCTATTCTATATGCGTGTATGAACATATTTCCTTGCAGCCGATGGAAATGAGCCGATGGAATTGGTGGGCGGACCCCAGTTAGATGGAAATTGACACCCCCGCCTGGTTTTAAAAGCTAGTTACGCCATTGGTTGGACGCCAAGCTTTCTAACATAGTTACGTCCCTTTACTGTCTGAGGTCAAATCCCGTGGAGTTTAACTTTGCCTTTCATCCTTATGGAGTTGATAAAATAAAGTACCAGTAATGTACTGGTTATTTGCTGGCCTTGTGCCAAAAGTAGAAACATTTATTTATTTATGGTTACCATGGTACTACTTAATTCATCAGAAGGTTCTCTTCGACATGCACTTGATAGGTTTATAACCGAGTGTTGCAGGAATGAAAAAAAGATAATTCTAGGAACTGTTGTAGTAATGCGCTAGCATCAGTATATGGCTATCACACGAAGTGTGGTAAGTGGAAAAGCTACACTGAGCATCTTCATTATTCATGCCAACCCTTAAATGTGGACATAAATCTTGGGTATGGACGGAAATAATTGTTTCTACTTTTGGCACAAGGCCAGCAAATTACCCAGTGCATTACTGGTACTTGATTTTATCGACCCCGTAAGGATGAAAGGCAAAGTTAACCTCGGCGGGATTTGAACTCAGAATGGCAAGGGCCGTAACTCTATACGTCAAAGCATGGCGTCCGACCCTCTACCGATACTGGGAAATAATACAATCGTTACAGGTGTGGTAGAAATGATCTTTGTATAAGGTTACTTGATAGAGAGTCGAGGTCGAATATCATAGTGTTGTTGCAATTAGATCCTACTTCTCAAGATTGTGAGATCTCAGCTCCGATAATACTGACACATGCTTAGAATGTATGACGAAAAATAACTTCACAAATTCAAAGGAAAGGACCCGGTCAATGGCGTGCTAGAGGTTTATACCCACCATGCACACTGCCAGGTCTAGAAGAAGAAGAAGAAGAAGAAGAAGAAGAAGAAGAAGAAGAAGAAGAAGAAGAAGAAGAAGAAGATGACCTAATCGTGGAAAAACTGCATGGCTGGCCAATATTTAAAGAGAATAAACCGAATACTCTGATGGCTCCTCGATGAAGTAGGAAAAATGAAGGTTTTCACATAAGACGGTCCCTAGGGCATCAAGAAAATGAATTTTTTTATGTGCATAATATACTTTGAAATTGCGGGAAAATCGGCTAGACGTAACGCCTCCAAAAAGCCCTAAAAAGTTGAACAAATGAAGTTTTTAACCTAATGCGGGGCCTAGGCCATAACTAAATTTGGATTTTCTTTGCTCACGGTATGAAGAAGAGACTGACTAATACATAGTTCCAATTTAAAGGAAATCGGTCTGACGTAACGCCTCCAAAAAAACATAAAATCTTAAAAAACGCAGTTTTTTCCTTGAGGAGACAAAATGTTGGATCTTTTAATGTGCATATCGTTCCCTGAAACATAGGTAATATATATGTAAAGTTTGAAAAAAAATCGGTTGGGTAGTTCTGGAGTTTTAGGGATTCAAACTCAGACAGACACACACACACAGAGACACACACACACACGCGCGCGCACACACACACACACACACACACACACACACGCACACACACACACACACATACATCCTCAGGGAAGTGACGTAATGCAGACAGCCAGACATAGAGACAGATATTATAAGGGCGCGACGTTATATGTATGTATCTATCTAAAAAGATAAAAACTAAGAATTATAGTTAGAGATCGGTAAATCGCCTAATGCGGTCCTTAGAGCAGAGACAATTTGAAATTGCTTTTGCTCAGAACACTCCCGGATACATAAGTATTACATGTGTAAAGTTTAAAAACAATCGGTTGGGTGGTTCACGAGTTTTAGGTATTCAAACTCACACACACACAGACAGACATCCTTAGTTTTATATATATAGACAGTTATAATAATAATATTTATACTTATTTATGTTTAATATATAATTATAAATATTCTTGAATAGAAACATGTTTGAATGAAAATTACCTATCTAATTCAATCACGTTTTTTGCATTACATCTGACATAACATATAACTATCTTATCACCCATGTCCCCCTACCATATAGCACGCCATTATTAAATATGTGAACATGTATAACACTGTAAGATGCTTTTACATTCTACACGAAATATGGTTATTACAGCTGTAATATAAATCTTACCTCATACATGCCTTATTGATTGTATTGCCTCTTGCATTATATACCTTTAACGTTACCTGATTTCCAACATTTTGATATCTTCTGTCTATCCTATCTTCCATTCCTTCTTGATTGTACTTTGTTTTGCTTGTACCTTTTGCACATGCATTACCTTAAACAATACCTTTATACAAAATGTTGAGTATTTTACACTTTTCACTATTTCCCCTTGTAATTGTGTTCTCTGAAACATAACATTATTTTATCTCCCGATTTTCTATATGATGTCTAGGACACTGACAACAGTTATGTATCTACCTAAATGTTCTGAAGGCTGGGATTTTAATCACCTGTTTAGACATTGACTATGTTCCGATGCTTCAAGTCCTCCCTCTGGAAGAAACAATTGTCAGCAAATAAATGTGTTAAAAGATTTGATTGTATAAACATTTTGTGTGTGTATATATATATATATATATATATATATATATATATATATATATATATATTCCAGCTGACGTACCTGGCTTCACTCGGGAAAACAGGTAAGAGAAGACGGTTACAAATATAAACGGCTGTATTTTATGTGTTGTCTGGTATGTGGAGGGACGTAATGCGTGTATGTTTGTGTGTGTGTGGGTATGTGCGTGTGTGCGTGTACGCGCGCGTATGTGTGTGTGTGTGTGTGTCTGAGAGAGAGAGAGTGTGTCAGAGAGACATAAAAAAAACTATAATAAAACTTGCAGCATGATTAAGTATGAATGGATTCTCAGATTCCGATTTCTCTCTGACATACACTTTTCTCATTGTTCTAATTTATTTCTAATTCATTTTTATTGAATATTAGTGACTAATAATATTTGATTTACTGCAACTAATATAGATCATTTGTAAGAGATTTGTAATTACTTCCCTAATGTATGTATATATATAAATATATATATATATATATATACACATACATATAAGTATTTATATATATATGGGCATATATATATATATATATATATATATATATATATATATATATATATATATATATATATATATATATATATGAGTATATATATATATATATATATAATTCAGTGAACATCAGAAAACTGTGAGCAGTAGAAATAAAGTGAATAATAGTGATATTTTTGTCGCCAAAAATATAATAGATATTTAGAATGGTTTGCTCGAGTGTCTGACACATATTCTATGTTCTTTCAATTCACATTTAGTTCTTAATATTGTGTTGCATTTTTTTTCATAAACTTTTAAATATTGTATTTGTCACAGTAGTTTTAAATCTAGTCTATGGATATATATCTATATTTAAACTAGCAAAATGAAATGATCTATGGAAACGTGTTTGATATTAAGAAATAGTATTTCAATGTACAAATCTCAATTGACGAATTTGCTTTTCGGATGATTGATATATCTATTGTTACTAATACACGTCTATTTTCGGGAAACATGAATTATTTCCAAATCTAAACGAAATGTTCATTGATAACTCTATATCTCATATATTTCTATTACAAAATGGATTTTTCTTACCAAAGTTAAAAATATGCATATATGTTTTGCATACGAAGCTCTGATTTGGTTTTACACACACGCACTCTCTCTCACACACACAATCTCTCACACACACACAAACAAACAGAAACACACAAACACACACACACACACATATATATAAATATAGATAGTTATACATATGTGTGTATGTGTTTGTGTATAAATATATATACATACATATAATTAAATATATATAGATATAAATAGATAGATAGATAAATTGTAAGATAGATGGATGTAGGTTTCCGATATAAATTGGGAGGGAAACACTGTCAAAATTGTTACTTAATACGTTAGATGAGTATTGATGTGTTAATATAACTATAAAAATGTCTTCCATGGGACTTGACCAGTTTCATTCAGAGGAAAGTAACAGATAATTTCTTACGAATGATACAGTTCTAATGCTGTAGAAGTAAGTTCTACATTAAAATGAATATTTGCATATATATAAATATATATTTATATATATATATATATATATATATATATATATATATATATATATATATATATGGGGGGGGGGGTATGTGTGGGTGTGGGCGGATGCGTGTGTGTGTGTGTGTGAATGTGTGTGTGTCTATGCTTGTATACGGTTGTTGTAATTCAAGATTGATTGTTGGTATTAGATTTCCTGACATTATTTCAAAATGTAATGAAAGTAGTAACCTCAAACGTATCTCCTTTCATTATCCAATACCGATCCCTTCAGGCTAAACACAACTCCCTATCAAGATGCTTAGTTGCAGACTCACTCGATAAGTTGCCTACCAATGGTCGTCGAACATGCTGACATCTCTCTTCATATGTACTATCACGGTACATGTAATCCGGTTCGCACACACATCCCTGCTGACCATTAACACATCAACGAACCTCTTTACTACTACTACTACTACTACTACTACTACTACTACTACTACTACTACACACAAACACACATATTGTATTAAAGGACTTATTTTTCAGTGACTTCTCAATCAGCCGAGACAAACCTACATTTTGTGCAAAATAAATCTTTAACATTCACATGATCTCTACCGACCAATAAAAATTGTTTTGACCACGATAATTTTTTTCATACATCTGGAGCCACTTTTTTTACATAAAACAGGTAGAATTTCCAAAACTAATCAGATTAGAGCAAACATCACGGGCGCTCTATCTCAAAATTATTTTTGAAAAGCATTAGAAATGCGCAACCGGTAAAAACTTAAAACCAAAACTGAATACTAACCAATACTATTACTAATTTTTACTTATTCCTAATTAAACTACTTTACACTGGGAACAATTTGTCAGCATTTTCTTTTCCTTTTACCAATATATCATAACTCGTGTGATACACCTCTATTCTTTTAAATATATATATATGCATACATACACACAGACATGCACATATATATATATGATGGCTGCAAACTCTGCTTAGAGTATTGTAATCGCTTGTCAGATTATAGAGTTTCGTGCACTTTTCGGCTACCGCTAGCCATATAATCTTGTAACATATTCTGAACAAGCAATGGCGGTGATTTGAAAGTTTTTTCTTTAAATGTGGAAAGGCCTTGCACTCGACCAATCTCACTGTCTGAGCATCGAAATTACTACCCGAAAAGTAGAACTTGTGAACATCAACGGGTGCTTCCGAAACCGCGGGTGTTTTTTTTTTCAGAGATTCCCTCTCTTAGAAAGGTGTTGTAATAACAGCTGGGACCTTTTCACTTCCAGGCCCCCAAAAAAGAAAGTACTATGTGGATGGCCGTTGACTCTGCTGAATTCGTCCACCGTTTACCGCGACTTGCATTTCATGCCATAGGGTGTCCAAATATCTCCCTCTTCACCAAGCAAGATTGGTTACATGTCACCAGTACCACCTGAGAGCGACCTGACACACATATATACATACATACATACATACACACACAAACACACACACACACACACACACACACACACACACACACACACACACACACACACGTATATATACGGGGATGGGGGTGGCTGCATATTCACTGGGTTAGCATGTTTCAATATATATATATATATATATATTATATATGGATACTCAATACAACTATCTGTAAGGTTTTTCCCTTTTGCAAAAGGATAAACACTCCATCGAAACACATATGCGCATTATTATATCAGGTCCAAAGAAATAAAGAAGCTGAAAACTTTAAAATCCCACATGATTGTAACTCTTATAACGTTTAATATATATTCATTCAAATAGCCAACAGATCTGGAAAGACTTACTTACGATATTATCTGTAAAGATGTTTCCACCTCGTGTGAAGTCTTATGTTGAAACATGTGAATTGTTCCGATGTATTTTCCATCTCAGTGGTATGGGGCGTTTCGCCAGACAGTAGTTTTCTTTCTCGTGGCCATAGAACACGCCAATAACGTGCTGAACATAAAACGAACGATCTGTTGAAAAGTATTGTATTTAAAATGGGCTTAAGTAATATCATAAATAGTTTGAGTAGGAATGAGAATAGACAGTTTATAAATATATTTGACTGATTGCAAATTCCTGGGCAAAATGTTAAGTGTAACAGAGAAAGAAATGGATTGATGGCTTTACTGTCTAAAGAGGATTAAAGATAAGTGTAACATAAGTTTAAAAAGAATGGAGGTTAATTCGCAGACAAGTTATCTATATTCAAACAGTATACGACTGCTAATGATGATGGTCATATGATGGGAATGATAACACATGTGACATGTTTATATTATTGATAAGGGCACACAAATATAGACCTGAAGAATGTCAAACAGAAACTTTAATAATATATATTATATTAAGTCTATTGTTGAATATTACAAATTTTAATGAGACTTTCTATCCTTCACAATCTTTTTATTGTTGCAGTTATTCGACGAACATGTAAGGCAGCAGATTTTAGCCCCATATTTAACTAAGAAGTTTTGCGTTTTAACACAAGATATGTTATTGCTAATATACTTACATACTGAATTTCAATTCAGATACTGTATTATATGTGTATTTGTTTCCTATGTTTTGAGACGATTATATACCCATGCGGTGGCAAACCTTCATTGTGCTAGATATAATATTTCCATGTCAGATTTTTAAAGGAATATTCTAATAAAATCATTATCTTCTGTCGTTTTATGTCCAGTCTTCTTGTTTCATATCTTGACCAGTTCCATTTTTGGATGTTACTAGCCTCGCTTATTTCATATTATTATAATCAACTGTTCAACAGTTTTGTGGTTAGTGCTGCTTCTGTACATATATAATACTTATATGCTGCCATGTTGTGGAACATGTATTTGGTGATTTTTTCTGTTTATTTTGCTTTTGAATCAGTTTACATTCGACAAAGAAAATTTAAATTGTGTTAAATGAAGATATTATAATGTAGAATCATGATAAGCCATATTTAAGAATAAACCCGAGGCTTCGAAATGGAAGCGATTCGCCCATTTCTTGATATATATTGTGATATACAATACGTCAATTTTAAGTACAGAGGTCATGCTCCACTATTACATATCAAACATATAAATCAGGTTTTCAAAGATTTTATTAGGTAGATGGAAGAAAACTAAGAATACGGGTGAGAATTCAGATATGGTCATACATACTAATTCCAATACGGCAAGCCCTAATGGATTCCCCTTGCATTACGTACAATCTGGACACTCACACACACCTTGGTTTTATGCCAATACTAAATATCATTTCACATCTTTTATTATTAAGGTTTTTGATGTTCTATTGAGAGAATCGTTTTTACTGAAAATATCGAATAATGTACACCATTTTTCCAGTACACAAAAATACTGGTCCACCCACACACACACACAGACATATACACGCGTACATTAACATACAAAAAGACATACACACACACACACACACACACACACTTCTCCGTATAAGACAAGAGCTGAAAAATATATTTTAACATGTTAAAATATCCCCCACTCACGTACAGACACATTCCTACTGACGATCCCTCTACCACGAATTACTCTGCTATACACACACACACACACACAGACACATTTGTCTTAATAGGCATCTGAACGGTTGACCTGTCAGCAGGCTGCGGTTCACACACACATCCCTGCTGACCATTATCACAACAAGGAACCTCTTTACTACTATTACTGAACACACACACACACATATTTGACTTAAAAGACTTATTTTTCAGTGACTTCTCATCAGCCGAGACAAACCTACATTTGGCGCAAAATCAATTTTTAAAATTCACATGACCTCTACCGACCAATCAAAATTGTTTTGACCACAACATTTGTTCATACATCTGGAGCAACTTTTTTTACATAAAACAGGTAGAATTTCCAAAACTAATCAGATTAGAGCAAACATCACGGTCGCTCTATCCCAACATTTTTTTGAAAAGGATTAGAAATGCGCAACCGGTAAAAACTTAAAACCAAAACTGAATACTAACCAATACTATTATTAATTTTTACTTATTCTTAATTAAACTATTTTTCACTGGGAACAATTTGCCAGCATTTTCTTTTTTTTTACCAATACACACACATATATATATATATATATATATATATATATATATATATATATATATATATATATATATATATATATATATATATATATATATATATATATATATATATATATATGTATGTATCTATACTTTTCTGTGATTATTCAGTTAACAGAAATGGTTTATATATTTGCATGAAGTGACCGATTATATATGTACCTCTTTTATTGGATTCATATATGCGCTCTAATAGATTTATTACAGGCGCCAGAAAAAAATTAATCAAAACAAATGTCATTTTACATCGCAATTATTTTTATTTTCTTCAAATTACACCCGACTGACTTTGTAACATTGGGCCATTTTGTATGTTATTTTTCCATAATGATATCTAATAAGGTTTCATCCGCTGAAGAAATTGCATTAAATCATAAAATCACTATTTGGTCTTCGATTTTGTTCTATTTATTCCTACCTTTTTTCATTTGATATACATTAACCCAATTTAGATGTAGTTACAAATTCAATTCATAGAAGTATTGTAATAAATTGGCAGGCATGTAGAAACAAAGTTATTCAAACCGAAGGTTGCTGTTAATGCTTTTGCTCCGCCACACCATGAAATTGAGGAAGATGAACGTTTTCTTTTAATTCGCTGAAATTGAATGAGATTTGGGAGTATTCCAGCAATATGATACATGCATTAATTTTTGGTCTTAGTAACTATGTGCGGTGGTAACATTTCCCATCACAATTCAATGGATCTCTGGCCTATATATGCCTAGGCCTTTTGTGAAGCTATCAACATTGCAACTTTATACCATATTTATAACATTACATACAGTTATTGAAATGGATTACATTAAATTCTAGAGCAAGAAATGTATTCAATCCATTGCCTTAGTTTCAGATAAGATGTACCGATAGCGTTAACATTTTGATTATATTTTAACATCATCCAACAATATCTAAGTTATATGTATATTTGAATGTAGTTTGCTTCTTCACAGAAAATATTCTTCGCCTATTTCCAACTGCAACCTCCGAATCCACAAACATTGTTGATGCGTTATGGCATTAACAGAAATACAGTTAGGAACACGTGCGAAATAACTAAAGTTTATCCTAAAACTTGGATGAGATATTAGTATCTTCATGTACTCAAAACATAAGCCATTCCCACTACCCTCAAATCCATTTAGAAAACATTAATACCCTTCCATTTATGGCCGAGGTATTTAAAATAATATATATCTAACAAAACGATGGAAACTCATTTAATTACATTTCTTTTTCTGTGATTATTATATAGTCCGTTCCCAGCTGTTTTTGTACATCTCTCTTTGTGATATTTGTGGGGCCTTGTCCGGGGGCCTCTTCGTCATGTTTTGTATTACTCGTTTTATCATCAAACGTGCTACGTACCCATCGTAAATATAGGATGCGTTAAGAAACTCAATATAACATAATATTGAGTTGTTTTTGAAAACAACAATTGTTAGATACACTGTTTTTCGATAGTGCGTTGCATCAATTGCCAACCTTTTGCTAAATGATTGCAAGCTGAATGATGAGAAACCATACACTGTCTTCTGAACAGTATCATGTTCACATTCATAGCCAATAACTCTACACTACACCGATCCATGCCATTCTTTTCCTCATGACTTGCGCTTCAGGTAGCATGTGACAGCAATCATCCTCCACGAATCATTCAGCAATTTTTGCCAGGAAATCATGAGTCTGGTGATTATACCAGGATTCTTTTACTCTGAGATATACCAAAATCTTCTTCGTAATATTAATTCAAGCCCACAGATCAGCTTATCTAAAGACCTTCAAATGACAATTGATTGGCATTTCTGCAGCACTTTGTGTCCACTATATTTATCGTATAGTTGACCAACGAATACACCCTAGCTAATTCTGTTTAGATTTCCATATCAAAATTTGAAGTTTATGGGTTAGTATTTTCACTTTTTACACATTTGGAAGAGAATAAATTTATTTTGCGTCGAAAATCATGGCTAATGTTAAACTTTATATTTACGTTTGCTTCGGCCTTTCACATACGTCTAATTCTTTATCACATGGTGCGTTGAGGTTCAACGGAAAGTCTAATACAACTCTCCATCTATTGTCTGTTAGCTGAGTTAACATCATGAATGAACATACAACACCTTTCTCAGATTTCCTCAATGGTACAAGCATGTCATCTATCTATCTTTACATTGCTTTCTGTTATACGGTATTCCGTACAGTGTTTCTTGTAGCAACTCAGCCTGTTCTTAAATAACGAATCATCTCTATTCAACTTCTATTCCGCAGTTCGTATTTCAACACTAAATTATTAATATTGCAACTCTCTTTTATATTTCATTACCACAGTAACATATGTTTGACTGAGCCCATTAATAATTCAAAATGATAAGCGTTTCTCGTGTAAGTTGAAAAAAACTTTTACATTAAAACTAAACACAGTGACATCTTAAACAACGCTACACTCCCAATTACCCAGATAACTCATTGCACCCAGTGTATTGTTACTTATAATGTCATGTTCATTTGCAAATGAATTCCGTTCCACATTCAGCTTTCAAACCTCCTCAGAGTTTCAAACGCCGTGATATGATAAGCATCGACATAAGCCTACACTGTCTTCAATCTACTGCAACATTCACTAAACATAATTTACTGGTTAGAAAAAGATGCTACGTCACCATTACCAGTTTTCTTGTTCTGTGTATTGAACTATGTAACGCAGTTGATAATGTATATTAGTGATAATTAGAAATGCTTACGAATAATTAACAACCGAGACATACAATTGATCTCTAATATTTCGCATTTAGCCACTGCATTCTCGCGGTGTTCACCATTTGTATTATGTTGCCTTCTGTCATAATAAACAGCGACCGCTGCTGTCCCATATCATATGAATAACATTGCATCATATGAATAACAACACCAAGCGTTCATCATTACCTCTTACTACGGAGTTCATATCAGATGACTGTTAAAGGGACATAGATATCTGACAGGAAATACAGGTTACAATTGCAAGATGAACGAGTCACATTAAGTATCCTCTCACATGTACTAATCCTGCGATCCTCAAATACCATTAGTGTAGATTTATATCCTTATCGCCCCTTACATTACTCCACAATCCATCTTTTAATAGGCCACACATATGCCTTCTGTAAATGCTTCCTTTAACCTGGCATTAAATCGTCGATTTTATCAATTTGTATCAATAATACGCATATGTAGTGCAACCATCTGTTTTAGTGCAATGGTAAAAGTCAAATGAGGTCATTAGTATCATGTAGACCCAACACCAATCTCCTATTCTAAATCAGGTGATGAAATCGTCTTTGTCATTGAAAGGTCTCCGTGCGGCCAAAATATTCGCAAGTGTACTTGCTCAGATACAAATATGTGTTCTTCAATGCATTCCCGTGAATGACAATAGTCACGGAATTCTAACAGATTTTGTTGGCGCGGCTCCCGGTACAACTTCAGACTA